>CM024760.1:25487485-25687485 GCA_014218235.1 Colocasia esculenta | reverse complement strand
ACAGCAATGTCATATAAGTTAATTATCCACCCGGCCCCATTCAACAAACAGCAATTTAATTAGCAAGGAACGAGTATTCAGCCGGTCCAAGAAAGATCAGGTGATCTTGGCTCCACTCCACTGCAACTGTTTTGGAAATCAGGTTCTGTGAACAAATAGGAAAATACTAAACAGAGCTACACCTGCATGTTTGATGGATTATTAGATGTTGTGGAAAGTCTACATGTTATCTAGATCTTACCCTTTTTGATAAAATTAGTAGATTAATATGGAATAATTTAAAATATTATGAGTGCAAGGAACAACAACAAGAGCATGCAACATGCATGTGTACATTTGACATCTCTTTAGAAAAGGAGAGAGAGAAATATTCTTCGTATGCAACTTGTACCTAACCAATTTAAAAGAATTGAGACCCACAGCCCATGAAAGTGACAGCCAAAGACGGGAAGGAAACCCATTGATAGAGATCTTATCTACACCTTGGTGATCAAGTTTGCATATATTGGGACAACTAATTAATTTATTGTATAAGTTACACAAGATCAGTATAAATGAGAGACATAAATTTATAAATAGATTAGATCTGAACATATTTATGTAATTTAAAAAAAAATTATTTAAACAAATTCCCCATAAAAAAATGGTGCATGTGGCATCTAACAATTATCCACCTTTCCCAAAAGAAAAACCCAACCAAATCATACTCTTTAATGGCTGCATACTAAATAGCAACATGAGGCAGCTCTTAGTTCTTACATCAACATCATCTTCACATTTCAGAGAACAAGTTGAGACTTTCATTATTACGGGCCGGGTGGATAATTAATTATGAAATATATACAAGTTCAGCCGCAATGTCATACAAGCAGAAATTGAGAGCAAGAAATTATGGCAGTCTCAATGTACATGCACTGATAACTTGTCCAGGTGTTCCACAATTATATGGGTAAACATCACCTCTCATCTCTACTGGAACCAACCACCTCTGCTTCTTCAAGATTTATGGTTTAAACACACGGCAGAACACCAACAATTTTATTGGCATCTAAAGTAAAGCAGTCATAGCAGCAACACTGGAGAACACGAAATAAAATTTAAAAAAGAAAAGGCCGGGATTTGCAGGAATACAAACTCAGATCAAGTGCTATTATTGGAAAGGCTAATGAATTCCTTTGTGCACACTGAGCCCTGTGAGACAAGGTGGGTAGACATGAGTACATGTTGGGGATTTCCCATCAGCAAATTGTTGAACAATGTGATGATGGAGCAGTGGAACCAAACTATAGTGGCTAATTCCACAACTTTTGAAGCAATAACACGTTTGTTCTAACTTTTCGTGAACTCATACTTCTAATCTACAAGATGGTCTTGGATCCAGTTTTACTCATGCCATGGAGACACAAGGTTGCAAGTTCAGCTTTAATAATCCTTCATTAAAGAAGAATTCCGAGCTAAAATTGCCGAAAGGACATTCAAATATCACCCTGTTAGGAATGAAACAGCTCTGGGGCTCTGACAAAATACTTGTGTGGTGGCATTATCCAAATTAAACCACTTCGACTTCTCCTTAATTCTTCTACAACACAAGAACACTAAACAAAAATGGAAAACAGTAAACATGTCTTTTCTCGGATCTACTACATACTCTAAATGGAAAACAGTAAACAGTAACCCACTCCCAAATCTGGGGCCACCATGAAGGCATTTTACTCATAAAGACATTTTACTCAGACCTTCCCAGAACGTATGATTTCTTCACTGAATATGCTCACCTGTAAATTTTCAAGTGCTTGTGAATGCAGTATTTGATTTAAAAAAAAATGTGCATTTCTGAGACTATAATTAGTAGTACGTACAGCCCATTGGTCGACTCCAAGCAGGGAACCAAGATACTCTGCAGAATGCTGGAGAGCATGCTGGTAGTGCTCTGCCTTGCTCGCCAGAGCAAGTCGTGTCCTGTCAAGAAATGACTTTGCATACAATGCCCACTCACCATGATCTCATTCATGCATTTATAACAGATGAGGAATTGAGTGCAGAGGTACAACTTTTTCCTTCTTGGTATTCATATAAGTCAAGGATAGAATCATAACTGAAAAAGAAAGAAGTCCTTACAAAAGAGAGAATAATGCCCTAAGATAGAAACTTGACTAAAATTTTCTACACGTAATCAATCGTCATCTACAATTTCTTCATCCATTTCATCATTATCACTATCAAAATCTAATTCATCTTCACTGAACACATCATCATCTTCATAAATATCTTCTCTTTCCTCTTGTACTTTACTCAATAGTGTGTCATCCAACTGTATACCATCAATATCAAATCGGTTCATTGGCTCCAAGTCATCAATGTCCTCATTCATTAACATTGAGAATTGTGTACTAACTCCAACCTCATTAGCTTGGTAGGGTTCATCATCAATGGCTTCCTCATTTTCTTCCTCAACATTGTACAGATGTCTTGGGGTAACTTTTACAACAATATACCAATTTGGATCCTTACTATCTTTAGTAAAATACACTTGTGCTGCTTGACATGCAAGAATGTACGGTTCATTTGTCTTCAGATGTCGACTAAAGTTCAAACTAATGAATCCATATCTATCTTCTCTATATCCTCGAGCTTGAGAAGACACTTCGAACCAAACACATTTGAATAAAGTCACATGTCTTCGCCCTATATATTGAAGCACGATAATGTCCGTGAGTTGACCATGATATGTGATATTGCCAGTTTCCTCATCCCCTTGCACAATAACTCCGCTATTTTGAGTCTTGAAATGTCTTTCAGCTTGTATGGTACGAAATAGAAAGCCATTTATGCACCATCCATGATGCGTCAAGACTTGCTTATCTGGACCTCTAGCTAATGCATATAGCTCTTCACTAACTGCTCCCCTCTTGTATAAATTCCATGCGTACAATTAAAATGGTAGTATTAAAATTATGTTATCACTCAAAATGATGCATCATAATAGTGTTAAAACTTACTTTTGTTTCAAACCAATCTGAAAATTCATCATTATGTCTCCTTTCGACATTTCGCAATCCTTGACTTCTTAGTTCATTCAAGTGCTCACTATACAAAAAATGTAAAAAGATAGCATATAAAACAAACATAAAACATAAAAACATAAAGAAAAGATATCTTACTTGATAAATGGTTGAACTTCTTCACAATTTTTCAGTACATATAACCTTGCTTGCTTTAAGTCGGACAATGATATCTCGTCAAACTTGCCATTTTTAACGCTTCGCCCATTTTCTTTGAATATGCTCATAGAATATGTTGGCCCATCACTAACATCCACAATTCGATTAGGTTGATCTAACTTGGATCCAGTATTCTGTAAATATCTTGCGCAAAACGTCATACACTCTTCTGAGAGATATCCCTCTACAATGGATCCCTCTAGACGAGCCTTATTGCGTACGTAACCCTTTAACGAACGCAGGTACCTAAATTGTGAATATAATTAAAATTTTAATTCATTGTAAAAATAAAGTAATAACTAAAAAATATACAAATCTTCATACCTCTCAATGGGATACATCCAACGAAATTGTACTGGTCCAGCAATTAAAACTTGTTGCGCTAAATGAATCACCAAGTGCACCATCACATCAAAAAAATTAGGAGGAAAGATCCTCTCCAACTTGCAAAGGGTCAATGGTATTTGAGAGTCTAATTGCTTTAACAAATCAACTCTCAACACTTTTGCACATATTTCTGAGAAAAACTTACTCAACTCCACCAATGGATCACATACATCAGTGTCTAATATTCCATGTAAAACCAAAGGCAATAATCGCTCAATCAGAACATGGCAATCATGGCTTTTCAATCCTCTCAGCTCACATTCTTTAACATACACACAACGAGATATATTTGAAGCATGACCATCAGGAACTTTGACATCTTTCAAAAATTGACATATCATCCTCTTCTCATTTGTGGACAATGTGTATTTTGCAGGCGGTAATTCAACTTTGTCTCCTACCTTGACAGCATGCAATTCTTTTCTAAGTCCCATCTCTTGCAAATCAAAACGAGCTTTGATATTGTCTTTTGTTTTGCCCGCACTATTCATCAAGGTGCCAATAATATTATCACAAACATTTTTCTCTATATGCATAACATCAAGGTTATGTCTTATTAACAATTTACTCCAATAAGGCAATTCAAAGAAGATGCTATGTTTCTTCCAGTTGTATGATACTTCATCTCGCTTCCTCTTCTTAATTAGCTTTCCAAATGTCACTTGCGAGAAATGTGCATATTCAGTTAAGATTTCATCTCCAGTCATTGGCTTTGGTGCTAATCTTTGTTCTCTTTTACCGTCAAAAGCTTTTTTATTTTTTCTCCATGCATGGTCAATATCCAACCAACGACGATGGCCAAGATAGCAAAATTTTTTTCCATACTTCAATCTCGTTGCACAAGTATGTTTATGGCATTCTGGACAAGCCAATTCTCCTTTTGTGCTCCAACCTGATAGATTTGCATATGCTGGAAAGTCATTGATCGTCCATAGTAATGCTGCACGCATGTTAAAATTTTGTTTCTTGTAAGCATCGTATGTTTCAAACCCGACATCCCATAATTCCTTCAACTCCTCAATCAATGGCTGCAAATACACATCAATGTCATTTCCAGGAGATTTAGGTCCAGATATTAATAATGACATAATGAAGAATGGTTGTTTCATACACAACCAAGGTGGAAGATTATACACAAGAATCACGACTGGCCATGTACTATATACAGAACTCAATGTACTGAATGGATTGAATCCATCACTTGCCAATCCAAGTCTAACATTTCGACAATCACGAGCAAATGACGGATGATGCATGTCTAATGTTTTCCATGCAGGAGAATCAGCAGGATGCCGTAAAAAACCATCACTCACCCGTTTTTCCTTATGCCACCTCATGTCTTTTGCTAATTGAGCTGTCATAAACATCCTCTGTAGCCGTGGGACTAATGGAAAGTGTCGTAATATTTTACGTGATATTTTTGACTTTCCTTCTTGTTGAACATCAATTTCATCACCTCTATTTGACATCCATCTAGAAGTGCCACATATCGGACAATGATCAAGATCTACATAGGAAGCACGATACAATATGCAATCATTGGGACATGCATCAATTTTATGGTATCTAAGACCCAAATCTCTGATACTTTTCTTGATCTCATACATGGAATCTGGCAAAGTATTACCTTCAGGGAGAAGTTTCTTAAGCAATTTGAGCAATGCGTCAAATGAAGTGTTACTCCAACCATATGTGCACTTTAAATGAAACAAGTCCACTATACATGACAATCTCGAAAACCCTTTACATTCTGGATATAACTTTACTTTAGCATCTTTAACCAATTTAAAAAATTTTTGGGCTCCCAAGTTAGGCTCTTCGGACATAGGAGGAACATTAGCTGAAGTCTCGCCTTAACAGACCCTCTGCAGTTATCATGTCCTGTAACATCGCTAAAGTTGCCTCATCATTCCTCCCCTGATTTATCTCTTCATCATCAGATGTGTCTCCCTCTGACGAATCAGAACTTTCGCCATGAAAGTCCCATTTTGTGTATCTCTGATCAATTCCATATTTAAAGACATGGAGTTTTACATCATTTCTCACATGTCTTACAGAATTTAGACATCGCAAACAAGGACAAAGAATCTTATTGCGCATCGCTGATCTCGCAAAAGCAAAATCTAAAAACTCATCTAGTCCTTTCTCAAATTCACATGTGTTTCTCAAAAGAGACATCCAAGTTTTATCTATAGCCATCCTATCAATGCGCCCCTACAAAAGAAAATTAGAAGCCAAAATTTCAGATGGACAACCACAACAGCAAGAGCAAAATATCTAAGTAATGTCTTAGTATTAAAATATTACACAAAAGTGGCTAAAAGCATAAGTTAATCAAGGCCAAATAGGTATTCGGTTAGAAGGAGATAACATTAAAGTAATTTGAGAACACAAAGACCACATCTATGAAAGCAACCCACAGGAAAGTAAGTGCATAGCCTTCTGATGCGATAGAAAAAATATTGAACACATGGGGCATGATTAAGGTCTCAAATATGAATAAAAGAACAAATTAAGCTTGCAGACTGGCTGGCGACCCAAGCAAGGAAGGTAAGAGTCAACTTATGTTTTATGATGTATACTTTAACACACAATAATTTTTTCTTATAATTCAATTACTATATATATATATATAGTAGAGTAATTACCTGGGGGGTACAAAGTTGAATAGTGTGTTTATGCATTCTCCAAGAAACCAGTCTACTATGTATAGACAACATATTGCATATTGATTAGCCAGAGGCAAGAAGATATTAAGATATCTTGAATTAAACAATGTAGACCAGACTTTGACATGACAGATAACAGCGAACAAAGATGAGACAAAATCTTCTGCATGACAAAAACAATTTTCATGTGAAATTGAACAAAACTGCTTAAGTCTGATCTTAAAAAAAACAAGCATATCCCAAGAAACTGACCACCTACTGGATATATTTAGCTGCATCTGGGAACCATTTCAAACTGTTTTAGAGTTGAGATCTCTACACTGTAATTGGAAAGTTCTTCCTGACTGGCATCTAAAGGTACTTTGATAACCACTAAGGATGACCACTGGGACCTAAGATTGGATCTCCACCAAACTTTGAACAAGGATGAAGTCGCATTAGCATAACATATGAACTCACAAGAAACAGTACCATGGTAATACACAGAGAAAGCTCTGCATGGAGTAGCAGTAAAAGCCCTACGTCAGAGAACAGGGAACTTTAAACCATGATAATGGACGGAAGAAATCACTCATAGTTTTAAAACCATTTGTAACACTCAAATACAGGGTATACTTGATGAGGTGAAAATTTCAAGAATGTATACAACATTTTAATGTAAATCCAGTCCAAAAATCAACATGTTTAGTATTGCTATTGATCAGAACCTGAATTCAAGAGAAAACTTAATGTTGCTAAATTCTAGAACTTGTAAACATTCTACAACAGTATAAGAAAGAGAGAGGGAGAGAGAGAGAGAGCTGCTTACGCCGACTTGGTCAAGCAGGAACTTGATGTATTCTATGGCCTCGGGGAGAACAGATGCCGTATCGGTCTGAAGGGAAAGGAGAGGAACACAGTTCAGCTCCAGATTGCTACTATGCAACACCTTTAACAAATTCGAAAAAACCAGAAGCTGTCGTTGATCCTTCAAGAAAAACATAAGATGGGGGACTCATCACCTTTCCAAAAGGTAAAGCAAATAAGAACCTAAAAAGGTTCAAACAGCCGACAAGATATTAAGAACTAGGTGATGACTTCGATGACAAACAAATGAGATTTTCACACTTTTCTGTTAATTTTAGGATATTAAACACCTGATTTGTCTTGTGTGCGAGAGGATGCTGGTAAAGAGGAGTTTCTCCATTTACCAGGTGAAGTAAATACTAATTATCACACGCTTTGCCATATCCCTAGAGATGCTCGTCAAGATGCTTTGTGTGAGGATCATGATGGCCTATGGAGTCCATGGACCAATCCTGATTGGCTGATCCAATCTAATCCAGAATGGATCTAGTCTAACCAAGACACAACTTCAGAAATATTAAAACAAGATGAGACCAATCAAGAGTTGATCCCAGTCAGTCCCACTGATCATCTGGATTCAGGTATAAATCAAGGATTGACAACTTGGAATGAGATCTGTTTGGGTAAAATCTGATCAGCAGACAATGCATTTCATGCATAGAACAAATCTCCCCTCACCAGATGATGTAATCTGGTCCCAGTGAGCCATACCAGAAACTTATTTTCATTTAATCTCATAGTAATCATCTGCAATGACAGATTTCCATTGTAAAAGCCACTATATGCTTTCCAATAATTTGATATTGATGCAAAAGTAGTAACCATTGCTAACAGCCATTGTATGCTTTTCAATAAAATGCTGTCTAATAATAGGTTTCATATGTTTTCAAAGCACTTGAACAGAATGTCTAATCCAAAGGCATTAGCATGACAAAGTTGCACCAGCCATCGTTTACTCCCATCTTAAGGCCACCTGAATTCGGGCAAAACAAAACAAAACGGAAACAGTTTCGGTTTCTAACCGACACACTCTGTCACCCTTGCTTCTTTTCAATTCTCTCGCTCTCTTGCTGCCTCAACAACTATCCGGGAAGACTTAAAACTTGATGAACCCGATAGATATCAGCCCCTCGTGGTGGTACTGCCAGTTAAAAGTCTGGCCACGGAAAGGAGGTTACCTCAGTCAGCCTCTGATGATATTGGATTCATCTGTGTCTATTGCTTGATTTCAGCAATTCAGCAGCTGCAATATACAGATTAGATAGTGTTTAATTACTGAGATGTATAACTGAAATGCCAAGGTGTAAGAGCTGGTTCCAAAAAACCAAAAAAAAAAAAAAGAACCTCAATTTTCAGGTTAGTAAACTGCATTATAAGCAAGAAGAATTACGATCTCCAGCCTCGTTGTTGGACTGAATTGTACTCTCACCTTAAAAATGAGAATCTAGTTCTATCACTGTTCTCCTTGCCACTTAGAAAACCAGTTCACTGAAACTGGTGAATTTGATTTCAGATCTGAAACACTACCATAGGACACAGTTCTTTTCCCTTCATGGACTAGTCTGTGAATTCTTTCCAAACATTGGATGATTAGGATGGATTGTCAAATTCTTTTGTTGACTACAAAAAGGACATGATACGGTAAGTTGCTGGTACAAGTATGATAAATTGTGAGGTCCAGATGAAGGTTATGTTTTGAAAGTGTAGGTCTAGAATGGTGTATGAATGGTAACAGATTTTGCATGTATACGATGTAACACATGCATAGTATCTAGATAAATATATAGATGATGTAGACATTATAGAATAAGCCACAATAGCAATTGTACAGAACCCAAAAAGGGATGTACCATTAACACTGCGAAACAGATTCAATAACATGGATCGAACACAATTCCCATGGATAGGCAAACCCTTGGATCTGAAGAAAGACCAAATATACGAGGCCCAATCACTCCTCAAAAAAAAATGTGGTTAGCAGTTTCACTGTCATGAATCTTGCGACACCTGCAACTGGAACATAAGGGAATGCCCAAGCGCCTAACATTATCATCAGTAGGGAGGAAGTTAAGAAGAACTCTCCATAAGTGGACAGAAATTTTGATTGGCAACTAGGGAGACCAAATTCGGTTCCATGGAAAGTCACTACAAGAGTTATTATTATTTGCCAAAGCTCTACAGCATGAGGCCACTGTGCAATCACCAGAGGGCGATAGAGACCAGACTGCCTTATCAGGTGTATTACCCAGTGTGAAGTGGGTGACTCTAAAACTGAAACCTTCTCCTCTCCGCCCACTACTCACTGTCCACATTTAAAGCAGTAGCAGTTGAAGTGGACATGCACAATGAATAGAACTGCCATGAACAACACACTTCCCTCATTGCTAATCCAAATATTATTCCAGTCATGATGCTCAGAACCAGTCAAACTGGACTGGAGCTGGCTATGCCCTAAAGGACTTGGAACCAGAATAGGGATCAGAACCGACCTCTGCGGGTCCAGGAACTGGTCCGTTTCTGTAAACTTTGATCCTGCTTGAAATGGTTCACTCCTCTGTGTTCAGCTCCGCTCCATTTTCAGAAAAAGGAGCTGCTGATGTAATCTATCTTTCCCAATCCCACCTCAGGTGAGGGGTGACACATGGTATATTTTAAGTCTCATCCTAGGATAATCGATGCTATTCAAATGATTCAATATTCTATGAAAACTTAAAGGTCATGGTATTATGGTGTTTTTTTCTTTGTTTTATTCGTTTGGTGTGAGAAGAAGTCAAATTCCAAATTTCTGTATGCCATGTAGATTTTGGAGTCATATCATCTGCCATACATGTATTCCTCTAGTGATAAACGGAGCATCTTCTAGTTAATGCAGAAGACAGCAGCATCAATCTTGTAAATATAGATGAATTCAAGTTTGCTTCATTTCTCTACAGATTCCCGCCCCCCACCACCCTGACCACAAGGGTATCCATATGTCATCTACCAAACCTTCCTCTTGCTCCTGCCCAACCCCCAATTCAAGAAGGGACAAGGCTCACGATGGTTTCTTACCCTCCCAGTGAAATCAGAACCAACAGCAGCATCAACCATGCACTCACCTTCTTCGGCCATTTCTTCCTACGAATTAAACGCACAAACAACAAACAAAGCCTAATAACAAACAGAGTCTAATAAGGTCCGGGATTTTCAATTCCATTCAATAACAAAAGGCCCTAAAATTCTACATCACACACTTTGGTCAGTCCACGCACCTTTCATGCCAAGAGCCAAAAGTTCTTCTACCGTTTGCTGCTGACCAGGTACCCACCAACACCACCAGTCTGTTTCCTCACCGCCAACGTGAGGAAATCCGTCTTGTTGATGCATTGCTCCACGAAGTCCTCTTCCTCACTACCCCCTAACAAGCTGTAACTTTTGCAAGAATAAAAAACCACACCAGAAGTGGGGCCGCCCAGATTTGAGGGCTCTAAATCTCCTGGGTTTGCAAGGTATGTCGAAAAAAAAATATGAGTGATTTTTAAAGAGATCGATGTTGTTACCAGTAGAAGGGAGAGGGCTTGCTCTGGCTCAGCACCAACTGAGGCCTCCAGCTTCTTCACCTGGCTGAGAACTGTAGGATGCTTTGGCCCCTAGATCACCGGAGCTTCAAAGAAATGTACCAGCGCGCGGAGGAGACGAGAAAGTGAGAAAGGGAGAGAGTGAGGCAGAGAGGGAGGGAGTTCAGAGAGATACCAGCGCGCGGAGGAGGAGTCGACAATGGATGCCGAATCTCGCGACGGCGATGGCTGGCAATGGAGGGCAAGGTCGGCACCGGCGCGCGGAGGAGGAGTCGACAATGGATGCCGAATCTCGCGACGGCGATGGCCGGCAATGGAGGGCAAGGTCGGCACCGGCGTTTCGACGCCCTACCCGCGCACGCTTCGCCTCCCTACCCTGCGCGAAACCAAGGAGGGAAGGGTGTGGTGTGGCGGGAGATAAAATTAGGAGTATTTACGGCGATAGAAAAGTCGCTGTAGTTTTGGGACCAGGTGTTTTTACTGCGACATATGTATCGCTATATAATGGAGGAGTCATTTACGACGACAGTGGTATATTTTTTATGGCGACTCTTTTATTTCGCCGTAAAAGACCTATTCTTTTAGAGCGACATGTATATCGCCGTAAAATGTTGACCTTTTGTAGCGACTTATTTTGTCGCCGTAAAAATTTCGCCGTAAAAAATCATTTCTCTACTAGTGTCATGTGGCAATCTTATATATATTTGAGCTGTTTCCTTTATATTTCTACGGACATGTGAATGATATCCCTTGCGAGGCTACGGCTCGTTCGCGGGAGGCGGAGTTGGGTCAAGCTCGTTATTAGGTTAACGGGTTTGAACGGCAAGGACCGCTATAGTTGGTATCAGAGCAAGATCCGCGCGAATATAAAGGAATCAAAAATTTACATAGCCTGGTCTCTACTTTAGTCCACTACTAGTAGTTGACCCTGGTTTTTGTATTGATTTGTTGAATGCTGTGTGGTTGGAATGACGTATGTGCAGGATCAAAAATTATAGATAGGAGAGATTGGGGTGGTGGTGGAGATGAGCCTGAGGAGACTACTCATCAGTTGATTGAAAGGCTATGGGAAAGTATTACAGAGATCCGGGCTAGACTGGATCAGCAGGCACCGGTACAGCCGAAAACAGTGGCATCGCCGATTGTGGAGGAGGCAGTACCAATGGCACCACCCCCACCACCACCAGGAGTTGAGGTACCACCCGTTGTACCCGTACTCCCAACAGTACCAGCACGACCAGCCAGTGTAGAGGAGTCTACAACACTTGTGGAGAGGTTCTTGCGGTTACAGCCCCCTACTTACTCCGGAGGCCCTAATCCAAAGACATCAGAGCATTGGGTGCATGAGATAGAGAGGGTTTTTGTCACTATGAGGTGTCCGTAGGCAGATAGGGTGATTCTAGCCACTTATCAGCTATGGAGATTTGCACAGGAGTGGTGAAGATTGAAGATGCAGACATTGTTTGCTGGGAAGATAGAGGACACCATCACCTGGACAGCGTTCTTGGGGGTATTTAATGATACTTTCTTTCCAGTTCAGATACATCAAGCCAGAGGGAGCAGTTTAGGACATTACACCAGGGGAATCTATCATTATTAGAATACTAGATGAGGTTTATAGTGTTGAGTAGATATGCCCCATATGTGGTTACATATAATGCTATGATGGTAGAGTACTTTATTCGAGGACTGTGAGCAGAGCTACATGATGCAGTGATTCCCCTTATGTGCAGAACAGTGGAAGAAGCAGCGTAGAGGGCAGCTATACTTGAGAGGACTGTTCAGGATAGACAATCATAGTCAGGAGGTTTTGGTAGTTTTCAACTTCCTCAGCAATCTACAGGCATCAGCAAGGGTAAGGCACCTTTAGGAGCATCATCATCATCCAGATTTGCCAAGTGGGGTAACAAATTGAAGAAGATATTTAGAGGAGGACGAGGTGGTGGTAGGCAGCAGGGTTTCCAGCAGGGTTTTCAGCAAGGCCGAGGTTTTAGGCCAGCACAGGAGGAGTCGCAGCAGAGCACTGCAGAGCAACCCGCAGCTTTTCCAGGCTTTAGGTGTTATAATTGTGGGCAGCTAGGGCACTTAGCCAAAAATTGTCCGCATCCTGAGAGTACAGTTATGGTAGAGGGGCTCAGCAGCAGCAATAGCCATTCCAACAGCCAGCAGCAGAGCGAGGTAGAGGTGCACCTTTCCAGAGGGGACGAGGTCGAGTTATGGTTGTTACCAGAGCTTAGGCGGAGGCATCCAACCTGATTGAAGGTATATTACCTCTCTTTGAATTTTCTGCTAGAGTGTTGATTGATCTGAGTGCATTGAATTCTTTTATTTCTGAGGATTTATGAATGGTATGGTTCATCCCTTAGAAGAGAGCAGTGTGAGTTGATTGTGGAGGTCTATTCTTGTAACACCCAGAATTTTAATAATAATAAAATATTGAACATTAGAGAAGATATTGATTTTAAATTATCATAAAAGATGCAAGAACATGATTACAGTTGAATATAGAATTCTTTCACATAATTTCTGTGATTCCGATACCGTCTTCAGATGTGCACATTCCGACAAGACGACGTCAGAATTCGGTAACCAAAGTAAAATCTAACAATACCATTATTACCAAAAAAAGTAGTGATCTCAAAATTATAAATATCCTAATTTATTGATGCACAAATATCCAGATTAAACCGACATAATGATTTTTGGAAGTAATTTTCATCTGACAAAAAATTAATACAAAAAATTAAATAAAAAATATCATAATTTGGATTATATCATAATTAGTTTATATATAAAATTTATCTCAATTAGATATCATTTAAGTGTAAAACACGTGGCCCAAAGAACTTAAACAAATTAAATCTGAATTATGTAATTGATTTACGTAAGTAAATGGTAACCTGTTGTTGCTTGGCTGATCCTTATCTAAGGAGACTCGTGACAATAGGTGATTTAGAGGAAGAGGATAAGGATCAACTCTCATCCCTCCATATAAAACCCCCTCCCATTTCTTCTTCTTCTTCTTCTTCTTCCAGCAACTTCCTCTGCTGCTGCTGCTTCTTCATCTTCTTCTTCTCTTCTTCTTCAACTTCTTCCTGTTGCATCATTTGCTACTTCTCCCAGTTCTTTCTCTTCTTCTCCTACGCCTTCTTCTGCTAGGCAATCAATTGTTGACGTATGGATGATCGAGGCTATTAGCATTTAACAGCGACCACTGGACAAGGCTGTATTAATTAATCTGCCGTGGTTTTTGAAGGGTTTGGTGTTGTAGCTAGCCAGTGGCGCAACTGTAATGGGGCGGATGCCGGCGGCTGTCAAGCTGAAAGCCGTGTAATCTGGGTCAAAGTATGAGCGCGGTGTCTAAGTAGTTGAGGTGCAAAACAGTCAAAGTATTTGACTTCTGTTTCTATGGCAGCGCAAGGCCGAAAGGTCAACGGGACCGCATCGTATATTTTTAAATTTTTAAGTTGAAGAGTATGGACGCGAGAAGGGACGCCGATCCTCTGGATCAATTTTCCACACCACTTTCAATTTCTTACATCATTTTCCTACACCACAAAATTTTAAAAATATATTAATAAATAAATATATATGATTTATTATTATTATTATAAAAAATAGTGAATTTTATTAAAATCTTATTGAGAACAGATAAATCCTAAGGGCACGAGTCATTCTCTAAGAGTTGACTTATTTTCATTAAAAATGAATCAATATTAGTCAACCATGAGAATTACTCTCAGACTTTTATCCATTTTCAATGAAATTTTAATAAAATTCACTCTTCTAATAAGTTTTATATTTTTTAAAAATTATATTATAAAAAAATAATGTAAAAAATTGGTGCAGAGGATCTCAATCCCGCGGGGATGATCAAAAGTCAAAAGATCAAACGTGCAATCGCGCGTAGTGCGGATGAGTCCCAGGGAAGGTCAACGCCAGATGGGTCGCTCTGATCCATCTAACTAGAGGTTGGAGCTCTTGATGAGCGAGATGGCCATCCCTGACTACCGTCATCCAATTCCAGCTCATATGATCTGACTTCGAGTTCGAGCTCTCTAGTAATTTTCTCTAAAGTTAGATAATTATCAAATGTGACCATTAAGACATTTTTAGATATTTCATAAGAGGTGGGAAGGAATTGATCAAGTGCCATATTCTTGTGCGATATTTATTTTGCCACTCACAAAATACAAGTGCCGGCATATCACTTCCCCAAATATTGTCCTCACATAGAATATATTAATAAATAAACTGAGGTCATATTGTTTTTTTTTAGGGTAAAGCGATATGGTACCATAACATACCTAATTCATATTAAAGAATATGAATATGACTGTTCATATCTACTTGTATTATTTAAAATTATTTGTGAATCAGTGGTTTTATTTTTTCAAACATGAAGTCCAAGTGTGAGGATCATAGGAGTGGACTCGATCTACCGTTTTCTTCTTTCTTCCTTAATCTTTCCTTACGCTGCCGAAGCCCACTATAAATTGGTAATCCAAATACTTTAAACACTGGCTATAAAATAGTCCCAGAATATTGGACCTTAATTACATGGAAGGATATATGATACTTAGAGCTTGATCACATATATAAGATAAGGACTTAGGTGACTTATGATAACACATATTTAAAATGTCTAAAAATTAATTTATTATCTAATTTTTAAATTTAAAAATTTAAAAATACTTAAACATATTAAGATATGAAAAAAGAGTTGTTTGATAACTAACTTAAATAACATCTAAAAAATAATGAGATATATATTTTAGTAGTTGACTGTCAATATCTGACGATCAGTGTCTGACGCTCAGCGATTGACGTCCGGCGACCCAACGTCGGTTGTCGGATAGTCGGCACTCGGGGGCCGGCGGTCGGCGCTCGACAGTCGGGGCCCGATGGTCAGCCGTCGGCACCCGACTTCCGGCAATTGACGTCCGGCGACCCAACGTCTAGCGGTCGACGCCCAATGCCCGGTGGTCGGCCCCCTATGCTCGGCGGTTGGCGTCTGGTGCTCGGCGTACAGAGGTCGGCAACCGGCGCCCGGCACTCGACGGTCTGACAATTGACGCTTGGCATCCAGCAGTCGAAGCTTGGCGCCTGACATCTGGCAGTTGGCTAGGCATTCGGTGCTCGGCGGTCAGTGCTCGACAGTCGGGGCCCGATGGTCAGCCGTCGGCACCCGACGTCCGGCAATTGACGTCCGGCGACTCAACGTCCAGCGGTCGACGCCCAATGCCTGGTGGTCGGCCCCCTATGCCTGGCGGTTGGCGTCTGGTGCCCGGCGTACGGAGGTCGGCAACCGGCGCCCGACACTCGACGGTCTGACAATTGGCGCTTGGCATCCGGCAGTCGAAGCTTGGCGCTTGACATCTGGCAGTTGGCTAGGCATTCGGTGCTCGGCGGTCGGCACCCGGCGCCCCGCAGTCAGTGCCAGATGGTTTGACACCCGACATCCGACGGTCGACGCTCGGTATCTGACGGTCAGCGACCGACATCCGTCGGTCGACAGTCGGTGCCCGACATCCGACGATCAACACCCGATGTCTGGCAGTGGACGTCCAGCTGAGATCGGACCGTCGGGTGTCGAGTGTCGACAAGATGAAACGCGCGCATTGTTGATTGTGCAATTCCGTTGTCTAGAGTTCCTTGCACATATCAACAAGCTCACCTCCTCTAAACTGTCTCACAAAATTAAAATCACAAAAAGGAACTATCACAATGGTGAGAACATGTCATATCCACGGAGAGGCAGAATAGAGCTCGAATTAACTACCTTGACTTGAAATCTCTATCGACGATGTATTAAAAGTGAATGTGTAAAGAATACCGATCAAATCCCTCACACTTGACAGATCAAATCTAATGAAAGAACCAGCTTAATTGAAATGAAAAGATACTTGGTATCAATGTACCCTCACAGCTCGAGGGAATTGCACAGAACTATTAATCTCAGAAATTGCGCAGAAGAAAGGAACTGTCAACTAATCACACCTTAGATGAACTCAACTGAATGCCTCTGGATTGAATTCTGGAACCGAAAAGAAATGGAAAATCCTTCACAGATCACCATAGAAATGGCAAACAATATCCACACAACCAAATGGCAAAATTAAATTTCATTGGATCCTCCTCTCAGCAAAACCAGAAGCAAACCAACTAAACCCCCTTTCGGACTTGGAATGTTGAACAAACCAGATGAACAGAAAAGCGAAATAAACCAACACAAATTGGAATCGCCCCCTACTTGCAATTGAATAGTAGAAGACAACACCGATCCATGCAACAATAGAACAGAGGAAGAGAATGGAACCCAGCAGCCATCCTCTGCTGTTCTACACCAAGAAGAATAGGAAACGAAGAACAGAGCCCAAAAACTAAAATTCAGAAACCCAAACTCAAGAACACCTCAATCGGCCAAGGAGTCTCCCCTGGTATCACCATCCACACTGCTATGCAGAAATACTCAAAGAAAATTACAGAATAAAATGACAGGAATTAAACTAAATTCTGACAAGAGAGCCCCCAATTGCTCTCCCCACTGCTCTGCTCAACGAAAAGGAAACAGGAAAGAAGAAAACTACAGGAATCAAGCTGGAAGAAAACTAAAATTTCTAAACTCTCCAACTCATCAAATCCTCACTGCTGAAAGGAAGAACACCGGAAGAACAGATGGAACAGTATTATGAAATATAAATCTCAAACAAACTGAAGCAACACTCTCTCAGCTCTCATCTCTTGAAGAACATAAAAGAACAGGAAATTACAGAAAGAAACTAAGAATTAGAAAACTAGAAATCCCAACAATTCGAACCAAAGAACCTCGCATCCCTCACAGCAGAAGAACTCTTACAGATGCCTCACGATCTCCAGAAGAAATAGAACAAAACACAACAAAATTCTCCAAACTACCACTGGCTCTCAAAGAACAGAAAGAACACTAGAATTCTTAAAAACATCCGAACTCCCTCACTGCTCTGCTCAAACAGGGAAGAAAGAACAGAAGAAAAGTACAAGAAATAAAATCCCTAAGAATTTCTACTGGCGAATCCCAAGAACAAGAACAAGAAGAACTCCAAATTTTCCCAAAAGAAATCCACTGGCTAACCCCTTACAGAACTGAAGAAAAAAAATTACATGAAGAAACTAAAAACTCCGAACCAGCCAACCCTCCTCTGCTTCAGCCAGCCGAACCAGAAGGAAGGAACAACATAAAAGAAACTTAGAAATTCTCAAAACTCCCACACTCGAACTCTCTGCTCCAATGGAAAGAAAAATACAGGAAATAGTAAACTAAAGTTCTTAAAAATTCTAACCAACCAACCTCCGGAGAGGAGGGCCTTGGGGTCTTCTTATAGGTACCCGGGCATCCTGCTTCCTCTTCAGCTCCGCACCCGGATCGCCACCTCAGCACACACCCAGATCGCCAGCTCACACAGCACCTGGTCGCCTTCACACCCACACACCAGGGCCACCTGCACAACAAGCCCAGCCTGCAAACCGCCTCCAGCTTCCCGCCATCTGCCACATCTGCGCACACCAGCCGTTTCACACCGCACCAGGTGCACAGATCGGGCCTCATCTATGCACAGCACCTGAACCGCCTGCACCATCTGGCCTCTCCCACGACCAGCGCCTACCAGCCGCACACATCAGGTTCAGCCGCCTCCCCTGGCCACAGCCAACAGCCCGCTCCAGCTTCAGGCGCGCACCGTCGCCTCAGCAGCAGGACCGCACCGCCATCGCACCGCGCCTCCTCCAGCACCAGCTCCTGGGCGCCAGCCTCCATCGCACCTGCACAAATCAACCCACCAGCACCATCGGATGGCCCAGCCCAACAGCCGCCCAGCCCAGCACACCATCAGCCGCTCCAGGATGCGCAGTGCCCTCCGCCACCTCAGCACACCCATTGCTGGCCGCCCAGCAGAGCTCCTCTGTCGTTAGAACCAGAGCTGCTTCCAGCAGCTTCCACCGCCTTCCACCTGTTAGGAAGAGAGAACAACTTAAAAAAATGTGCGTGGCCTATTTAGGTTAGATGGGAGGGGAATGGCGCAATGGACTTAAGGGGGTATGTGTAATGATCTGGTGAGATGAGAGAGTGTGATTGGGTGGGGGTATTTAAATACTTTATTTATTGGGATTAGGTGGGGTATGTGGCATCATGTGATTAAAAGGATAATGTTGGAATATTAAAATATTTTGTTTAATGGGATTGGATGGGGGTAGATTTGATTTATTAAGTTTGTAAGAATTAAAAGATGCTTAGAAGAAAATTCAAAGATTTATGTACAATGTATTTGTAAAAAGAAAATATTTTTTTATTAATCAAATTATTCACAAAATGAAAAATCTAACTATATGTTGTACTCGAAAATTTAACTAATATGTTCAAAATTTTATTTATGGATGTAATGGTAATTAATATCAAACTGCACATTATTTATGGACACAGACGGTCTAAAGTTAACTATATGTATGAAATTTAACATAAAAATTTTGTAATTATCAGTCGACAGTTGGGCGCCGGCTACCGAGCGTCGGGGGCTGACATTCGGGCGTCAGTCACCGGGAGTTGGGCGTCGATCGTCGGACATCGAGCGTCGACTGTCGGACGCCAAGTGCTAACCACTAGGCGCCAAGCTGAGAGCATTACAAGTCTGGAAAAAAAGTGGCATATCTTTTACATATTTTTAAGAGAAAAATTAAGATAATAGATACTCATTTAGACATAACTTTAGATGTTTTATCTAACAATCTGAAAATACAGTGTCTTATCACTTTAGATATTAGACATCTATTAATAGTTATCAAACACACCCTAGTTGCATAGCGGAGTGTTCAATCATCCGACATGTCTATTGGCCAACGTGTTGCGGCGCACTATGCTTGTTCAAGTGTTGGCTAATAAATGTATCGGATGTACGTCTTATTTGCATGCTCAACGCACGGCAAACTATTCTCTACAGATAATGTATGCCACATCCAGCTTATATATAAGCCCAGTTAGATTATCTGTTGTTACGTTTCTTAATTTCCTGCATGAAATTGCAGGAAGAGTATAATCTGTTCTCTCCAGTGGTAATCTTGTGTCCTAAGGTTCGGTGTACGTAGTAGGCTAGCTATATATCAGTACAATCCGATGAAATTAATGATGCTTTGGAGTCCCTTTGCTACCCAAATTGGTTATTCTTAGTTCATCTGATCAGTTCAGGTAACATTTTCTTGATGTGAACAGTCCAGGGACTTACGGAAACATCTCGCATGATAAAAAAATCTACTTTTTTTCCCGGATAAATTAACACTACTATAGTTCCAATATTATACCAGAGAAATGGATTTTGTTTTTTTATTCTAGCTAGAAGAAAATTCACGTTTCCCAGGTGGTTTCGTGGGAGAAGAACTTAATGCCAGCTTCTCCATTTCTAGACAAGACAGTCAGTCACACGCCGTCTCATGAAATTTTTCTCTCTTTTTTTTTATTTTATTTTCTAAGTTGATCAGATAGCTTAAGTCAGACAAAAGCAGATATCTTCCCTCACTTAAAGGAAACAAAGATAAAGACATAAAAAAAACAAAACGATAAAAAAATACAGATACAAGGATCAGCCTTGAGGGAGGATCCCAAAATAAAATCTCAAAGCAATCATTCCCCAATTATCAAGTAAACTCACAAGCCCATTGCAGATTGAGATTCGCCCTCTTGGCCATCATTAATGCAAACCGAAACACAGTTCTGTTGCCTTTTTCGTTAATATGTGTGATTTTCACTTCCTCTTAATTCTTTTAGTTCCTCGGGAGATTTCATAAGAAAAGCCTATTACGTATTCTCCTTTCTATAAATTTGAAGTAGACGTTTGCTAAACTTTCTCCAATTCATACCTCAATGGTTATGAACCAAGATAGTCTTAATGGAACCCAGTGACTTGGGGTTTGCCCTTAAGGAGGATCTGCTTTAACTCTCAAACTTTCTCCCCCTTCTCTTTTGCTCGAGAGACCTTCCTCTGCTGTCCAACCTGGATTGTCTCCAACTCATAATGAGAGTTCTACTCCAAGTTCTATCGCATCCACTTAGGACGATCGATCTCCTTCTACCGAGGGACTCCTCAAGCTGCAATATCTTCCAGCCGATTCTACCCCGAACTCAAACTGATCAATCTGTTTAGAAGTTCCAGTGGAGCTCACATGTCCTCTGATGTCGTTCACATAATATGAGGTACTAAACTTCCATTTCTCAGCGAGAGGTTCCAGAGCCACTCTAAGCTAGGAGGCAACTTGGGTCGTCGGTCCAGCACCAGATTTCCTGCCTTCTCCTTCCCCCGTCTCTTCGCTTTCAGACCCCTTCCCTTTTTTTGCACCTCTCCTCTCTTCCGTAGGCCTGTCTTTTTTACCTATGGTGACCTCTCTTCTCTCCGCAGGTTATCGTTGGTGTTTAAAGAAGTCCTTTCGGAGCCTACCGACTGGCTTGATGAGCCTTGCACCCAACGTTCTGGTACCCCTCCACCTCAGATGCTCACAGGTTGGAACCCTAGAGAATCTCAACGGATGTGACAAATCACTGTTCTCGTGATCCACCTGTTTGCTGATCAATATTTCTGCTTTTCCAAAGGCTGACCTGCTCCCACCCTTCCTCCTGAACCAACCCCCGATTGATGAAGCTCCAATCAGTGAAAGGAGACTGTTGGGTCGACCATTGTTTCTTTTGCAATTCGTGCTTGCAATGTCCCTCTAAAGGGTACCACACCAAAAGCAACAGGGTTGGCTCCCAAAGACATGTTCGAACTGATTTCTTGCCAAATTTTGCCCAAATCATCATCGTTGATCCAAATATTTGTTGGGAGCTCTAATTGGATCACGACACAGACTCCTGCAAAATTTCTTTTGAAGTCTTTGGAGACTAATCTTGTCAACCTTAATTGGTGTACCCATCGATAAAGCAATAGAGAACAGAATTCTCCCATCCCAGAATTCTACAGGTAGGTTACATAATCTAAACCACACTGCAGCAGATTTGATGCTTTATTTAAGCGGTCTTTTTTTTTTTTTTGACAAGGTTAATTACGCGGTCTCATGAACTTGCCGGACGTTCTATGTACGTTACGCGGTTGACGCTAGTACTCGTGAACTTAATTTTCACAACCCAGCAGCGGCCGACAGCATCTCCACTAGCTATAAAATCCAACCCAAAAATCTTCTGCACATAAATCGCAAGTCCCTACACCATCACCGCAAGGTCCCATTTCTTCTAATTACCCGTCGTCGCAAACAACACGATCTGATCTTCTTCTGCAGCTCTTGCTACCATTACCAAGTAAAACACATAGTTAAAAGTCTATTGACATATGTAAAATTTACGACAACGGCTCTCAATAGTCATCAATATATGTTAATTTTATGTCAACAATTTTAATAACTGTTGATATATGTTAAATTTTTATTAACGATTTATTATAATCGTTGATAATTAATGTTCAATATATGTCAGCAATTATTTAGAGCGGTTGACATATACATATATTAGCTTATGTCCATGAGTACGGATATAGTCGTTGATATATGTGAAATTTATGTCAACAATTATAGATAATCGTTGACATATTTTAATCATGTCGACGGTTACAAATATCTGTTGATATTTTAACTTATGTCAACGACCTCAAATAATTGTGACTATATATTTTATATATTAACAGTTGATTTTAACCGCAGATAAAAAATTGTTGATAAATCATTTTTTTCTTATAGTGAATCCCCACTCCATATTGCCCTCGTCTTCTCTAGTACTCATGACAGCACATGGCGCGGAGGGTCGGAAGGTATCACCCCATTCGAGACGTGGAGGAGCCCTGCATCCAGGAGATCGACGAGTTCCCGGTGGCGGAGCACAACAGCAGGAGGGGCTGGCGCTGATGTTCGTCCGCATCGTCAGCGGCGAGCAGCAAGCCGTCGCCGGGACCAACTACAAGCTCGTGATCATCTAGGCAGAGGACGCCGGTGCGACGAATACGTACGAGCTGTGATCCACGATAGGCCATGGCAGAAGGCTAGGAAGCTGATCACCTCCTCCCAATCCCATGTCTTGATCAGCAGAACTGTGAGGACTGGGAGCAGGGGGGAGTGGTCCCCCTTCCCCCATGCACACTGTGTGCAGGGGGGCTCCGGAAGAGGCTGTTTAGCCTTTTCCGGAATGGGAACCCCCCTCCTCCCCTTCTTCTTCCCCCCCCCCCTCCCGCCTTGCCCTCTCCCTCTCCCAACCCTCTCATTTGCCTCCCCTCCCTCTCGCCGCCATCTTCTACCCTCTCTCTCTCTCTCGCGGTTCTCTTCTCTCTCTCTCTCTCTAGCGTTTCTCTCTCTCTCTCTAGCGTGCGCTCTCTCTCTCGCTCGCTATCTCTCCGGAGGGAGTGGCTCGCTGCGCCGCCGCTGCCTTGCTCGCCGCCGGAGAAGACTCCCCCGCCCTCGCCGCGCCGCCGCGCCGTCTGTCGCCGGGAGCCGCGCACGGAGGACGCCGTGCGCGGTGCAGTCGCGCCGCCGTTGCCCGTGGGAGAGCTTCGCGCTGTTCGTGCCGCCGACGGATCCTACCGTCGAGGTAGGGACCCTCCTCCCTCTCCGGCGTCGGCCGGACTCCCCCTCCCCCTGTGCGCCGCCGTGATCCCCCCCTTCCTCTCCCTGCTCCCGTCTCTCTCTCTCTCTCTCCCTTTCTCTCTCTCTGCGTCAGGCCTCCGGGCCGGAGGTGGTTCCGGCGAGGGGAGCGCCGCCGGCGGCCGCCGCGCCGTCCGGCGACCCCCGCCTCCCGCCGGCGCCGGCGCCGGCAGTGGCCGGCCGGCCAGGCCCCCCCGCTCCCTCTCTTCCCTGCGCGCAGAGAAGGAGACGGGAGGAAGGAGGAGACCCCCCTGTGGCGCAGTGCGCCCAGATCTGTCCCAGATCTGGGTGGCACACTGCGCCCCCACCCTCTGGTGCATTGCACCAGGCAGTGGCCTGGGTCCTCTGCGGCACACTGTGCCGGCAGACTCCGCTTTGGGTCATTTGAGCTCCGATTCGCGCCGTTTTCGCGCCGTTTTTTTCGTGTGCTGTCGCTCTGGCCGTGCCGACGTGCCTACCCGAGGTTGGTGGCCGTCTTCCGAGCCGCGTGGTAGTCGGGCCCACCCGGGTCGGCTCCGACCGGGTCGGTAGTGCCTGTTGACCGGTCAACCAGGGACAGTCGTGCAGCGTTTCCGGCACCCGTCGGGAGTGTTCCGAGGGTTGACCGACTGTCTCGGGTAGTAATATATTTATATTTGAGTCGTCATACCGCGTTCCTCGGTTTTGGGCCTGCTTGGGTCGGCTCCGACCGGGCCGTTGAGGGCCGTTTGACCGTTTGACCCGAACAGTCGTGTTGGGGTTTCCGGCACCTGTGGGGTGAGTTCCGAGGGCCGACCGACTGTCCGGGTGGTATTATTAGTTTTTGTGGTTGACCGTCAATCAGGTACTTTTTCAGATCCGTTTCCACATCGAGTTTCCGTTCTGTACTCGTGACGCTTGTGCTGACTCCCTAGCACTGCGCCTTACTAGTCTTCGCCCGGTGCTGTGGCACTTGAGGGCTTGTCCCAGCGCACGGTGCGCGTTTGGGTTGTTACCGTTCCCCGGGACCCCCATCCTCGTGGGCCTATTGAGGGTGGTCTCCGAGCCACGAGTGCGTCCGTCGAGCGTTTCTCCGGACGAAGGGGAAAACGGTGTTGGACAGCGGCATTGAGTCGTTTGTTGAGCTCACTTAGTTGGTCCGGGTCCCGCGGAGTTTGGAGTGTCGCGGTACGGGCCAGCTAGTCCGTTCTCACTGCCTCGCCTTACACGGTTCCGGAGCTGTGTCGGGAGGATAGGCGTGGGACCGTAGTCCGGCCAGACTACGGCTTGTGGTTGTGTTTGTCCACGCGTCTCACTCCGACGGGAGGGGAGACCTGGACTCGTGGTTGAGTGGTAAGACGCCGGTGGGCGCAACTGACCACTGACTAGTAGAGGCTGGGTTGTGGCTAGTGTGTCTTCTCCAGACGAGGGTTTTACCGTCTGCTTGTGTTGGGTTGTGGCTTTGTCCAGACGAGGGTTTTATCGTCTGCTTGTGCAGTTGTGTGGCGTGCTCGGAGCACGTTTACTGAGGTTGAGTCTGTGTGTTGTTGTGCCGTGTTGGCGATACTTGTGGACCTGTGTACTTTCCGTTTATTTATTTCAGTACTTGGTCAGTTGGGTTATTGTTTTATTATATCTCCTGCTTAGTTAGTAAACTTGTTGCTTGAGTTACCGCCGCCCTTCCGCTTGGTGTAGCTAGCTTGTTTCCTTCAGTAGCACTGTTCTTCCTGCTTAGTTTAGTTGTGTTCTTGTTTCCGCTGTCGAACCGGTGAGGGGTTGGGTTCCCTACTGGGCTTCGTTCGCGAAGCTCATTCCCCCCCTTACTTCCTTCCAGGTTTGTGCTCGAGGGAGCCGGTGCTCGTGTTCGTTCTGTCTGCGTCGTGCCGCTTGTGGTCAGCAGCGTTAGCAATGGTTAGTATTTTTCTTTTTTGCACTTGAATTATTATCTGGGACTTGTGTGTATTTTTATTCCGCTGTTGTTTTTCTTTATTTTATTTAGCTATTGTAACTAGTTGTATATCTCACTGGACATATTTCTAACCCTTCCGGGTCTTCGGATCCGTGGGTGGCGGCTCAAGGGTCAGGTACTCGGAGGGTTCCGGGTATCGGATTCTTGGGTTGTTATAAGAACTAATAGCGTTGTGAAATATGGTTGGCATCAGTTGCCTGCGGAGGGTTCTGGAAAATATATAGGAAAGGAAGCATGTGATACCGTGGATTAGTTGATTGTTGAAACATTTGTGCTATTTTTTTTTACTTTGTATGTAATGTTTCCAGGCGTGGTTAATTTGTAGTTTTGATGAACTTGCATTTCAGTTTGATTTAAAAACAGATTATATATTTTTACTTCTGTACAATACTGCTAAATTATTGATTTCAACAATCTGATTTAAAATCAGAGGGTCGAAGTGGGGTGACATATATACGGTGGTTACTTAATGAACGACCTATCGTTGTTGAAAATGGCTCCCCATAGGTGTGAAGACGATAAAGGACACATTTTGAATGAAGCTTTACTCGATGGCGATGATATATAGTTGAACAATTTTATCCTCTATCGATGTGGTAAATCAACAGAGACATACAATTCAAGAAAGGCCTATTGATCATCTGATGAAGGCACGTTCATGATCTGCAGGAAATCAAGAGTCCTGCAATTCAGAAAATAGTACATAAGGACTATTTTCTGGACGCCTACTCTGGTTATCACCAGATCAGCATGCATCCTCCGGATCAAGACGCCACCACCTTCGTCACAGACTTAGGGTTATACTGTTATACCAAGATGCCATTTGGTCTGAAGAACGCTGGTGCCACATATCAGCGGCTGGTCAATAAGATGTTCGAGCAGTAGATCGGGTGCAACATGGAAGTTTACGTCGATGACATGCTGGTCAAAACGCTCCCGAGCATCGACCACATCTCCGATCTTGAAGAAACCTTCGCAACCTTGCGAAAATTTAATATGAAGCTCAACCCAACCAAGTGTGCGTTTGGGGTACGCTCAGGTAAGTTCCTTGGCTTCCTCGTTTCAAATAGAGGGATAGAGGCAAACCCGGAGAAAATCCAAGCCGTACTTGAAATGGGCAGTTCGAAGACAGTGCGTGACGTCCAGCGTCTCACTGGACGCCTCGCCGCGCTGAACCGGTTCATGTCTCGAGCAGTTGAAAGAAGTTTCAACTTCTTCAAGTTGCTGCGAGGCCCCAAAGGCACCTCCCAGCAAGAGGGGCATGTACGGTGGACTGAAGAGTGTGAAGCCGCCTTCACCGAGCTGAAGGCATACTTGGCAGCCCCACCTATTCTCTCGAAGCCCGTGCTCGGAGAACCACTGTTCGTATACCTTTCGGTCACCGAACACTCCATTAGCGCGGTTCTGATCAGAGAAGAGGGAGCGGCGCAGAACCCAGTATACTGCATCAGTAGGGTCCTCCAAGAAGCTGAGAGGAGGTACCCCCGAGCAGAAAAACTTGCCCTTTCCCTGGTCACGGCTACTCGGAAGCTCAGATCCTATTTTCAGGCCCACTCTATTACGGTCCTTACCGACCAACCGCTGAAGTCCATCCTTCAGCGTCCAGAGGCTTCCGGTAGGCTGATTAAGTGGGCCATAGAGCTTGGTGAGTTCGACATCAGTTTTCACCCAAGGACAGCAATCAAGACACAAGCATTGGCGGACTTTGTTGCGGAGTGTACTCTCCCTACCGAGCAGGATCCCCCGCTGGCTAACGAGCCCCCATGGGAGCTCTACGTTGATGGGTCCTCTTGTGTCACGGGGAGTAGAGCAGGGTTGGTCTTCACCTCTCCTGAGGGGTTAGAGTTCCAATACGCCCTCCGGTTTCGCTTCGCTGCCTCCAACAATGTTGCTGAGTACGAAGCATTGCTGTCCGGTATCCGCATGGCTAGGCACCTCGGAGCCCTTCGGCTTAGGGTCTTTAGCGACTCTCAGTTGGTGGTCAGTCAGGTGAACGGACAGTTCGAAACAAGGGAACCCCGCATGGCTCAATACCTCCAGCACGTTAAGAGCCGAGCAGAGGGCCTCCTCTATTTCGAGGTCATACATGTTCCGCGGGAGCAGAACGTGCGTGCCGATGCACTAGCCAAGCTGGCGTCTTCAAGTGACATCGCCCCTTCTCGCTCCGTATTCATTGAAGAGCTCGCCTCGCCGAGCACCGAAGTAGACATCGCGGCCATCGAGGCAGGTCCACCAGCTCCGAGCTGGATGGATCCTCTCCTGGCCTATGTACTTCGAGGCGAGCTTCCGCCCGAGCAGGGCGAAGCTCGGAAGATCAGGATGCGCTCCCAGGGTTTTACCCTCATAGAAGGCAAGATGTACCGACGGTTTCTCTCAAGACCTCTCCTACGGTGCCTCAATCCTGAAGAGGCTCTTGCGGCCACCAAAAAGGTTCACGAAGGACTGTGCGGAAGCCACTTGGGGGGAAGAACGCTAGCGCGCAACATCATTCGGGCAGGATTCTGGTGGCCTTCGTTGCAAAAGGACTGCATGACCTTTGTTCGAAGGTGCCCAGAATGTCAGAAGTTTGGGCAGCTCATTAATCAACCTGTTGAACAATTTCACAGCCTGTTCGAACCTCGCCCTTTTGCCAGATGGGGTATCGACATCCTAGGCCCCTTTCTGGAGGCCCAAGGTCAGAAAAAGTTCATGTTCGTAGCTATCGACTACTTCACCAAGTGGATCGAAGCAGAACCCGTTGCCACGATTACTGAGCAGGCTGCGTGGAAGTTCGTCTGAAAAAACATCCTCTGTCGGTTTGGAGTTCTAAGGGTTATCACCTCCGACAACGGAAAATAGTTCGATAGCACCTTTTTCAAGCAAAGGTATACCGAGCTCAGCATCTACAACCACTTCACCTCTGTTGCGCATCCCCAGGCAAACGGTTTGGTCGAAAATGCCAACCGGACACTGCTGCATGGGATCCGCACAAGAGTTGAGGCCACAGGAGGTTCGTGGATTGATGAGCTCGCCAATGTGCTCTGGTGCCACCGAACAACATCACGAGTGGCAACGGGAGAAACACATTTTCACTTGGCATACGGCTCGGGAGCTGTGGTGCCTTTGGAGGTGGCTCTCCCCACTCTCTGAACAACCCACTTTGACGAAGCTACCAACAACCGTGCTCTTCGAGAGAACCTTGACATGCTCGGCGAACGTCAGAACGACACCAGCATTCGTCTTGTTTCCTATCAGCAACGACTCGCGCAGTACTACAACGCTCGAGTTCGGGAAAGACGCTTCTGCGTGGGCGACTTGGTTCTACGACGCTGCTCAGCTTCGGACCCCCGAAGGGCCGTCGGCAAGCTCGCGCCCAAATGGGAAGGACCTTATCAGGTCACGCAGGTCCTCGGGAAAGGTTCTTATAAGCTTGCTACTCCTAGCGGAGGAGCCATACCTAGGGCTTGGTATGTATCTAATCTCAAGGCTTATTATCTATAAAAGCCTTTGTTCGGCATCCTACTTCTCTTCTCCCTGTTCCTAGGGTCCGCCTGAGGTGGCATCTGAAATTATCCATACTTCAAAGTTTTCCAACTTCAAATGGATATGTTGACCCCGCGGGTTGAGTAAGTGTTCAACATTCACCCCTGGTCAAGACCCTATTCGGTTCTCGTTGACCTGTGTGGTACATGCAACGCTTATAAACCAGCGAATTCCGATTCGAACAGGAACAATGCTAAGGGAAGAAGATAGAAAAAGCAAGGCCATATACAAACTCTGAATGGAAATTCATTTACAGTTTTCTTTTACAAAAGGGCCCCTTGGGCCAAGTTTACAAAAAGCAACAAAAGGGGAGAAGTCACTAAGTCTCCTGCTCGGGAACACCAGTGTCATCAGCGGGAGGCATTCGCCCAGACTGAAACTGGGCGAACCGAACACCATCTAGACGGGCGTCACCTGTTCAGCATCAGCACTTCTTCACAGCTGCCTCAAAGGCCTCCCGAGCACACTCATACCAAGACAGTCCCTCCCCGTGCTCCCGACCAGCTTTGAGGCCCACTTGGTAACATTGAGCCCCAAACTGCTCCAAGTCAGCCTTGAATTCGGCCCCGGCCTTGTATTCCGCTACCCACTGTGCCTTGGCGTCTGATAGCACCTTGGCGACGACTTCCTTCTCGGCCCGGGCCACGGCGAGATTCAGCTCGGCGGTCTGGAGGGTAGCTTTGAGGTCCTTAACCTCACCTTGCAGCTCGGCCTCGCGGGCCTCGTGCTGCGCCACCAAGTCCCTGCAAAAGGCATTTTGGGCCTCCCACTAGGGCTTGTGGTTCTGAGCCTGAGCTGCAAGCCTTCACAGCACCTCCAGCGACGTACCAACTCTATCCATCAGCGCCTCGAGGTCGACGTCGTCGGCACCATCGTCTTGGGCTTGGCTCTCCGGGTGATATCCCCCGCTGGAGATCTCCGGAGTCTGGTCGGGGCTCGCTTGCCGGTACCTCGCCAGCACTTCAATCTGCGACGCGCTGGGGCAAGGAGGAAGCTCCCTGCGCGCTTGACCCTCCAAGCGTCCCAGTGCGGCCGCCAGTGCTTCCTGCGATGGCAACTCGGGGACGACCCTCCTCAGCACCTCAGTTAGAGGTCTTCGGTACTCTTCCCCAGAGCTCCCCTCCTCGGCATCAATGGCCGCCTGCCCCGCTGAAGGCCGTGCTCCCTTACTGGCTTGGGCAGCGTCAGCGTCAGTAGTCATCGCCTGACCCACCTCGGCACCAGCTAAGCCCTGAAGCCCTACCTCCCCAGAGCGAGCTGCACTCTCGCCGACTAAATTTACCTCAGTAATTGCTTCGGCTGCACTCTCACTGACTAAACAGCCTTCAGCAATCACTTCGGTGGAGGGCATGGGGGGCAGGACTTGCTCATTTTCTCGCGAGGCATCCTCCGGCGGAAGAACTGCCTCGCCGGCACCGGGCGCCGTGGTTGTCCCAGGCGTGACATCGGCAGGCACGGCGGCACCATGAGGCGCAGAAGTCCCTTCTGCTCCTCTGTCCAGGTCTTCGGTGTTCCCCTCGCCAGTAGCACCGTCACCTGTTCCCCGCTCCACTCCTCTGGTGGTAGAGCCCCCCGCTGGAGCCACCACCTCAAAACGACCCTTGACGGGGCCCCGGGACATCGGCACCCTCACCTGCTCTTCATCCGAGCCCCCCGACGTGGAGCTCACCTCGACGAGCCCGAGGTCGAATGCCATCTTCTTAGCGACCTCGGGGCTTGACATGGAAGGAACCCGGGGCGTCCCTTCCTCGGACGTCCCCGCTGCCATCCGCTTCTTCCGCTTAAGCAGCGGTTCGGCATCCTCGTCCTCGACGTCCTCCTCGGACTCCTGATCAGCCGACGGTCGTGCAACCTTCGTCAACCTTCTCCTCTTCTTGACAAGAAGGGGACTCCTCGCCGCTTCCTCTTCAGCCTCGTCAGTGACCGGTTCTTGCTCGGAAAGGGGACGGGTTGTCACCCTTGAGACCACTTTCGCTGTGGCCTTCTTCTTAAGCCGAATCTTCTCAGCCCCTTTTCAAGGACCCGCGAACTTGCTCCGCCCCGTGTTCTGACAGGACGATCCTGTGTGGTATCAGGAGGGCGCTCTTCACCCACAACCGCCACATAAGCTGTGACGATGGTTTGCTCGGTGTAAAGGGCCATGTCCTCCATGTCCATGCCCGCCTCCAGCTCCTCAGCAGCTGCACAAGGAGAGAAAAGTTAGTAAAGGTGACTCCTGAAGATCAGAAGAGAGAAAGAGGAGGCAAAGGCACTTACGCCATGCTCGGCTGAGCCCATGCTTGACCAGCTGGGCCTCGGTGAGGTACTCCTCCGCCTTCTCGACGAAGATGTTGTTGAGACGCTCTGAAAGCGCCACCTCCTCCTTGCCCATGAAGGGATAGACATCCTTACGCGGGTCCTTCACCCTCATAGGGAACCCCCACTCCGGTGCCCTCGCATTGCGCGCGAGGAAGAGGATCCGGTTCGTCCACCCCTTGTGGCTGGAAAACCGTGGAGAAAACTCTATCCTCATCCGATCCGGCCGGTGCTTTGTGTAGCATACATTCCGGCTTGTCCCCGGTGAGGCTGTCAGGGCGAACTGGCTCCGGAAGAGGTTGGCGGTAGGCTTGATGCCCCGCACCTTGCACGATATGCAGAAAACGCATATCGTCCTCCAACTATTTGGCGCCAGTTGGATCGGGGCTATCCCCCAGGTGTTCAGCAGGTACCTCGCCACCGCCGGTAGTGGTAGCCGGAACCCTGCCTCCAGGATGTCGTGCGACATCGCTATGCAGCCGACCTTCTCTTGCCAATAAGGCTCCTCCTCCCTCGTGAGCACGACGTCGTACTCCGGCCCGATGCGGTATCTCTCGCGAAGGCCGTTGAAAAAGCGGTACTTCGTCCACTGAGGCGCTCCCGGTGCCCCGCTGGCACCAGCCACAGCTTTACCCTTCTGCGACATGCCCGGAGGCGAAGAAGGAAGTAGAGGAACAAGAGAGTTTGGGCGGCAGAAAGGCTCTTCGAAGTGGATTTTTTGAAGGCGTAGTTCCCCGCCTTCGTTTCTCCCCTTCCTTATAAGGAAGAGAGGGAGGGAAACCCTAGAAGCTACAAGCGCTCTCTTTCCAGGTGACTGTTTGGGCGTATCAAGAGGCTCCTGATTCACCATGGTACCCCCCTTCATCATGAATCCTTCGCCACTTTCAAGAAAATAGTACGAAGCATCAGCGCCGACCGCCGTTCACACGTCCGAGGTCGCCATCGCATTTAATGCGGGAAGAACGTTCGACTGGCCTACCGCCATTTGAGCGCCCCGATTCCCGAGCCGGCTCAATGGCGTGGGGGGCAAGTGTGGTGGTCGATTCTTGCCACCTGGGCCCCTTTGTTGGGCCCGTATAGCCCATCGCAGAACGAGCGGGCTCCTCCTTTCCCTAGGACACCATGCGCCCTCGGACGTCCGTTTCTAACATCCCCAGGGATACCTGCTCTGCGCAGGGCCGTCCCCGGACGCCCCTTGGTCTGTTCAAATCCCACTATGAGTAGACCCCCTCGAGGAGCAGGCTTTAGCCCCAGAGCGGCCTACGTGGATTCCGAACTGCAGGACCAGTCACACCGAGCACCCACTACGGTTACTGAACGGCAGGTCCGGCTCCCCATATAGGCAACCTGCTGAAGATCTCTGGCCAAAGGCGTCCGAGCGGATCATTTCACGTCCTACGATGGTTATAACGGCTACAGGCCACGCGCCCCACGATCAAGAGGAGCAATAACTACCGAGCGTCCCAACGGGCGCTCCGGTGCGTAACTCCCCGGACGACGCGCCAACCGGCGCGACCTTTCAGGCATGATCCCGGGCCGTTTCATCCCTTCTCCCCAGTGCACATGCCTATAAAAGGCTCAGGTACAGCGCCATGCAGAGGTACGCGTAATCACGCAATCTTACTCGCACCACCCACGACATCACACACGAGAACTCCCTTCCTCTCAAGTCCGCTACTGACTTAGGCATCGAAGGGTTTTCCCCGGTTCTTCAACCGGGCCCCCTGATCCTATTCTGGTTTTGCAGGCTTGCGCCCGCTACCGGCGACCGTCTTCCCTTTCCTCTGAGTGTAGGCCCATTCGGTTTCGGCCCGAACAGGAAAAAACCTCCACACTACCAAATTAAAAATGGATAATTTTAGTATTAAGCAACCCCCGGTTATTTTAACCAGGGGTTTCTTATCCCCTTTCCAAATTGGGCGAAGTGATAAATAACACGTTGAGAGTGACAAATGATTAGTTAAGGGTGACAAATAACTAAGTAAAAGAGAAAAATAACTCATAGAGCATGATCATTAAATACTTCTACAATGTTTCTGTATCACTTCCACTTAGCACTAAAAGTGACAAATAACAAGTTCAAAGAATAAATAGCTAGATAAGAGTGAAAAATAACTCACTTAATATGAATTTAAATGATTTTTTAATGTTCCTATATCATTGTCACGCTTAGTACTAAGAGTGACAAATAACAAGTTAGGAGGTCAAATAACTAGATAAGATAGACAAATAGCTTACCCAATAAAATATTAAATACTTCTTAAATGTTTCTGCATCATTGTTAACTTTAACACTAAGAGTGACAAATAATATGTTGGGAGTGACAAACAATTAGTTAAGGGTGACAAATTACTAGGTAAAAGAGATAAATAGCTCACCGAATATGAGTATTAAATGCTTCTTCAATGTTTTTGTATCACTACCACCTTTAATATTAAGAGTGACAAATAACAAGTTAAGAGGACAAATAGCTAGATAAGAAAGACAAATAACTCATCGAATAAAATATTAAATATTTCTTAAATGTTCCTACATTATTGTCACCTTTAACGTTAAGAGTGACAAAATAACAAGTTAATGATGGTAAATAACTAGTTAAGAGTGAAAAATTACTAGGTAATGAGATAAATAACTTATTAAGAAGTAACTACCCATATGGACCCACCCATAAGAGCATTTAATGCTCCATGGAATGCAGAATCAACCAATACGGATTGGGATCGACTGATTTTGCATTAGATCAGCCCTTGGATCGTTTAAATTCTAACCGAATCGGGCCGAATTACCCTGCATTAGTTCGGATTAGCCTAGATTAGTCAATTCTAGGCTGATTCTGCCACACAATGCTTTTTTATTATATATATTAATTAATACATGTATTAAACCATCATTTCACGTAAACTAATACATATGTATATCATTGTCAAAATAATAAGAATAATAATACATATGTATATATACACACAAATTAATGTCTAATATGGTTGTTTACATTAATTTACATATTTATGTATATAGGTACACAATAGCATATAGACACATACATGACATACATCCATATATATATATATATATCCATTAACTTGCATTAATATGATATGTACATAGTGTATGAGTACTTATATATTGTATATGTATATATATTAATGGGTAAATTTATGAGTAGGATTACATAAGGGTTTTCTTTAAAAATAACATAGTTTAAAATTTTAATTGGCTAACCAATAGCTAAAAAATTCAAATCCATAAAATAGCACTGTTCATGGGTCAACAGTCAAGTCAACAAACACGATAACGCGACCATTCAAAAATAAAAAATATAGAAATCAGTCTCCGTAGAACTGATTTACTATAATCGGTCCCGTTCAAAAAAAAAAAGATATAGTTGATCTCTATAGAACCAATTTACTGTAATCAATCAAGATATAATTGGTATCAAAATAGATCAGAGATAGAATGATGATATCCTCAAAATTTAAAAATATCTTCAAAATTTTGACAATATCCTCACTCTAGCTCTGATCTATCCTAATATCAAATATACCCTCAGGATTTACAGTCCATCGATTCTGCAAAGACCAATTATACTAAATCGGCCATTTCTTTATTGGCCTTGCACGGCTTGGTTGTTATCAATATCTCATTTTAACACCGCATGCTTATTGGATGATAAGCTGTTTTGTTGTCCAGATCATTATTCTAAAAAGGTCAAATCATGTGTAGTGACACGATCGTTCCGGATCCGTGTTTAATGTCTTTGGAGTGGTGCTCTTGACCAAGAGGTGGCCATTTAGCCTTAGTCGAGGTCCGTGCGTTGTGTGGGCATTGTGGGCCGGAAGTTCTAGCCCAAATAGCTCGTTGGTTCACTGATTGTGAACGTGACGGAACAAGTCGTGGCGATTTAAACGCGACGGTCTACCCTTTCACGATTCACAGAACCACCTTTGTGTTGAGCGGCGCTTTAGGTTTTGAATGGCAACAGCTAGGGTCATCGTGTTTAACTCTTAAATGCAACGTCTGACTATGTCGCGATTTTGAACCGAGTTTTAATTACTATGTTTCGCCCAGACATAGTAGAGGAGCTCTGTCCAGGCGAAGGGGGGAGGCTACTGAAGGATTTTCCGGCGATTCGGCTTCGTGGTGGTTCGTGCAGCGCGGGATCCACGCGAGGATGGCGTCCGGAGCGTGGACGTGCCTGCGACGTGGAGTTTCTGGCGTTCTTCAAGCTCAATCAGTTGGTAGAGAAACTTCCCCTTGTGTTGATTCATTTTAATGGTTTAAAGGGTGGAAAACATGTATGGGTGGTTTGCCATGAAATGGTTATCATGTTTACTGCTTTAGTTTGATAATTGTATCAGATATGTGTGGGTTTTCCTAGTGGAGAAGGTGGGTTCAGCTTGAGGGCTGAACTCACTGTCGCGTTTGAAACGCGACGTGGTGCATCGTCGCGTTCATGACATGAACACGACGCCATAACTACAAGAAAAAGCGCATTTAGAGATCGACATTTTCGGTCTCTATTCGGTCACTATTCGATCACTAAAAGTGCCAGAGACCGAATAGTGACCGAATAGAGACCGAAACTGTCGGTGAAGAATTTCTGGTCACAAATCTGTGACCGAAATATTTCAGTCACTAATCGGTCACTAATAGTGACCGATTAGTCACCGAAATCTTTCAGCCGCTGAAGATCGTTATCAACGACTGGAAAATTCGGTCACTAAATAGTCACCGATTAGTGACCGAAATTTTCTGTCACTAAATCAGTCACTAATTTAGTGACTGAATTCCATCAGTCACTATCAGTGACCGAAATAATTCGGTCACTGTTCGGTCCCTAAAACAGCGACCGAATTGCGACTGATACTTGCCGGTCCCTAATAGCGACAGACTTGTCTCAGTAACAAATCGGTCGCTGTTGTAGGGACCGAACATTGACCGAATAATTTCGGTCACTAATCAATCTCTATTTTTTTAATTAATTATTTTTATACATATACATTTTTAGCAAAATAACATGTGTAAATACAACATAACCTGTGTAAATACAACAATGTCCACAACAATAATAAATGTCCACATGACAACAATAATAAAAATGTCCACAACACAACAATAATAAAATGTCCACAAGACAACAATAATAAAATATCCACGACAATAATAAAAATGTCCACAACACAACAATAATAAAATGTCCATAACAATAATAAAAATTTCCACAACACCACAATAATAAAATGTCAACAACAATAATAAAAATGTCCAGAAAAATAATAATAATGAAATAAAAATCATGAATCCTCGTCCCCGTGCTCATCCTCGTGCTCGTCTCCTCCCACGCCACTTGATGAAGGAACCTACAATACATATATAACAATAATAAGTTAAAATGATATACTATTATAAGCAATAAATTATTTAAATTTATAGATTTTTATTCACTCACTTTCGGTCAATATTTTGATCACACTATTTTGAACTTGCTTAAGATGAATTTGAGTGTCGAGCTCAATTGGGAGTCCGAATTGAACTCCGTCAGTTTTCACAAGTCACAAACATTGCCCCGACCGTGATGGAACAAACCAGAGGCCAATAGGATTAGTATTTCTAATTTTGGACCCCCAAACCTAAGTTTTTCATTTTTAAACTAAACTAACTTGCTTAATGTAAATTTGAGCGTCGAGCTCAAACCGGGAGTCTAAATTGAACTCCGTCAGTTTCTATAAGTCACAATCATCACCATGGCCGTGCTGAAAAAACCCGGAGGCCAATCGGATGAGTATTTCTAATTTTGGACCCTCAAACCTAAGTTTTTCATTTTTAAACTAAACTAATTTACTTATTGTGAATTTGAGCGTCGGGCTCAAACCGGGAGTCGGAATTGAACTCCGTTAGTTTCCACAAGTCACACTCATCGTCCCGACCATGCTGGAACAAATCGGCGGCTAATCGGATGAGTATTTCTAATTTTGGACCCTAAACCAAAGTTTTTTATTTTTAAACTAAACTAACTTGCTTAATGTAAATTTGAGCGTCGAGCACAAACCGAGAGTCTAAATTGAACCCCGTCAGTTTCCATAAGTCACAATCATCGCCCTGGCCGTGCTGGAAAAAATCGGAGGCCAATCGAATGAGTATTTCTAATTTTGGACCCTCAAACCTAAGTTTTTCATTTTTAAACTAAACTAACTTACTTATTGTGAATTTAAGCGTCGAGCTCAAACCGGGAGTCAGAATTTAACTCCGTTAGTTTCCACAAGTCACGCTCATCACCCCGACCGTGCTGGAACAAACCGGAGGACAATCAGATGAGTATTTCTAATTTTGGAGCTCCAAACCTAAGTTCTTCATTTCTAAACTAAACTAACTTGCTTAAGATGAATTTGAGCGTCGAGCTCAAACCGGGAGTCCGAATTGAACTCTGTGAGTTTCCACAAGTCACAACCATCGCCCTGACCGTGCTGGAACAAACCAAAGGCCAATCAGATTTGTGATACCCCGAATTTTTATTCATTTTATATTGTGCATGTATAATTATTTGTTGTGTGTATAGTGTGTGTATTCAATTGTGCGTATTATAATTTCTATATTCCTTATGAACTCATGCATGTATATATATGATATTTTTCGTGAGAATAGACAATTAGCTAAATTGATGTGTATTGTGTATACTAAAATACTAGGCTTGTAATACTTAAGTAATACTATGCATGCTAATCTAATTACCGATGTGCATGTTATGTTTATCTATTTCATGCATAATGTATATAATTATGTTGTAAATGCCTATATATTTATGCATATGATAATTCAAGTATGTGCATGCAAGGATTTCTTTTGTTGTATAGATTATTCATAGATAACTTATTCCAAATTGTATCTTAATAATATTATGCATACTCTATCTAAATCCTAAAGTGCATACTATCCTGCCTATTCCATGGAAGTTGTGTGTAAATATATATATATATGTATGTTACCTTATGCATGTGCTATCTATCTATTTAATCCTATGTACATCAATTCATCTATAGTATATGAATAATACATAGATAAAATTGTGCATGTAATAGGTAAATTGCTGCGGACCATGTAAGTATACGTGTGCTATTTTGTACAAGTATAAAACGTACATAATTGTGCATGCATTATCTAGTTATCAATGTATGTAAATCTCATGCATATGGTGCATGTTGTACACATAGTAAGAAATTATTATCATACACTTTGTAAATAATCATGAGTTTATTTCCAAACATGCAATATATATTTAAACGTGTGTGAATTATCTAATTATTGAGGTGCCTATTGTATTTAATTATTTTAATGCACATAGTTACTGTTATGGATGTGCGTATGTATACATACATGTGTTATCCTTGTTTAAATAATATTTATCTACTTTAAGCGTGTTAAATTATTTAAGGTGTGTGAAGTACTTGGATGATAATATGCATACAATATTTAATTAGTAATGAACACATTTTAATCATAGGTTCATGCGTAACGTATGTAATTATGCAATGTGTACGTATATGTGCATATATGTATGTATTGATGCATATTGTTCTTAATTATGATTAGTGTAAGTTGTAATTAATTAAATATTACATAATGCAAGTATTTTATGTGGTAAAGATATATGAAATTATATTTACATATACTAAATTAGTTTAGTGCATTTATACATTAAATTTTAGGTATGACAGAGTTTCGGCTGCACAGTGCTGCTGGCGGCCAGCCCTGGACGCCAACACCCAGTGGGCGCCACCCCCTGGACGCCAACCCCATTCTGGCGGCCAGACTTTGACGTCAATCTGTAAGTTGACTACAACCGATGTTGACGTTAATATCCTGCTGCGTAACGGTTCTAGAATTGTTAATGTCCGTGTTTTGGCTAGTTTCAGATTAGGAAACCCTTCCTAAACCTTGGGTAACCTACCCTAATGCATACCCCAACCCTTGAACCTATAAAATACCCACTCTGGGATGAGGGAAAGGCTTTCAACATTTGGTGAAAACCCTAGCTCCGAGATGGTGAAAAGCTGAACCTTAGAAGGCCGGATCCGTCAACTGGAGGTGTTCCCCGAAGAGCTACAACATCTGGAGGATAGCCTATGCATAGGAGAAGAGATCCCAACTCCGAGGAGCCATCTACATCGACATGAGAAGAAGATCTAAGGCGTTTCCGAGCACCTTTTTGACAGGGCCGAAAAGGGCTTCACCAACGATTCTGATCTTTATAGATTTTTTTTAAGAGGCAAGTAAACCTAGATCTTGATCCTATACATGTCCCCTAAGTCCTAGGTATTTTTACGGATTTTTCCTCGCGTCCTGGAACCCCGAATTCACCATTATATGAAAAGTCGTATGTATGTGCTGCTGGGAGCAGGTTGAAGGCAACATAGGTTGCAGTCAAGTTCTTCAGAAGAAGTTGACGGCAACATCCCTTGACGTCTACTTCTTCAGGACCTGAAAATGTGATTTTTGATTTTGTTACGCTGTTTAACTGATTTCTGGACATAGTTAAATACTGATATTTTTATTGGTGATCGTATACAGTCATTAGGTCATGTCATAATGTTGCCTAATTTTTCTGTGAACCGTGTTAATTATGAAAATTCAATAATTGTACTATGTGTACCATATAAGCATGTTTAAATAGGGCATAAATGGAATTACTGTAGGTTAGGATTTCATAAATTTTACATGACAGTATGAGTACTATATCGATCATATGTACCATGTTAATGATGTTTCGATAAATATGACTGAAATCTGTTTTAAATTGTAGAAATTATATTTACTGTTCGAAAAATCCAGAAAATTGAAGATGTGATATGTTTACTGTTAGTAACCTGGGATAAAAATTTGGAACTAATCTGATGACAGTAATAGTAATTATTAGTTAAACTATGTGGATTATTCATATTTGATATGATAAAAACTAATCTTATGTAATTCAGTAATTTGCTGCATGTTTAGAATTGTAATAGGAGTTGTTTATTTCTGAAAAACCATAATATCATGATCAAGTCAAATGAGATATAGGCAAATGGTAAATAAGGTATGAAAATGGATTAAATAGTATATGAACAATACGTGACTAGTGTGTGAAAATGTGAATGAGTGAATGTGTAATAATTGGGCCAAGGAATGACACTGCTACCCTAGAGGTATCGAGAGCTGTACATAGAAAAGTCTCTATGGAAGGCTCTACATTGTAAAAGTTTGTCCTAAAGGCATTAGGAAAAACCCGGAGGTGGACAAGTACCACTGGATAGGGTGGAGAGGGCTTCTCCCGGTCTGCGCAGTTACCAAGATTCACCACTTCATTGCCTAGGTGGTGGGTATGTGATATGAGTTGTGTTATGAATTATGTGATATGAGTTATGTGTTATGAGATGTGATGAGTTATGAGTACGAGATATTGGTTTGTGTCCTCTAATAGGTAGTTAGGACTATGTGTCATGGCATTTTAAGTAATTGGAATATGTATAAAGTGTAAGATTATATGCGAATGTGGCACATGATGAGTGCAAATGATATGATATGTGATAAATGAAAACCAAAGGGTAAATGATGTGAAGAATATGTGAAAAGATATGTAAGAGACAGTTAATGTTATTGAGAGTGTGCTTGCATGTGAAAACCGATGTAGTAATGCATAATGTTCATGTTTTCATGCATTAATTACCTCATTTGCAATATCATGCTTATCATCATGCCATGTAGTTTATTGTTCTTCATGTAATAGTGTATGTGAATAAAAATGAGTAACCATGTCATTTATGCAACATGAAAGATGAAAATGTAGAATTGTAAATGGGATAAGATAACATATGAACAAATGTAAATCCATATAATTGAATGTAATTCATGTCAAAACAGCAAGTAAAGTGTAGTTATGAAGTTGATAAATACATGTAATATTAATTAGGTTCCATGCTAGATGTGATGTTTGCTTAGTACAAAGTTTCATGCTTTAGTAATTATTGTTGCCAACCAATTTGACCATGTTTTAACTTCTCAATTCATGTTATAAAATATGAAACCATGTGTATGAGATGTATGTACATTTAAAACAGCAAGCAAAATGTGAAATTAAATATGAAAAGTGCATGTGAAAAGTGAATAGTCATCATATTAGTTTGTTCATTCCTTTATGTCTAATTCTATGTTCTAGTTGTAGAAATATGTCATGAAATGAATTAATGTGGAAATGAAGGAATCATGTTATGTGTTAAGTGTAGAGAATATGTACAAGTGTATAGTAATAGTATCCATGATTTAGAATAAACGTATGATAGAATGAAGCATGTCTAGGTGATTAAAAATGTGTTGATAGCTAAGAGTATGTTCCATATGTTTGGGAGTTTAAATGATAGTATGTATTCATGAGTGTTTAATAGCTTAATGTGAATGTGATATGTTTAAGATTAAGTCTTTGTTTTACTTGCTGAGTCTTTGGACTCACCCTTGCTTCGGCGTATAGGTTGACAGGTATCTCGTGCTAGGGGGAGAGACGCTATCTTGGAGGAGAGGCTTTTGAGGAGCAAGTAGTAGTTGTATTTTCCTTTCATAGTTTGAATAAAAAAAGTTATTTGGACAATGTAGCTCTTTCATCATGTAATAATGTGGACATTGTCGTTCTATTTTTGCACTATATAGACTGTGGAATATGGGATGGTGATGGACTAAGTTAAATTATTAAATTTATTCCGCTGAAATAAATTGCTATCTATGTACTTTTCAACCTATCGGGTAGTGTTGGGTTTTATCCCACTGTAATGACGCTCTTTATACCGATGGGGATTGGTATAATCGTACCGGTATGAGGAGGGTCATTACAAGATTAGTATTTCTAATTTTGGACCCCCAAACCTAAGTTTTTCATTTTTAAACTAAACTAACTTGCTTAATGTAATTTGAGTGTCGAGCTCAAACCGAGAGTCTAAATTGAACTCTGTCAGTTTTCATAAGTCACAATCATCACCCTGGCCATGCTGGAAAAAACCGGAGGCCAATCGAATGAGTATTTCTAATTTTGGACACCCAAACCTAAGTTTTTCATTTTTAAACTAAACTAACTTGCTTATTGTGAAATTGAACGTTGAGTTCAAACCGGGACTCGGAATTGAACTCCGTTAGTTTCCACAAGTCACACTCATCGCCCTGACCATGCTGGAACAAACCAGAGGCCAATCGGATGAGTATTTCTAGTTTTGGACCCCCAAACCTAAGTTCTTCATTTCTAAACTAAACTAACTTGCTTAAGATGAATTTGAGCGTCGAGCTCAAACCGGGAGTCTAAATTGAACTCCGTCAGTTTCCACAAGTCACAACCATCGCCCTGACCGTGCTGGAACAAACCAGAGGCCAATCGGATTAGTATTTCTAATTTTGGACCCCCAAACCTAAGTTTTTCATTTTTAAACTAAACTAACTTGCTTAATGTAAATTTGAGCGTCGAGCTCAAATCGAGAGTCTAAATTGAACTCCGTCAGTTTCCATAAGTCACAATCATCGCCTTGGCCATGCTGGAAAAAAACAGAGGCCAATGAGATGAGTATTTTTAATTTTGGACCCCCAACCTAAGTTTTTCATTTTTAAACTAAACTAACTTGCTTATTGTGAATTTGAGCGTCGAGCTCAAATCGGGAGTCGAAATTGAACTCCGTTAGTTTCCAAAAGTCACACTCATTGCCCCGACCGTGCTGGAACAAACCGGAGGCCAATCGGATGAGTATTTCTAATTTTGGACCCTAAAATCTATGTTCTTCATTTCTAAACTAAACTAACTTGCTTAAGATGAATTTGAGCGTCGAGCTCAAACCGGGAGTCTGAATTGAACTCCGTCAGTTTCCCCAAGTCACAACCATCGCCCCGACAGTGTTGGAACAAACCAGAGGCCAATCGGATTAGTATTTCTAATTTTGGACCCCCAAACCTAACTTTTTCATTTTAAAACTAAACTAACTTGCTTAATGTAAATTTGAGCGTCAAGCTCAAACCGGGAGTCTAAATTAAACTCCGTCAGTTTCCATAAGTCACAATCATCGCCCTTGCCGTGTTGGAAAAATCGGAGGCCAATAAGATGAGTATTTCTAATTTTGGACTCCCAAACCTAAGTTTTTCATTTTAAAACTAAACTAACTTGCTTATTGTGAATTTGAGCGTCGAGCTCAAACAGGGAGTCGAAATTGAACTCCGTTAGTTTCCACAAGTCACACTCATCGCCCCGACCGTGTTGGAACAAATCGGAGGTGAATCAGATAAGTATTTCTAATTTTGGACCCCCAAACCTAAGTTCTTCATTTCTAAACTAAACTAACTTGCTTAAGATGAATTTGAGCGTTGAGCTCAAACCGGGAGTCCAAATTGAACTTCGTCAGTTTCTGCAAGTCACGACCATCGCCCCGACCGTGCTGGAACAAACCAGAGGCCAATCAGATTAGTAATTCTAATTTTGGACCCCCAAACCTAAGTTTTTTATTTTTAAACTAAACTAACTTGATTAATGTAAATTTGAGCGTCGAGCTCAAACTGGGAGTCTAAATTGAACTCCGTCAGTTTCCATAAGTCACAATCATCACCTTGGCCATGCTGGAAAAAATCGGAGGCCAATCGGATGAGTATTTCTAATTTTGGACCCTCAAACCTAAGTTTTTCATTTTTAAACTAAACTAATTTGTTTATTGTGAATTTGAGCGTCGAGCTCAAACCGGGAGTCGGAATTGAACTCCGTTAGTTTCCACAAGTCACACTCATCGCCCCAACAGTGCTGGAACAAACCGAAGGCCAATCGGATGAGTATTTCTAATTTTGGACCCCCAAACCTAAGTTCTTCATTTATAAACTAAACTAACTTGCTTAAGATGAATTTGAGCATCGAGCTCAAACCGGGAGTCCGAATTGAACTCTGTCAGTTTTCACAAGTCACAACCATCTCCCCGACCGTGCTGGAACGAACCGGAGGCCAATCAGATTAGTATTTTTAATTTTGGACCCCCAAAACTAAGTTTTTCATTTTAAAACTAAACTAACTTGCTTAATGTAAATTTGAGCGTCGAGTTCAAACCGGAAGTCTAAATTGAACTCCGTCAGTTTCCCTAAGTCACAATCATCGCTCTGGCCGTATTGGAATCGGAGGCCAATAGAATGAGTATTTCTAATTTTGGACCCTCAAACCTAAGTTTTTTATTTTTAAACTAAACTAACTTGCTTATTGTGAATTTGAGTGTCGAGCTCAAACCGGGAGTCAGAATTGAACTCTGTTAGTTTTCACAAGTCACACTGATCACCCCGACCGTGCTAGAACAAACCGGAGGCCAATCAGATGAGTATTTCTAATTTTGGACCCCCAAACCTAACTTCTTCATTTCTAAACTAAACTAACTTGCTTAAGATGAATTTGAGCTTCGAGCTCAAACCGGGAGTCCGAATTGAACTCTGTCAGTTTCCACAAGTGACAACCATCGCCCCGACCGTGCTGGAACAAACCAGAGGCCAATCGGATTAGTATTTCTAATTTTGGTCCCCCAAACCTAAGTTTTTCATTTTTAAACTAAACTAACTTGCTTAATGTAAATTTGAGCATCGAGCTCAAACAGGGAGTCTAAATTGAACTCCGCTAGTTTCCATAAGTCACAATCATCGCCCTGGCCGTGCTGGAAAAAACCAAAGGCCAATCAGATAAGTATTTTTAATTTTGGACTCTCAAACCTAAGTTTTTTATTTTTAAACTAAACTAACTTGCTTATTGTGAATTTAAACGTCGAGTTCAAACCGGGAGTCGGAATTGAACTCCGTTAGTTTTCACAAGTCACACTCATCACCCCGACCGTGCTGGAACAAACCGAAGTCTAATTTTGGACCCCCAAACTAGCTAAGTTCTTCATTTTTAAATACACTAACTTGCTTAAGATGAGATTGAGCGTCGATGAAACCAAAGTAAACTTAAACTAACTTGACTAACTTGACTGTTAAAATAAAAAAACTAAAATAAAATCAATTTACTCACATGAGGGGCATGTGCTGATGTCGATGGTGCTGCCTGAGGAGGAATGCTGACCTGGGAGAGGGCCTAGGAGATAACCTGGGAGAGGGTCTGGGAGAGCTGGGCCTGGTGTGCGTCGGTCACCTGATTCTGCATCTGGACCAGACGAGTCTCCATCGTCTGGGCCAGATGAGTCTTCATCGTCTGGGCCAGACGAGTCTTCATCGTCTAGGCCAGACGAGACTCCAAACCAGATATCGTATCTGTAATGAAGCCCATCATCTCACTGGGAGAAGTACCTGGAGCACCAGCTGCTGTGCTGAATGCACTAGTCTATGAGGCTGAACTCGAGACGCCAGATAACACCCTGCTCGTGTTCATACTGTGCCCGAAACCATACATATGGCCTTTCTTTGGGGCACCAGATGCTGCAACCCATACCTCAGGATCTAACTACGGCTGCTCCTCCTCCCCAGCGTACTTCTCTGTCATTTGTTGGCTATACGACTCCTGCAAAAAAAAAAATGACAATGTAATATTAATCTGTAACGAGAAAAATTAAATAGTGAATACCTTGTAAATACTTACCGCCACCTCTCGGGCTCTGTCGCTAATGTATTAATCCGTTTCCTTTTTCTTATGTGTTTTATCAAACGCCTTCTGAAATGTCAGAGGCCTTTTTAGCTCCTTTTCCTATTTGACAGAAAAACATGACATGAATGAGTATCTATAAGGCAAAAAGATATTACAAACGAACAAATTACTTACCAATCTGGACTGATGGGTCGCAAAGGAGATGAACCCACTTGTATGCATGTTGGACTCTAGATTGGCCGCCCGATTCACTTTCATTGTTGTGGATGTTTGTTGCCATCTCTCTACAACCCATATGTTGCACAGAGTTTCCCAGTAGTCTCTCCTCATCCATGTCGGTCCCCGTTCCCTCCAAAGAGTCGGGTCTGCACTCTGAAAAACTTTATGTGCATTTTTCCTCGCATTATACAACAAATGCTTAAAATTTGATCGGGCGGTCATCGTCCATACTAATCGAGACCGCGCCTCATCCGAACGATGCGTGAATCGATGATTGCTCTATATAGATAAGAGTTAGTTAACTGAATGTAGGAATAAGAAAACAAATTAATTATAATAAGAAATTACATACCATGAACATCTGATACAACAACTCCTGGACCTCCATCGTAAAATCATTGAATCTATGAATAGGCCCAGGAAAGTGTGCTTGAATTATTCTTGTGATAAATTGAGACGCTTGAGCGGGCTCTATTTTATCACAGTAATTATGTAACTTGTTACTATGAATTTATGAACTAAACATATCTCCTTCGTGAAAGATACATACAAGTTTATTACGTACCCATTGATCCACACCTCCGGTAGAGTGCTCTCATAAAAACTGCCTCCCCCCTCCTGGAGACTAACAACATCCTCTAGCACTGAACCTGGACAAAAATGCACAACGACATAAGTAAGGTGCAACTGCTTATTATTAATGACTATATAAATACCCTGAAATTTAAATATACACAACTACTACTGTATTAGGAGAAGGTGTAGACTGACCCGAGCCTGTAACATTTTAATGGCATCAGAATCAATGCATAATGAAAGAACAACTTTAAATATACACACCTGCTGCTAGAGGAGGAGACACAGAGGCTGGACCAGCAGCTGTAACAAGAATTGTAACATCCCTGTCCCCCTTTGTGGGTTGCCCTCTCGGCTGAGGTCGCGACAGAGCGACCCGTCGCCTTCTAAAGGCGACAGAGGTGGCAGTCGCGTTCTGAATATGAAAGCGCCGGTTGCCCCTGTCGCGATAGGACTCTGACAGTAGACAGTTCTTTTGTCATCTTGCTGTCGGAGAGGTGGTGACACCTGTGGCATGCGCATGAACACGATGCTCTGGTCCATCGTAATCAGATGTCAGCGTTGCATGCATGCCACATGGTGGCTTTGACCGTTAGGGTCGCAGATGTTAAGATTGAGACATAGTAGGGCGTCGCGTTCTCAACGACTGTGCTTAAGTTGCTCAGGCCGAGAACAGAACCCCCATTTGGCCCTTTTGCTTGGGTTCTCCCTCTACGACGATCTCCTTGGTGTAGTTCTCCGTAAGGAGCTTGGGAAGGAGATTGGTAGCTTGGATTTGGGTAAGTATTATGTGCATGCTCTTGTATGTGTGGATTGGGTGTGAAACCTTTTTTTTCTCCCTTTCACTGTCTACCTTCTCCTTCTTCTTGCGGACCATGGTGTGGATCCCCTTCCTCGGCTCAAGAAGGAGGACGTGCTCGGCTCGTGGGAAGCGGCTCTTGGAGCATTGGAGCTCGAAGGTGGAGGGGTGCTATCCTACGAGAAGGCCCCTCCGGGGTGGTTCTTCATTTGGAGGTAGGGACCCCCAAACCTTTCCCTAGTTCTACCATGCTAGGGCGAAACCACCCCCCCCCCCCCCTTCTAAGCCTAGATTCATGCTAGGTGTTTCTTGGTTTCTTATGATCCATGTATGAGGTTTGCATGCTTTCATGCTTGGAATAGGGTGTTCATGAAGAGTGCTTCATGTGGTGCATGTGAGGATTTTAGAGTATAGATCTCTTTCATAGCATGCATGGGGTTTCCTAAGGGTGGTTTGGTGTTATTAAAGCAGTTTCCATCGTCTCCTAGCCTCCCCTCCCCATGTTGTGCAATTTTATGGCTATTGGGGTGTGTGGAGTTGCTCTGTTTGAGCACTCGACTGTGGTCACGACGGGTTTCCCAGTCGAGACTAGGTCGCAACGTATCGGCGCGTCACGTTCTCTTGAACGCGCCCTGGACCCGCCGCATCTTGCTAACGCGACGGGTACGGGGTCAGCGTTCAGGAGTTCGGGGTCTCGCGGGATCGTGACCGCCGCCGCCATCGCGATGAGATCGCGATGGGGTGCGTGTCGGGTTCAGGAGACCAGGGCTTGTTGCGGCTCCCATAGCCATCGTGATCTTATCGCGACGGGCTCAAGGGTCGCCTTCGTGTTTCCTTGTCGCGACAGGCAGAACCATCGCGTTCTGGTCGCGACGGGTGGATACGTCGCCTCTCTGACCGAGAGCTGACTGTCGACCTGTTGTGTTTCCATTTCCGCTGCAACTCTAGTTTCTTGGCACCTGTGATGTTCCAAGTGCAGTGCTACCCTAGTCTCTTCGCCCGGTGCTTTGCACTTGAGGGCTTTTCCACGAGATAGGTTGTTACTATTACTTGGGACCCCTAGCCCCGCACGTCTGTTAGAGGGAGTTCTCCGGGTGGCGGGCGTGCTCAAGTCACGGACTTGGAGCAGAAGGGGAAAATGGTGGGGACAATGGCGTGGAGTCGTTTGTAGAGCTTTCTTAGCTGGTCTAGTTCTCCGAGGTAGTGTGGTGCTCTTATGGTGCGGACTAGCTAGTCCTTTCTCACTGCCTCACTCTACGTGGTTCCGGAACCATTTAGAGGGGTCAGGCGTGGGACCGTAGTCCGGCCAAACTACGGCAGTTGTGTTTGTTCTTAGTCCGTGTCTCACTCCGACGAGAGGTGCTAGACATGGACCGTTGGTTGAGGGTATGGCGCGTGCCGCACCTGACCAGCTGACTAGTGTAGCGTTCTGTAGTTAGTGTGCTTGCCCAGGCAGTGTCTACTGTCTGTGTTTACAGCTGGGTTCTTGTGGTGCCTTGGTTTACACGGGTTTTTCGGTCCCGCTGTGTAGCCTAGACCGACGACCATGTAGTTTCTTTCATGCTTCCGCACTTGACTCTGTTTAGTAGAATAGACTTTACTGCTTTATTTATTTATTGGACTTAGTTCTTTTCTGCTGTTAGAACCAGTGGGAGATTGGTAGTCCCTACTAGGCTTCTTTGTGAAGCTCACTCCTTGTTTTGCAGGTGAGACTTCACAGCAGTTCCCTCCGCGGTGGACTGAGGAGACGGGCCCATAGTAGTCAGCGTCTCTAGTGAGCAGTGTTCCCCCAGCAGTTGTACTTCACCATCGGGGTATGCCTCTAAGGGACCTGTCTTTCCCTTTTATATTTAGCACTTGTACTTTATTTACTTTGGGACTGTACTAGACTGTTATCTAGTGTTGGACACTTTTCGTTAACTTGTGGTGCACTTTAGTACATTTTTTGTTATTTATCTCTATTACATATCTTGTTAGACCGATCTGTTAGGCCTTCCGGGTCTCCGGATCCGTGGGTGGCGGTCCAGATGTTCGGATTCTTGGTGGGAGCCAAGGGTCCAGGCTCTGGGGTTGTTACAGTGGTATCAGAGCAAGGGGTCTATCAAGACTTGTAGTGGAAATAAGTAATAACGGAAAGTCCCTTAGGAAGTACAAGTAACACTGTTAGGCCGCTGGAGTTTATCTGTTAACTTCTTATTATGTCTGTTTTGTAGAACATGCCTCCTCACACTTGCAGGCAGGTTCGTGAGCTGGTGGAGCATCAGGAGTTCGAGTCGGACAGGTCGGTTGCAGCCGAGCACGTGCCGATCGACGCTCAGCCCCAGCAGTTCGTGCAGCCTAGGGACCCGTTGCCGCAGGGAGTTCCGTTGCGGAAGGGAGAGCCACAGCAGCAACAGCAGCAGTGGTTTCCGCCCCAGCCCCCGCCGGCCATCATGGAGCAGTGGTGGAGAGCGATGGTCCAGGGTCCTTGGCGGTACCCCCAGTACCAGCCATACCAGCAGATGCCGGCAGGAGGTCAGCAGTTCGCAGAGATGGCAGCAGAGGAGCAGCCACCACCGACCCCGTAGGCACCACCGGTTCAGCCAGAGGTACCCCCAGTGGTACGGCAACAGACTCCAGTTGCAGCGGCATCACCCGAGGACCGCACGGCGCTTCTGGAGAGGTTTCTTCATCTTCGGCCTCTGACTTTTTCTGGTGACCGTGATCCAGATAGGGCAGAGAGCTGGGTCCATGAGCTCGAGTGCACCTTTGAGACCATGGACTGTGCAGAGCTGGATTAGGTCAGGTTAGCAGTGTATCAGCTGAAGGGGTCAGCCCACGAGTGGTGGAGAGCAGTGAGGCAAGCCAGTTTTCAGGGCAGGAGGCTGGACTAGATCACTTGGGCAGAGCTCCTAGTGGCTTTTCACGGCGAGTTCCTCCCCGACTACGTTTTCCATGAGAGGAGGGACATGTTCCACGAGTTGGTGCAGGGAGACTTGACCGTGGGACAGTACCACCAGAGGTTTCTGCAGCTACTTCGACACGTTCCCCACGTGACAGCTAGTGAGCAGGCTCGTACCGAGCAGTTCATTAGCGGGCTATGTTCAGTCTTGAGGTGGGCCATGGCTGGTCACCTCTATGACACCTTGGTAGTGGCAGTGGCGAGAGCTATGGCCCTGGAGAGGGAGTGTCGGTTTCAGCTGCAGCAGAATGGGGGCTCAGGGAGGTCTTCTCCGTACCAGCGACCGTCGGGCAGTCGAGGGAGTGTTTTCTCTTCTTCTTCTTCGGGGACAGGCGGTGCTGGCCTGACCTCGAAGTTGAAGAGGCTGTTCGCTCGTGGAGGCAGGCCTCAGTACAGGCAGCAGCAGCAGTGACGTCAGTCGGAGCAGCAGCTAGTGGAGCAGTCGGTGCAGCAGCGAGCAGAGCAAAGCTAGTAGGACTCAGGTTGTTACCACTGTGGGCAGCCGGGTCACTACAGGCGAGAGTGTCCGTTGAGGCAGCAGCAGCTGCCGACACCTCAGGTTCAGTACCGTCCACCCCAGCCAGCGTAGCGCCAGCACCACCACCAGGGTTAGTACCACCAGCCGCAGCAGCAGCACCAGGGTCAGTACCAGCAGCCGCAGCAGCACCAGCAGCAGCACTAGTGTCAGTACCAGCAACCGCAGTAGCAGCGCCAGCAGCAGCACCAGGGTTAGTACCAGCAGCCGCAGTAGCAGTGCCAGCAGCAGCAGCCTCAACGAGGACGTGGTCGCGATCGGGTGATGAACATCACCAGAGAGGAGGCAGAGGCCTCTAATCTGGTCGTCGGTACGGTTCCCATCATTGGTAGAGCTGCTAGAGTTTTGATTGATCCGGGTTCCACACACTGTTTTGCTTCTGAGGAGTTCTTTGCTTCCTTGTCTGAGTTTACTCCAAGCGGGCCTGTGACCTTGCAGTTGAGCTGCCGACGGGTGACTTTGTGCGTACCCTTGGTTACTTGGAGGGTGTCACCGTCGAGGTATAGGGCCACTAGTTACCAGCCAGACTGTTTACCTTGCAGCTCCACGACTTTGATGCCATCCTTGGCATGGACTGGTTGGAGGCGCACTCTGCACTGGTAGATTGTCAGTGGAAGACCGTGAGGTTCGAGATACCTGGAGCACCTGTGCTTTGCTTCCGAGGTACCCGGTCTATCCGTCGACCCTTTGTCTCTTTCTGTAGAGCTCGACGCCTCATCCGAGATGGTTGTGTTGCTTTCTTGGCCTCTGTGTGTGTCTCGAATTCTGGTGAGATTTCTGTTTCAGATGTGCCTGTTGTTTGTGAGTTTGCCGACGTGTTTCCGGAGGATCTACTTGGCTTGCCGCCTGAGCGGGAGGTAGACTTCTCCATTGAGTTGCTTCCGAGGACGATGCCTGCGTTTAAGGCACCATACCGGATGGCGCCGGCGGAGCTGCGGGAGTTGAAGCGCCAACTAGAGGAGTTGCTTGCGTTGGGCTTCATTCGTCCTAGCCGATCGCTGTGGGGAGCGCCTGTTCTGTTTGTGAGGAAGAAGGATGGCAGCCTCAGAATGTGCATTGATTATCGATAGCTGAATTAGGTGACTGTGAAGAACAAGTATCCTTTGCCCAGGATCGATGACTTGTTCAACCAGTTGCAGTCAGCTTCAGTGTTCTCGAAGATCGACTTGAGGTCAGGTTACTACCAGTTGCGGATCCGCGAGTCGGACATCGCTAGATCAGCTTTTCGCACCCGCTATGGCCACTTCGAGTTGTTCGTGATGCGTTTTGGGCTCATGAATGCACCTGCAGTGTTCATGGAGCTAATGCACAATGTTTTCCGAGAGTACCTGGACCGGTTTATGGTGGTGTTCATCGACAACACCCTGGTGTACTCAGCGATGGAAAAGGAGCATGAGGTCCACTTGAGACTGGTGTTGCAGGCTTTGAGGAGTCACCAACTTTACGCCAAATTCAGCAAGTGTGAATTTTGGCTAAAGGAGGTGCACTTTCTGGGTCACGTTGTTTCTGGTGCAGGTGTGGCAGTTGATCCCACCAAGGTTGAGGCCGTGGTTTCTTGGGGCCAACCCACTACAGTTGCAGAGGTTCACAATTTTCTGGGGCTGGCAGGCTACTATAGGAGGTTTGTGCAGGACTTCACCAGAGTTGCAGAGTCTTTAACCTGGTTGACCAGGCGGGAGACTCGGTTTGTGTGGACAGCAGAGTGCGAGCACAATTTTCAGGAGCTGAAGAGCCGGCTGACTTCAGCTCCGATCCTTGTGGTACCTTCTGGCAGCGGCGGCTTTGTTGTCTACACAGACGCGTCAGGTACTGGTTTAGGTGCTGTGTTGATGCAACACGGTCAAGTAGTTGCTTATGCTTCTCATTACCTGAAGAAGCATAAGTAGCACTACCCGACACACGACCTGGAGCTTGCAGCGGTCGTGTTCGCCTTGAGGTTGTGGAGACACTACTTGTACGGTGAGGTGTTCGAGGTTTTCACAGATCACCGCAGCTTACAGTACGTCTTCACACAGAGAGATCTCAACCTCAGGTAGCGCAGGTGGCTCGAGTACTTAAAGGACTACGACTTTACCCTTTCCTATCACCTGAGAAAGGCTAATGTCGTAGCAAACGCTTAGAGTAGGAGAGCCCACTTGAGTTCTTTGTTGGTTAGACACTGGAGACTTCTGGAGGACACCACTCAGGGTGTGTTCACGCCGTCTAGCCTTCGGGAGAGAGCAGTGTTGGCCAGTATGACAGTTCGTCCGTTGATATACTAGCAGGTGCTTGAGGCGCAGAGTGCAGACGCAGACTTGGCAGACGTGTTGCTGTTGCTTGAGGTGGTGCTGGACGAGGACAGCGAGGTTCGGTTCAGAGACAGACTCTACGTTTCAGAGGATGTTAGGGAGGAGGTACTTGCTGAGGCGCACCGGTCGTGATACTCTATTCATCCTGGCTACACCAAGATGTACCATGACTTGAGGGTACTCTTTTGGTGGCCTGGGATGAAGAGAGATATCGCTGAGTTTGTTTTGCGCTGCCTTACCTGTCAACAGGTGAAGGCAGAGCACCAACGTCCTGGTGGTGAGCTGCAGTCGCTTCCCATTCCTGTGTGAATGTGGGAGCACGTCACCATGGACTTTGTTTCTGGCTTACCTCGCACTTCTCAGGGGCACGACAGTGTTTGGGTCATCGTCGACAGGCTGACGAAGACTGCTCGCTTCCTACCGGTCAGAGCAGCGTGGTCAGTGGACAGACTGGCTCGGTTGTTTGTGGATAGAGTAGTACCTTTGCACGGAACCCCAATCTCTATTGTCTCAGATAGAGATCCGAGGTTCACTTATCGTTTCTGGCGCAGCTTTCAGCGGGCACTTGGCACTGAGCTGAGGTTGAGTTCAACCTACCACCCACAGACAGATGGGTAGTCGGAGAGGACCATTCAGACCCTCGAGGACTTGTTGAGAGTATGTTGCCTAGACTGGGGCGGCACGTGGGAGTCGCACCTTCCCATGGTGGAGTTTTGGTATAATAATAGCTTTCACTCTAGCATCGGGATAGCGCCCTACGAGGCTCTGTATGGTTGACCGTGTAGGACACCGTTGCACTGGCACGAGGTTGGCGAGAGGCAGTTTCTGGGTCCGGAGTTGTTGCAGCAGTGTGCAGACACCGTGAGGCTGATCAGGCAGAGGTTACAGACAGCGCAGAGCAGGCAGAAGAGCTACACCGACGTTCGCAGGAGGCCACTTGATTTTGAGGTTGGCGACAAGGTGTTTCTTCATATCTCGCCCACCAAGGGCGTTCTCAGGTTTGGGAAGAGGGGCAAGCTCAACCTGAGGTTTGTTGGCCCCTTTCCCATCCTGGAGCGGGTTGGCGAGGTCGCTTACCGGTTAGCTCTTCCATCTAAGTTGGCAGGTGTCCACAACATCTTCCACATGTCGCAGCTGAGGAAGTACATGCCAGACTCGTCGCATGTACTTGACTACTCACAGCTAGAGGTCGCCCCCGACTTGTCCGTGCCAGAGTACCCAGTCAGCGTAGTGGACCGCAGGGTGCAGCAGCTTCGCAGGAAGCAGATTCTGCTCATCAAAGTGGTTTGGGAGCACCGCGCCGGTGGCGAGGCCACTTGGGAGAATGAGGACGAGATGCATGAGCAGTTCCCTTACTTGTTCGAGTGACAGGTACTTTGTTTACTCTTTCTTCCCCTAGTTTCGCCCTTAATTTCGAGGACGAAAATGTTTTTTTTTGTCGGTTAGATTGTAACATCCCTGTCCCCCTTTGTGGGTTGCCCTCTCGGCTGAGGTCGCGACAGAGCGACCCGTCGCCTTCTGAAGGCGACGAAGGTGACCGTCGTGTTCTGAATATGAACGCGCCGACTGCCCCTATCGCGACAAGACTCTGACAGCAGACAGTTCTTTTGTCATCTTGCTATCGGAGATGTGGTGACACCTGTGGCATTGCATGCATGAACGCGATGCTCTGGTCCATCGCGATCAGATGTCAGCGTTGCATGCATGCCACGTGGTGGCTTTGACCGTCAGGGTCGCAGATGTTAAGACCGCGACATAGTAGGGCATCGCGTTAGCCTTGCTAACGCGACGACCAGGGCCGTCGCATTCTCAACGTCTGTGCTTAAGTTGCTCAGGCTGAGAACAGAACCCCCATTTGGCCCTTTTGCTTGGGTTCTCCCTCTCCGACGATCTCCTTGGTGTAGTGCTCCGTGGGGAGCTTGGGAAGGAGATTGGTAGCTTGGATTTGGGTAAGTATTATGTGCATGCTCTTGTATGTGTGGATTGGGTGTGAAACCTATGTTTTCTCCCTCTCACTGTCCGCCTTCTCCTTCTTCTTGTGCACCATCGTGTGGATCCCCTTCCTCGGCTCAAGAAGGAGGACGTGCTCAGCTCGTGGGACGCGGCTCTTGGAGCATTGGAGCTCGGAGGTGGAGGGGTGCTAACTTACGAGAAGGCCCCTTCGGGGTGGTTCTTCATTTGGAGATAGGGACCCCCAAACCTTTCCCTAGTTCTACCATGCTAGGGCCAAACCCCCCCTTCTAAGCCTAGATTCATGCTAGGTGTTGTGGACGATCCGTTTCACGCACCGTACCCCCAGTCGACTGTGGGGTTCTCCGATTGCTCGCGGACGTCACTGATCTCTCGTTAGCGATGATGGGTAGCTGGTTGACCCCGTTGACTCTCCAGTTGACTAGAGAGGAAACAAAGAAAACTAGCAAAGAGGAGGAGAGTTTGTGATCGCCAGGGCCTTACCTGTGCCCAAGGAGTGATGTGATCGCGTCGGTGCAGCAACCTCGCGCAGCGGATAGAGATGGGGCTTCAACTTCTCCTCCTTCAGCCATCCAAAGGAGAAGAGCTCCGCGGTCTTCTACAGATCGTTCCTGCCACAGAAAGAGACTCTATTAGCCTAAAAGAAGTGTAGTGAATGCTCAGAAAATGAAAATAACAGCCCAAAAGGAGAGTCTTGTACCGGATGCGGACTTGAGAAGAGGGGTGGCCAAGTGCTATGACCACCCTTCTTCCCTCCGTTTTTGGTTGGGAAACCCTTTTCTAGGTGTGTAGGGAAGTGGCCTACGTGCTTAGAGTATGTGGGAAGGTGTATGAAACATGTAAATACTAAAGAAAGTAGAAAGGAAAGAGAGGAAGAGGGGGGAGTTGATCCTCGTTTGCAGGCATTGTAGACTCTTTGCAGGGCTCCTCCAACTCCAAAAGAACCCTCCTAGACATCCCAAGTGTTGAGAGAAGCAAGAGGATGAGTGATGGAAGGTAGGGTGTAAATTTCTCTCTCCTCTCTCAAAAGGGAAGCATGTGGACGTCCAGCCTCTCCCCCCCCCCTCTTAGAAGGCCAGAGAGGGAGTTAAATAGGCAGTGGGGTCGGAGCTTGGGAGCTTTGGATGCTTAGTGTGAAGAAACACACTTCACACTCTTGGCAATCCATGCATAAAGGCTCCAACCAATGGGGAGAGGCCAAGTAGGATTTTTACTAGGTCAAGGGGGTGCCATGGTGGCCAATATGCATGTTGGGAACGGCCCCATGCGGTGCATGGGCGAGAGAATGGCGCAAGTGGGCTAGATTCTCGGGGTAGTTACGCAGACCAAGTAAACCAGATTGACGTCAACCGATATTGCCGCCAACAACATGTAGACGTCTAGAGATGTGAACGCCAATTTGGGTCAACATCCAGGGTGCTTGTCGTCAACATGTAGTCGGCGGCAGTCGATGCTGCCGTCTACATGGCATCTGAGGCAGGTCAACAAACGGTCAAACGGGCTTTATTGGGCCAAAGAGCCATGCGGGGATGGGCCAAATCTCGCGTCTACAAATACCCCTCCGAGACATCCGGTCTTGCAAGGGAGCAGAGCAGACTGAAAATTTGTGTCTCGGTAAACAAAGGACGCAGAGATTTAATGGAGGGCCATCTCCGAGGATGGGAATTCTAGCGAGCCAAACGAATGAGTTAGGCTAGAAACAAGTGACGGATCGTCTTAGAGACAAATGTGGGTAAGAAGAAGAGTGATCTACCCGTGTAACTACAACTGCAACCCAACGGTAGGGTCCCTGACATGGCCGTGTCGGACTTTGACTAATTTCCGGTGTGTCTGAGTCAAAGGAGTTGTAATATGATGGTTGAATCAGGAGAGTCTCATAACTGGAGCTCGTGGGCTCGCTCGCCTAATCAGGACGTCTGTCCCAAATTTAGGAGGTCGTGGAGACAAGGAGTTGGTTGATCTCTCAAAAGATTATCAAACGATTCTAACTGGAATCAATGTTCGGAAAGCCTGAAGTCTGGAATTAAGCTCGCGACTGGCGAAGGCTCAAATGAACTCAATAAGGCTGGTTGACTGTTTGTGAAAGTCACGGTGGGACAACTTGGAAAATGAGCAACAAAGACCCGATATCAAGCTTGGACGTTCAAGAAATATGCTGACCCGGTAGGCTACCTGAGCTCGGGGAGCCATGGGGCAATCGAGAAAATCACCATTTTTTTTTGAGTCAGTGAGAAAATGTTAGCAGTGAAGACCTAAATGCATGCTGGTGTGGTTTGCCTATCTAAAAAAATACAAGTTAGAACCAGAGGAAAATTCTAAAGGCCATACGAATAACTGAGAGATCGCAAACCCATCATGGTTTTTGGTAAAGGGGAACTCAAGGTTCACGGTCGCCAAATTATTCGCCTCTGGTGGGGTCCTACGTTAGACATACCTGTAACGCTCAAGGTCGCATGAGCGTTCCGAATCTGAAGCGCGGCTTGTGCTTAAAATATTTGCAAAACAACTTGAAGCACAAGATAAAGGATAATGGCCATATTAAAAAATAAGGCTTTTAAAAATTTCCGGGGAGTAAACGTCCACATCGATGGCCGCCAGCTCCCAGTTGACGGCAATAAATATGGCCGCCAACCAGACACTGACGTCAACCGATCTGGACATCTATTGGCCAGCGGATCAGGCCGAAAATATAGGTGATAGGAGTCCATAGGGACTCTCCCATCTTCTACCTCCGTCCCTCTCTGCTCCTGCTGCGAACCAGAGCCTTTGGAGAGAACTTGAAGCAACGAAATGGCCTCTTCATCGACCGGACAGTCCACAAGTATGAACCTGGGGATCTTGAGCGAGGTTCCGGGCCATCTGAGCACCAGACTGGCCAATGGGGAGGTAAGTGATGCTCATTTTTGCTTCTTTAAGAACTGGAAACACCCCCAAACCTCTCTCTTACAGCACCCCCTTGTGCAGGAGGTGCCCTCATTCCCGAGCCAAGGCCAGGTACGAGCCTTCTCCTGGCTCGTGAACCTGATGAACGCCATCACGCTAGACATGCGAAGCTTCATCAGAATGTGGAATTTGAGCTTCATGGTGGTGCTGGCAAAAAACATGAAGGAGATGTGGTGGGGGTTCGATGCTCTGGGAGCGTTGGTGGAGCGGTGGCATCAACACACACACACTTTTGTGTTCCAGGCGTTCGAGGCTAGTGTGCTGCTGGAGGAGGTGGAGCTGTTCTTGGGGTGGAGACGATGTTTGGAGTATGATGCAGCAACTCCTCTCCTTCCGTGGGAAGAGATTCTTGCGGACATCATACGAGATAAGAAGGAGGTACTGAAGATGACGAACAAGCACGGGATCTTCCTAGACCGACTGGCCTGGTGGCTGATCCAGCATGCGAAGGAGATTGGCGGAGAGAGGGCGACTCGAGGACTGACACTCTGTCTGGCTGGTGTTTTTATGTTCCCTACGAGTGGCGACTTCATCCTTTATGAGCATGTGGGAATCCTAACTCTGCTGTGGCGCGGGCAGTCACTTGCCCCTGCAGTGCTAGCACACCTGTACAGTTCGCTCACCACAATGAGCCTAGGCGGACGCACATGCGGGAGCTTATTCCTGCTTCAGGTATGGATGGAGGCTCATTTAAAGTTTGATTTTGCTGACAAGCAACCTACCCCCTTCCAAAATCTTCCTTCGGAGCCGTTTAATTCAAAATTGGCGTCCAGACCTGGCCGTTGACCATACTTCGAGGTCTGACACTGATGAGCCATTGGCGTCAATACCCTAGACGTTTAAAGTACGTCAACGGCCAAAAGCTTGACGTCAGAAAAAGTAAGGATGACCGGACCTTGTCGTTAACTTTGAAAAACAGCTTTTACTCAAAACGACGCGTCTCCGGCACCATTTGCTTCTTCCCAAGCACCAGAGAGAGCTCTTTTCTCTCCTTTTTCCAACCTTCCTACACTCTCTTTAATCCCTCTAAACCCTCTAGCTTTTCTTCTCTTCTCCTAACCGAGCCCTAACAACCGACCGATGAAGACAAGGGGAAAACGCACCGTCCTTCGCACCCGACGCCAACCAGGGGAGGAGGAGGAGGTCGGGATGATGGTGGGAGACACGGTGGTGGAGGAGGAAGCCGGACCGTCAGTGGCTGGTGCCGGCGGTGACAGTGAATCGGAGGGAGAGGACACCGCCGGAGATGACGGAGGAGACGAGACGGAGGCGGAGGCGCCCCGACGGCCCAAGGTAGGTCTCATGACCCTTAAATCCTGTGGAATGTGTGTGTTTGTAATGAGTGGAAAGAGGGGGAAACAGAGGAGACTCTGTCGGGTTTGACAGGAACTTGACGTCCACATCGGTGGACGTTGAGTTCCTATCAACATCCACCCTCTTGCCGTCTAAGTGAACTTGAAGGCAAGTGTTGGACGCCATCAGAGGAACTAGACGGCCACCCCATGGACGCTGATTCTCAGTAAACGGCAGACCCCATGCCGTCAATTTTGGGTTAACGGCAATTGATACTGACGCTTATTTTTCTGTGTTTTCTACAGGGTAAGGGCCGAATGAGGAGCAGGGTCACATGGGACCTGTGCTGGGCTTGGTACAGGGCGCTGCTGGAGGCCCAACAGACCCAGATCGCTAGGATGGGGTTCGGGCACCTCTTGTCGGTACGTCCATTTCACGTGGACGCGCCGTATTTAGAGGCCCTGAGGGAGTGATGGGAGGAGGATTGCAAGGCATTCATCATGCCTTGGGGTCACATGATACCCACGTTGGAGGACGTGGCGAATCTGACAGGGCTACCGGTTCAGGGAGAGCCGGTAGTAGGACAGGAGCAGAGCGACTATTATGATGATATCGTGGAGTTGCTGGGGCCAGAGTTCGTGGCCGGGAGGAGGAGACCGATCCGGAGCATCTTGCTCGGATCGCTATCTGAGGCAGTGGGTCTGAGAGGTAGGAGGAGAGGGCCCCTAGAGAAGCTGGAGGAGTTTTACACTAGAGTGCGGGGAGCCCTCGATCTTGGTGATAGGAGTGAGGAGAGGTCAGTGAGGATTTTTGTAGCATACCTCTTTGGGCGCCTCTTGTTCGCGACGCAGTCATCTCAGATGAACTGCAAGTTCATGCTGCTACTGAGGGATTTGGCGCAGGCAGGACAGTATGCATGGGGTGCTGCGATGCTAGGACATCTGTTTTCCCTTCTTCCTAGCAACTCGCGGCGCTCTCAGAGCACCGGGGGTTTCATCCCCTTTCTTTAGGTACGCAACTTTCTTTAAATTTTCATCATTGAATTTTAAATTGATTAAACTGCCTGGCTGACATTCTTTTCCTTACTGCTTTGTAGATCTGGGGGTACACCCACTTCCCCATGGGACGCGAGGTACAGGCAGAGGGGCGCCAGACCATGGTGCCTCTCATGGCGCGGTGGGAGGTAGCTCCCGACCCACGGGTGGCGGATAGGTGCGCGGAGGACGTGCGCGCCGCACTGGACCACTACCCCCATGATCAGGTACGAAGCTCAACTAAATCGCATGCATTCTATCAATTGCTACATTTAATGTTACTGACCAGTGCTCTTTTCTTTTCAGGTGGTGTGGACCCCCTATGCGGGGGAGACGGATGCTTCACACCCGGCAGTGGCGGCAGGTCGGCCTCTGTTCGACCACCACCTGCTGTTGCTGTGCCTGGGGACCTGCGAGGTCCTCTACTTAGAGTTGGTAGTCCGAACGCTAGGCTGGCACCAGCCTGCCGTCGAGGTACCTTCTCTAGGTAGGGAGGGACACTCGCGCCGCTGCTTCTTCGCCGAGGACCGGGACTGGAGCGAGGAGCACGGGACCACCATCGCTTACTGGCGAGAGGGCGGCGAGTAGGTCCTCAGACAGGCAGACCTCCAGGACAGCTTCGCGTACCTGGAGGGGTACCGGGCGCGCTACGCCGGATGACTCCGACTAGACCGGCGAGTGGTAAGTGAAATTCTAACTCTAAGCCTTTGTCATTTAAATTTCTAGATTTGAATCTAACCTTGAAGTGTGAATGACAGCTGCCAGAGTCGCAGGCGATCCGCCTCCTAGAGGGGCAATTGGCGGAGCAGGAGGTGGAGCTCGAGAGGCTCCGAGCTGAGGTCCGGACACTGGTAAGTAACATCTCAACCTATCTTGGGTTGAAATTGATTTGACTTGATGACTAACCAAGATGTGTGAATGTAGAAAGGAGAGCTAGTGAGGGTGCGGGCGAGCCGAGACACAGGGGTGAGCTCGTCCGCACAGCCTGCCGGAGGGGACCTGGCGGTCCGCCTACAGGAGGCCCTAGATAGGGCGCAGGTGAGGGTCCGGGAGTTGGAGGCCGAGGTAAAACACTGATGTACTACCTTTCTGCACATGATCTGATTGATTAGATTTGACATGACAATTTTGCTTATTTGTGTTCAGAGGCAGGGAGGAGGAGTGGCGGCCCTCCAGGCGCAGGTGGAGAGCCTGCGACTGGATCTATCGAAGATGGAGGGCCGCATGCTTGAGGCACGTGAGAGGGAGATCTGGGCAGAGGCAGAGAAGATACAGGCTATCGAGGCTCGATTGCAGGCCGTCGCGGATCTAGAGTTCTTGAAGAACCGGGTGTTGAAGAAGCGCCGGGAGCAGCAGCGGCAGGCCCAGCAGGAGGCGGCCGGGAGGATGGGGTCCGTGTTCGGATCTCTTGATGACATCATGTCATTGGGAGATCTGTCTATCGGACGAGGAGGAGGAGTACGACCAAAGGCCTCCACTGCGACGAGACCTCTCATCCCGGACCGGCGTCGGGAGAGGGAGGATGAGAAGGTGAGCAGCTCGCGTAGGCCGAGGCCTAGTGAGGGGGAAAGGAGAGAGGAGTGATACTTTATACCACCAGGGGTATTCCCCTGTCATGATATGTACAGAACTTCGACCTTTATAGTGGATTTTTGTGGACTTTTGTCATTTGTGCACTTGAATGGTTTGCTTTGTGTACTTTGGTTCTTGCATCCACAACACTTAAAGGGAAAAGTTAGTGTAGATCTGTCCCCTTGCCTAAGTGATGCACCTTTCTTGAGATCTGGTCAAGGGGCTAATGTCTAATCAAAGATAAAACACAAGAAAAATAACTGAAGGGAAATATGCACATGTATTTTTTTGTTGTTTTTTTGTATTTTCTTGATTTTTTTGTTGTTTTTGATTTGGATAAGAAAAATAAGGAGAATGTTAGTGTATATACATGTTACTACTGATTTTTTTTTTTTTGGATTTTTGGACTCTAAAAACACATATTCATCACACGTCAGAGCATAGGGTCTGTGTGATCTACTTAACCACGGAGGTCATGAATAAGGGGGATCGTGCATGAATTCCTTGATGTTGGAAATTGCCCTTAGCCTTCTTGATATTTTCCACCACGAAAGGTTTTATACAGTCAAATTTGCCCCTAGAGGGAGGAATTTGGAAGAAATAAGTAGGAAGCCATGCAAGGATTTGGTTCAGACTACTTTCTGTTTCCAAACCAACACCTCATACTAAAGACTTGGCCAACAATTATTTGCAGGGGAATTTTTCTTCTTATTTGATTTCAGGGGTGGAGGTACGTACTTTTTGCTACCTCCTTGATTTGGTCAGCCTTTTCTGGGTACGTACTTTTTGCTACCCTTTTTTGACCTTTTTGGCTTTTCTTTTCCCCTTTAGGCTTGATTTAGGATTCTGGCCCTTCCTTTTTCTTGATTGCCCCTATTCATGGTGACCTTGTCTTTTAGATGGGAGTGGATGGTCCCCTACTCGTAACTTGCTCCGCTTCCAGACGCGACCGAGTGGGAGAAGAACATGGGAAACATATTGACCAGATTAGACTATCCGAGTGTACTTGTGATTTTCCAACTAGAGGGCAATATCTTAACATCGTGTGGTGTGTGAATAAACCCTACCTCACTAATGACCAAGTGAAAAAGTAGTGACTTAAACCCACACCGTTAACAAGTGATGAATAACGACTTTACGGATTGACTGACTAAGGATAGAATTTCTTGAGGTAGACTGTGTTCCACGGATACGACAACTCCACTCCTTCAGCATCTACCAACCTATAAGCGTTCCTTGAATATACTTCCTTGACAACGAACGGACCTTCCCAATTTTCTTGCAATTTGATCTTGGGACCTGGTGCCTTTATGATTTTACGCTTTAGGACCATCTCACCCACTTCAAATTTTCTCTCAAGAACTCTTTTAGCGTAAAAACGTGCAATTCTCTGACGGTAGACTTGGGCATGATCAGCCGTTATCATTCGCCTTTCATCTAAGAGTTCAAGTTGTGCCAACAAGGCCTCCCAACATTGATCGGGGTCAAGTTCGGAATCCAATTGAACTCTAAGTGAAGGGACGAAGACCTCATATGGGAGTATTGTATCTGATCTATATGTCAAAGCATAGGGAATTTGCCCCGTAGGAGTCCGGACCGAGGTGCAATAAGCCCAAAGAGCTTCAACTAAGCGGTCTAGCCAGTCAGCATTGTTATGAGATTTGCATGTTTTCTTTATGATTTTGATGAGAGTTTTATTAGTAGCTTCCGCTTGTCCATTACCTTGTGAATAATATGGGGATGAATGATGCAAGTTAATGCCATATTTACCACACATGTTGCGAAGCTCCTGTGAAGTGAATTGAGGTCTATTGTCAGTGACGATGTCCCGAGGCACGCCGAACCTTGCAAGGATGTTGAGCTTGATGAATTTGACCACTGTTGACGCTTTGACCTCTATGAATGTTTCTGCTTCAGCCCACTTTGTGAAGTATTCCGTGGCGGTCAAAATGAAGGACTTCTTATGGATTTCTCCGGTTCTGTCCATGAGAGGACCGACCACGTCGAATGCCCACATGGCGAAAGGCCATGGAGCTATGAGAGGGTGAAGAGAAGAGGAAGGAGCATAAATTTTGTCACCGTGCAATTGGCATTTAGCATAGTGACAGACAAAATGACGACAGTCTTCTTCCATGGTAGGCCAATAATAGTGTCTTAGCAACTTTTGGGCAATTGCTCTACCATTATCATGGCCACCACATTCACTAGAGTGAGCGGCTTCAACAACATCTTGAGACTCGATTTCATCGAGGCAACGAAGATAGACCCTACTGAGAGACTTTTTGTACAGAATCTATGATCTTGTAACGCTCCGAGATGCGGCGAATGGCCCGTCTGTCAGCAGAGGTGGCATAATCGGGGAAGGATCCATCTTTGAGAAAGTTCTTGATGTCAAAATACCAAGGATGGCCATCTTCGAGGTCGATTTCTGGCCCTTTCGAGAGTGCATGGACCCGAAGGGATAGAGAAGGAGACGTGAGTTGAGAAAACCAAGGATCTACATGGGAAGGGAATCTCAGTCTTTGAACAGAGATGGTTTCAAAAGATTTTCCCAAAGGGATGGGAATGGAAGAAGCTAAGGAAGCGAGTGAATCTGCTAGGATATTCTGAGCCCTAGGAGTGTGAACTAGGGTGACCTTCCTAAACTGCCGGACTACTTTTCCTACCAACTCTTGGTATGGTTTCAACTTGGGGTCCCGGGTCTGGTACTTGCTAAGAGATTGTCGGAGTATTAACTGTGAATCACCAATTATCCTTAACTCCTTGACTCCGAGCAATAATGCCATTTTCAGCCCAACTAAGAGCGCCTCATATTCGGCCACATTGTTCGTGGCTCGGAAGGTTAACTGGTAGGCATGCGGAATGACTACCCCTTCTGGTGAGAGGAGGACTGCCCCTATTCCACACCCTTTGGAATTGAGGGCCCCATCGAAGTAAAGTATCCACAAAGGTTCACCATCGATAATGGTTCCTAACTCTCCATCGGGAAAGCTTTCATCGACGGGAGAGCAAGAAGGTAAGGGGTGGTGGGCCAAATGCTCAGCAATAGTGTGCCCCTTGATCGACTTTTGGTTGACGTAGGTGATATCAAATTGATTGAGGAAACTCTGCCACCTCATCAACCGATCAGTCAGGACAGGCTTCTTTAGCAAGTACCGAATTGGGTCCATACGCGCCAGAAGTTTCACTTCATGAGCCAGGAAATAATGCTTTAACTTCTGGGCAACCCAGACGACGGCCGCACACGTTCTTTCCATGGCGGTGTATTTCTTTTCAGCTTCATTGAACAACTTGGATAAATAATACACCGCTCTCTCCTTCTTCTCGTCGTCATATTGGGCCAAAATTGCTCCAGTTGAATCTTCAGTGGTTGACACATAGAGAAGTAAAGGCCGGCCTGGGACCGGAGGAGCGAGAATAGGGGGATTGAACAAATCGCTCTTCAACTCATCAAAGGCCTTTTGACATTTCTCGTTCCAATCAAACTTAGCCTCTTCTTTAAGCATCTCATAGAAGGACTTACAACGGATTGAATGCTGGGAGATGAATCTCCTAATAAACTGAAGTCTGCCTATTAGCCCTCTAACTTCTCTGATATTCCTAGGAGGAGGCATGTCGATTATTACTTTGGCCTTATTGGGATCAATCTCAATTCCCCGCTTGCTTACTATGAACCCCAGCAATTTCCCTGAGGAGACACCAAAGACACACTTCTTGGGGTTCATCTTAAGATTGTGTTCTTTAGACCACTGGAGAACTGCCCGGAGGACCTCAGTATGGCCATGTCGAGTCTTTGATTTAACCAAGACATCGTCTACATAGACCTCCATGTGCACATGCATCATGTCATGAAAAATCTCCATCATTGCCCTTTGATAGGTTGCTCCCGCATTCTTCAATCCGAAGGGCATGACGACATAACAGTAGGTCCCCCAGGGCGTTGTGAAAGAAGTTTTCTCCTGGTCTTCCTCCGCCAGACGGATCTGGTTATACCCAGAGAAACCATCCATGAAAGACAACATCTCAAAGCCGGCAGTATTGTCCACTAGGACATTTATGTGTGGGAGAGGGAAATCGTCCTTTGAGCAAGCACGATTAAGGTCACAAAAATCTATACAGATTCTAACCTTACTGTCCTTTTTCATCACAGGGACGATATTAGCTACCCATTGTGGATATAGCACAACCCTAATGAATTTGGCTTTATGCAACTTGTCAACCTCCTCTTTGATCTTGAGTGCAAGCTTGGGATGTAGCCTTCTTAGCTTTTGTTTGACGGCTTTCGCGTCGGCTTTTAGGACCAACCGATGCTCGACCAAAGAGGTGTCAAGTCCTGACATGTCCTTGTAGGACCAAGCAAAACCGTCGGAGAATTCTTTGAGAATAGCTACCAGAGCTTCTTCTTCTTCAACACTCAAGTTGGCACTAATCAAAACTACCTTCGGGGATTCTTTAGTGCCAAGGTTGACCTCTTTCGTGGGCTCGTCCGCAGCCATGGTTGGCTCGTCGAACCTCTTTGTGCCATCCACATAGGAGGTCACTGGGTCCTCTTCTTCCGACCCAGGATCTCCCAGCTCACCCTTCTCATCAAAATCTAGCAGATAAACTCCTAAACCGTCATCTACAGAGTCACCTTCTTCAAAATCAGATTCAACAAGGGCAGGCTCCTCAAGAAACTCTGGGACTTGACTTAACTTGGCACACCTCTCATCCAAAGCCATGACATAACGGGCAGGAACTTGCCTACCCTTCTCTTTGCGCACATATGGCTGAGAGGATCTAGACTCTTCTAATCCTAGACCGGACCCTAGACTAGACTCTAGACCTGACTCTAAGCTAAAATCTAGACCACTATGTACATGACTGCTATGTACAAAACTATGTACAGGGGAAGTGCCCCTAGAGGGGCGAGGAAAGGGGTTTCAGCTGGAGAGCGTCGGCCCCTGGCCGAATGGAAGAGACTCCAGAGAGGAAGGGTGCTCAATGGAGACCTCGCATTTCTAATTTTCAAATTGGCATTTTTTTTTGGGAATCAAGGCCTAGAACCATAAGTTGCTGACTTAAGGCAGCCTCGACTGGCCATGCGAGGTATGAAGGAAGGGCAGGCGGAGAGGAAATGGTTGGAGGAGAGTCCGGTGTTGAGCACACCTCAATAGGGAGAGATTGTGAAGGGGATAATGAAGAAGAAGGAGGAGATGAGGATGGAGATGAAAAGGGGAGATCCGATCCAAAGAGAGAGAGAAGGCCGAAGTCACCATAGATTTCATCGACCTCGGCAGTTTCTTACTCTTCCTCTTCACTCTCAGAATCAGATAACTCCTCTATCACGGGTTCCCGAGTTCCCGGTTGGAGGGGCCCCTGAACGAAATGTTCCTTCAGGGTCCAGGTAAGAGGTTGATAAGGAATAAATGGGTCTGGATGAATGGGGTCCGGGTGAAAACCTAGACCATCCCTATCTAGCGGCCTCTTGACTTGGGTGTGGTAGACAGGACCCTGCTGGTTCTTACCCAATCCTCGGCCATGTATATAGCCGATCCTAACCATTACCTCCCAACCTTTCCCTTGAGGACATGGGTCATGGGATTCTTCAGCTGATTGGGGAGGTTGGTCGAGATCACAGGGCAAGGGGAAATCAAAGATTGACATGACAGGCTTTTTCCCCTTGTCTGGAACGAAAAGATGTGGCATCTGCTCCGAAGTGATGGAGTTGAGAATTTCCAAGGTAGGAATGCTCTTAATTTTGATAATCCGCCCATTGAAGGGAAACTTGAAACACTGATGGGCGGTGGAAGGGACCCCTAAGGTTTGTTCTAACCAGGGATGACCGAGAATGGCCTTATATGTCGGATCGACGTCAAGGACTAGAAACTCGGAAGACATAGTGACGGGTCCAATTTCAAGCTGAAGAGCAATCTTTCCCTTGGCAACCCTCTTGGAGTTGTCATAGGCAACAATTATGGAGCAGATTTTCTCCAGATTATCTTCCCCCAAACCCAATTTCTTGAGGGTCTTCATCGGACATACATTGATAGATGCCCCGGTGTCGATGAGAGTGGAGTCTACCGAAACCCCATTGAGGTTGATGGTAAGACAGAGAGGAAGCGAACGACACTCGGGAGCTGCAAGATCTTTATCCGAAAAAAAGATTGAAGGTCCTTGGGTGAGAGAAAGAATGGCATTGGTGACCCCACTGGGAGGGAGGTCATCATTGACCATGATTTTCTGGAGAAATTAGAGGAGGGTAGACTGATGAGATGGCGACCTCCGAATCAATTCTAAAATAGACACCCTCGCGGGCGTCTTATCCAGGTGTTGCAGAATATCATATTCAGTGCTGGCAGGTGGTGGAGGTCCACTATCCTCCTCATCTTGCAAGGGCCGCGGGGGTGGAGGAACGATCCGGTTCCTAAGTGTGACATGAACATCTTCTTGAGACTTAGGGAGGATTAGCTGGAGAGGTCTGGTCTCAGGGGCAGACGGTTCATGGATAGGGAAGGTAGGAGGGTAGGCCTCTTGACGGGTAGGTCGGATGAGGACTAAGGCCGTTCCTCTAAAATGGCGTCTATAGTGGCTGAGGGTTCTTCAGACCCTATGGAAGGACAGGGTACCATTCTTCAAAGCCTTCTACCCCCCACTTTTGTTCTCTCCTCACAACCCGGGTTCTGAATGCGTCATGGTGTGGACGTTTTCCTGGGACTTAGAGGAGGAGGGATTGTTGCTTTGGTGGTTGGGGAGGGGGTTTTGGAAGATACCCAGCTCTTTCTTGGTATACCTAGACTTTGCAATGGCTACCTTGACGTCCTCCCAGTTAATCCTTCCCTGGTCGTTCATGTCATACACCCAGTCATGGAAGGTGAAGCAGTTGTGGAGCTGATGACCATGGGCCCTATGGTAAGGACAGTATTTGGAGGTGTCCACCCTCGGATTGATGTTCTCCCTTTGTGGGGGGAGTTGGATAGCATCGCAGGACATAAGGGCGAAGAATATGTCCTCAAGGGTCTCAGGTAGAGGAGGGTAGTGAGACCTCTTAGGGCCAGGCCGGGTGTAGCCAGCAGGAGGGGGAACTGCAGAGTAAGGCTTGGAGGGGTGTGACGGGAACTGGTGAGGGTTGGAAAGATTAGACGGAGGATTGGAAGGCTTGTTTGGAGGCCTCAATGGCTGACTGCAAGCATTCACGGACTCATTGACAGTCACCCCCTCGGTGGTAGGTGCCGCAGGAGCCTTGCGTCCCTTGGGCTTCCCTTCAAAAAAGTGTGGCAGAGAAGAGTCCTTAATTTGGTTCTGGACCACCCTGGCTCGGTTGTAGAGATGTGCGAATGAGAGGAACTCACTCAGCATTAAGATAGAGCGAAGCACAGGGGTGGTGTTGGTAACCAACATAGTTATGGCCTGGGACTCTGGGATAGGTATATCTGCCCTTGAAGCCATAGATCTCCATCGGTTGGCAAATGTGACAAAGTCTTCGTCCGACTTCATCTTTTCTGCCACCAAGTCAGGAAGTGTAGGGACTTGGGTGGCCATATACGAGAAGTGCGAGATGAATCTCTCGGAGATGATGTCAAAATTAACGAGGTCCGATGCGGGTAAGGAGGTGAACCACCTCAAAGCTTCCCCTTCTAACGATTTTTGGAAGAGGTAAACTAAAAGAACCCTATCGTACAGCCATCGATAGGAATCCATGGTAAATCCGGCAAGATGGAATTGGGGATCAGAGGTCCCGTCATACTTGCGGTACTTCGGGGCCTTGAAACCCGGAGGAAAGTAGGCATTGGGAAGCTTGCAATAGTTATGGAGGGAATGAGGCTTTGAAAGGGACAGAGATTCAGCCAAAAGCTTCCTAATAAGCCCCTCCATCTCCAAACGGGAGACGGATTCAGATTGAGTGGGGAGTTCGGGCTGAGCATGAGGTGGGTAGGAGAAGGAAGGAGTTGGGACCGGGGTAGGTAAAGGAGCGGAGGGAATTGGAGTGGAAAAGGGGACAGGGGAGATGGGAACCCGTGAAGGGATAGCAGGCCTAGGAGTGGGCCTAGACGAGGAGGCATGAAACGGAAAAGGGGATGGAGTGGAAGGAGAGGTGGCAGTCCGGACGGTATGCTTAGAAAGCATAGTAATGATGTCCTCGGGCGAGTAGCGGGAGAGAAGCTTAGAGAACTCAGGGTCTTCTTGATTGTCTTGAGCATAAGTTGGATTGACCCTTAGACTCACACTCCCCTCATTATCAGCTTGAGATGAGGAAGAGGAGTGAACTGACTCTTCAGGCTGGTTGTTGGTGTCAACCATCCCAACAAATTCATGGACATCGTCCTCATATTCAAAAGCCGAATTGTTAGTCATATTCAAAGAATTTAACCAAGCATCCATTAGCACACAACCTACTGATTTTAGAAGGTTTGAGTTGATTAATCTCACTGTTTTTAGTAGAAATTTGGATTTCTACCAAACAATGTTATCGAACAACGTCCCCAAGATTTTAAGTATCGAAGTTATGTGTTAATTAGACTTGCAAAGGCTGGTTCTCTCAAATCTAACTCAAACCCGGGCAAATAGGCAAACTAGACTGGGAGGGTAAAGGTCCTCCTGCCCCGTACCGTGAGGGAATCCACGGAATTTAGGGACTTACAGAGTTTTCTTCGGAACCAACCCGATTTACCCGAGAGGGAATCTCTGAGTAAAAGGTTGTAAACCAAAGAAGGGCGATCCTAAAATGTGAGGGGAGGATAGAATAGATGAGAGGAAGGAACCCCCCGTGACTGAGAACTGTTAGTGACAAACAAGAGGCAAACATAAAGCAAAATCAGATCAAAATAGTCAAAAATAGAGTTCTGTGAAACTAGAAGGCATGCATGTTGACGCTAAGTTTATCAGAAATAGATTGACTGCATGATCGACGGACGCTGAACTAAAATCAATGGCAACCTATATGGACGTCTATAGAAACTAAACGGCAAGAACGGAGGACGTTTACCTGCATAAACGGCAAGATCGCTTGCCGTCTACCTGGGCGCAGACAGACCACAGAGGCAGAAGCTTGTCCCACCGTGATCGCCAGAAAAGAGAACTGTGGATGATCCGTTTCACGCACCGTACCCCCAGTCGACTGTGGGGTTCTCCGATTGCTCGCGGACGTCACTGATCTCTCGTTGGCGATGATGGGTCGCTTGTGTACCCCGTTGACTCTCCGATTGACTAGGTTGACTAGAGAGGAAACAAAGAAAATCAGCAAAGAGGAGGGGAGTTTGTGATCGCTGGGGCCTTACCTATGCCCAAGGAGTGATGTGATCGCGTCGGTGCAGCAACCTCGCGCAGCGGATAGAGATGGGGCTTCAACTTCTCCTCCTTCAGCCGTCCAAAGGAGAAGAGCTCCGCGGTCTTCTACAGATCATTCCTGCCACAGAAAGAGACTCTATTAGCCTAAAAGAAGTGTAGTGAATGCTCAGAAAACGAAAATAATAGCCCAAAAGGAGAGTCCCGTACCGGATGCAGACTTGAGAAGAGGGGTGGCCAAGTGCTATGACCACCCTTCTTCCCTCCGTTTTTGGTTGGGAAATCCCTTTCTAGGTGTGTAGGGAAGTGGCCTACGTGCCTAGAGTATGTGGGAAGGTGTATGCAACATGTAAATACTAAAGAAAGTAGAAAGGAAAGAGAGGAAGAGGGGGGAGTTGATCCTCGTTTGCAGGCGTTGTAGACTCCTTGCAGGGCTCCTCCAGCTCCAAAAGAACCCTCCTAGACGTCCCAAGTGTTGAGAGAAGCAAGAGGATGAGTGATGGAAGGTAGGGTGTAAATTTCTCTCTCCTCTCTCAAAAGGGCAGCATGTGGACGTCCAGCCTCTCCCCCCCTCTTAGAAGGCCAGAGAGGGAGTTAAATAGGAAGTGGGGTCGGAGCTTGGGAGCTTTGGATGCTTAGTGTGAAGAAACACACTTCACACACTTGGCAATCCATGCATGAAGGCTCCAACCAATGGGGAGAGGCCAAGTAAGATTTTTACTAGGTCAAGGGGGTGCCATGGTGGCCAATATGCCAATTGGGAACGGCCCCATGCGGTGCATGGGCGAGAGAATGGCGCAAGTGGGCTAGATTCTCGGGGCAGTTGCACAGACCAAGTAAACCAGATTGACATCAACCGATACTGCCGCCAACAACATGCAGACATCCAGAGATGTGGACGCCAATCTGGGTCAACGTCCAGGGTGCTTGCCGTCAACATGTAGTCGGCGGCAGTCGATGCTGCCGTCTACATGGCATCCGAGGTAGGTCAACAAACGGTCAAACGGGCTTTATTGGGCCAAAGAGCCACGCGGGGATGGGCCAAATCTCGCGTCTACAGGTGTTTCTTGTTTCTTATGATCCATGTATGAGGTTTGCATGCTGAGGTTTGCATGTTTTCATGCTTGGAATGGGGTGTTCATGAAGAGTGCTTCATGTGGTGCATGTGAGGATTTTAGAGTGTAGATCTCTTTCATAGCATGCATGGGGTTTCCTAAGGGTGGTTTGGTGTTATTAAAGTTGTTTCCATCATCTCCTAGCCTCCCCTCCCCATGTTGTACAATTTTATAGCTTTTGGCGTGTGTGGAGTTGCTCTGTTTGAGCACTCGGCTGTGGTCGCGACGGGTTTCCCAGTCACGACCAGGTCGCGACATATCGGCGCGTCGCATTCTCTTGAACGCGCCTCGGACCCGCCACGTCTTGCTAATGCAACGGGTACGTGGTCAGCGTTCAGGAGTTCGGGGTCTCACGGGATCGCGACCGCCGCCGCTGTCACGATGAGATCGCGGCGGGGTGCGTGTTGGGTTCTGGAGACCAGGGCTTGTTGCAGCGCCCATAGCCGTCGCGATCTTATCGCGACGGGCTCAAGGGTCGCCTTCGTGTTTCCTTGTCGCGACATGCAGAACGGTAGCATTCTAGTCACGACAGGTGGATACGTCGCCTCTCTGGCCGAGAGCTGACTGTCGACCTGTTGTGTTTCCATTTCTGCTACGACTCTGGTTTCTTAGCACCTGTGCTGTTCCTAGTGCAGTGCTGCCCTAGTCTCTTCGCCCGGTGCTCGGCACTTGAGGGCTTGTCCACGAGACAGGTTGTTACTGTTACCTTGGACCCCCAGCCCCTCGCGTCTGTTAGAGGGAGTTCTCCGGGCGGCGGGCGTGCTCAAGTCACGGACTTGGAGCAAAAGGGGAAAACAGTGGGGACAACAACGTGGAGTCGTTTGTGGATCTCTCTTAGCTAGTATGGTTCTCCGAGGTAGTGTGGTGCTCTTACAGTGCGGACCAGCTAGTCCTTTCTCACTGCCTCACTCTACGTGGTTCCGGAACCATTTAGAGGGGTCAGGCGTGCGACCGTAGTCCGTCCAGACTACGGTAGTTGTGTTTGTTCTTAGTCCGCGTCTCACTCCGACGGGAGGTGCTAGACATGGACCGTGGTCGAGGGTAAGGCGCGTGGCGCACCTGACTGGCTGACTAGTGTAGTGTTCTGTAGCTAGTGTGCTTGCCCAGGCAGTGTCTACTGTCTGTGTTTACAGTTGGGTTCTTGTGGTGTCTTAGTTTACACAGGTTTTCCGGTCCCGCTATGTAGCCTAGACCGACGACCGTGTAGTTTCTTTAACGCTTCCGCACTTGACTCTTTTTAGTAGAATAGACTTTACTACTTTATTTATTTATTACACTTAGTTCTTTTCTGCTGTTAGAACCAGTGGGAGATTGGTAGTCCCTACTGGGTTTCTTTGTGAAGCTCACTCCCTATTTTGCAGGTGAGACTTCATAGCAGTTCCCTCCGTGGCAGACTGAGGAGACGAGCCCGTAGTAGTCGACGTCTCTAGTGAGCAGTGTTCTCCTAGCAGTTGTACTTCACCCTCGGGGTATGCCCTTAAGGGACCTGTCTTTCCCTTTTATATTTAGCACTTGTACTTTATTTACTTTGGGACTGTACTAGACTGTTATCTAGTGTTTGACACTTTTCATTCACTTGTGGTGCACTTTAGTACATTTGTCCCCTAAGGGACCGATCTGTTAGCCCTTTTGGGTCTCCACATCCGTGGGCGGTGGTCCCGATGTTCGGATTCTTGGTGGGAGCCGAGGGTCCGGGCGCTGGGGTCGTTACAAGAATAGATGGCATAAATAATGAGGAAGTGTAAACTCACCCGAACCTGTAAGAATTTTATGGCAGAAAGATCAATGCACAATAAAATTACAATTTTAAATATACATACCTGCTGCTACAGTAGGAAACACAGAGGAAGGACCAGCAACTGTAACAATTTTAATGGCATTATTAATATGTATAAATAATGACTATACAAATACTTGCAACTTGAAATATACATACCTGGTCCTCTAGGTTGAGGAGGTGTAAACTCACCCGAACCTGTAAGAACTTTATGGCATAAGGATCAATGTACAATGAAAGTAGAACTTTAAATATACGTACCTGCTGCCACAAGAGGAGGAACAGATGGAGAACCAGACGCTGTAACAATTTTAATGGCATTAATAGTATGCATAAATAATACACAAAGAAAACTACACTAGTAAAATATACATACCTGATGCCTGGAACAAAACCCTCCCATAGAGGCTCCTCCCAGAACTGGAGCCCGATCGTGCTCCACTCACCATATCATTATAGGGAACATAAAAAATTAATGTTCATTAGTCAATTGCTTATATTGAAAGTGAGCTACTTTAAATATACTCAACAGATGTGAAAAAATTCTACCCATTTTTAATTGATATCCATTTCCTTCTCAGATGATGACGATATATCTAATTCAACCCCATCTTCATCATCATCTTCACATTCATCACTGGTATATTCCTCCTCCTCATCAGAACTTTCACATTCTATATCTGTTGGCCTTCCACTACTGCCTTTCATCTCACGTGGATCGACTTCTTCGACCTCATTTCCTTGAGACAAGGAAATTGGTGCTTCAGATTTGTCTTCTCCAATATGAGCTGTCAACTCTACATTTTCAACCAAGTCTTCTTGAAAGAATTCTGCGTTGACCTCTTCAGGTGTCTGATCAGTCATGTCCATTCATAATCAGAGAATAGTCTTGACTTAACTCTACAAACTACCCACCAATCATTTCGTTCTTTGTTTGTAGATGATGGATAGCTTGTATAGTACACCTGCTGGGCATGTGTGGCTAAAATGAATGGCTCATAAGTATTCAATTTCGACTTATATTTAAGCTCGACAATCCCATGCGTTGTGTCATTTCGAATGGAATTCGAATCAAACCAATGACACTTGAACAAGAATATATGGTTGTCTTGTCCTAGATATTGCAACTGTAAGATCTCCTCTACAATACCATAGTAGTCATATTCACTTTCATTGTATGTACTTCCTTTAACACATACCCACTGTTCATGGTAGATTTACTCTGCCCATAGTCTTTTGTATGAAATCTATACCCATTCACAATAAATCCAGGATAGTTCTGTGCAATTTTGATGGGCCATAGGCTATCTGACGAACTCTTTCATCAGTAATTAAACCTTGTTCAACCTGCGTATAGAGAAGACTAGTTAAAAAGTGAACATAACTTTTCTTGAATACTCTTTGACCATGTACACTTACGCGTTTTCTTAACCATAAGGCCAATGACTTCTTTCGTTCTTTTTCAACCTCATAATCAGTGAGATGTGGATTTCTTTGAATTATTTCTGAATCAAATTGTCTGCAATATGAATAGAAGACCACCTTCAATAGCTAGAATAAGGGCAAAGAAGTTACATACACAATAAATTGTGAGTTTAGCACTTACTCAACATAACACTCTAGCTCAGCACAATTTAAAAGAATATATATCTCTGTGGCGCATAACTCTCTGTCATCCAGCATTCGAGTTGAAGAATGTCCGAAGGCACGTCCAAGATGATTAAATATGGAGAGTCGATCTGAACACACAGATTCCCCCCCATCATCATTACGTGGAGGTTGAGTACGACGAGTTTGAATGTCTGCTTCAAAGTACATCGAACAAAAGTTTGAGATTTCCTCCATAATGTATGCCTCAGCAATAGAACCCTCCACTTTTGCTTTATATCATACTTTCATTTTGAGGTCATGCATACACCTATATCAACAATGTACAAGGCAATTAGGAAACGTATCATATGTAAGGTGCAATTCTAAGAAGGAAAAAGTTAATATTTGCATATACATCTCAAATGGATACATCCATCTATATTGTACTGGCCCTCCGACTTTAGCTTCATATGGTAGATGTACGAGTAAATGCTCCATCGAATTGAAGAATGTAGGTGGAAATATCTTCTCCAACTTGCATACGATGGTGACGACATTCTGTTCGATAGTTTGTACATCCTGAAGCCTGAGTTCTGATGCACACAGAATCGTGAAAAATCGACTCAGCTCAGACAATGCTCCCCATAGAGGCTTCGGCAACATGTCACGAAATGCAATAGGTAGCAACCTTTGCATGAACACATGGCAGTCGTGACTCTTCATTCCATATATCTTTCTCTCACTGACGTTGACAGAACGAGCAATATTAGACACATAACCGTCAGGAAATCTCAACTGTTTCAACCACTGACACACTTCCTTTACTTGTCCTCCTCCAAGCACATAAACTGCTTTTGGTTTAATTGATTTCCCATTTACTTCAACAAGTTCTAACTCTGGACGTTTACAGAGCATGGACAAGTCCAAACGTGCATTCCCATTGTCCTTTGTTTTACCTTTTATGTCCATAACAGTGTTGAACACATTATCAAAGACATTTTTCTCGATATGCATCACGTCTACATTGTGCCGCACAAGAAGAGTCGACCAATAAGGTAGCTCTCATAAAATGCTTCTCTTCACCCAGTTGTGCTCCTTCCCAAAACCTGAAAGGTGTCAGGTACTGCCCATCTGTTGTGTGATATCTGGAAAATTTTCTACACATACTGCCATATGATGACCGAAAAACCTCTCGAATATAAATTCATCTCGTTCCATTCTGTTCTTTAGGAATGCATCTTTTTGTCTTCTGAAAGGGTGATCAACTGCTAAAAACTGTCGATGGCAATCAAACCAGCAGGACTTCCCACCATGTTTAAGTACAAATGATTTGGTATTATCCATACAGTAAGGACATGCTAGCCTCCTATGTGTGCTCCAACCAGATAGCATTCCATATGCAGAAAAATCACTTATAGTCCACATCAATGCTGCCCTCATGGTGAAATTTTGCTTTCTAGATGCATCATAAGTATTGACCCCCTCAGTCCATAATAATTTCAATTCATCAATCAAAGGTCTGAGATAGATGTCTATATTTTTTGTAGGACCTTTCGGACCAGGAATCAATAAGGACAGGAACAAATTCTCTCGCTTCATGCACATGCTTGGAGGAAGGTTGTATGGTGTCACGAACACTGGCCAGCTGGAGTAAGAAGCCACTAAACCTCCAAATGGATTGAATCCGTCAGTGCACAAACCAAGCCTCACATTACGCGACTCCTTTGAGAAGATAAGATAAACATGGTTGAAATGAGTCCAAGCTTCGCCATCTGCAGGATGAGTCATAATATCCCCGTCCCGACGTACTCTTTTTGCGTGCCACCTCATATGTCGAGCTGTCTTTGAAGACATATACATCCGCTGCAGTCTGGGTGTAAGGGGGAAATATCGCAATGACGCATAAGGTATATCCTTTCCCCTAGAATTGGCCCCTCTTTTAGGTTTAAACCTATCATGATGGCAAACTAAAAATGACACCTTATCTGCATCCTCTTTGTCATACAACATACAATGATTAGGACATGCATCTATTTTCACATATCCAAGTCCTAAATCATTGACCATCTTCTTGGCACGATAAAAATTTGGAGGCAGCTTCTCATCTGGAGGTAACATGCTCTTGATGATGAGGAGGAGATGATCAAAGCAATTCTTACTTATATGAAATTCAGATTTCAAGTTCAGCAACTGTGACACCACTGACAACCAAGTGTGTTTTTGACAACCATCCCACAATGGCTCAACAACATCCTTAAGTAACTGATAGAATCTTTCGGCTCCCTTGTTCGGAACGTCTTCAGCGTATATAGGATCCTCATGTACACTGAATGTCGGACCAGCAGCATCTACAACCATATCCACGTACGTACTTGTGCCTTCCACATTACTAGGCTCGTGCGACCAGAGCTCCTCACCATGACATGTCCAATTCATATAACCTTCAACAAACCCTTTTCAGTATAAATGGCGTTGAACCTCCCATGGTGAATTCCACTTCGAATTTTTACAAATCATACAAGGACATCGGATGCCACCTTCGTTGTCTACTGCTGCATTTGGATTCCCCAATGCAAATTGAATGAAATTCTCAACTCCGACCCTAAACTCCACAGACACCACATGATCAACTATTCTACGATACATCCATGAACGGTCTGAAGCCATTTCTTTCCTGCGCCCAACCAATATTAACAAACAAATAACTTTAAAATTCAAACTCACACATCCTTCGACGTAACCGAAATGAATAGGAAGGATATATTATTTAGATTATCACTTTTTACCCATCTGTGAATATTTGATCGCACTCAGATGACCATTTACTATGTGTTTGTATAATTTTCTGAAAATTTCAACAGCATCTCCTCACACCTCTCCGATATACCAAAAATATTTATTGATTAAGATATTTTCTTAAACACTTACTAATAAGTGGTTAAGAAAATATTTTAAATCAATAAAAGTATATCAGAGAGGAGTGAGTAGACGCACCCGAAATTTTCAACAAATAATACAAACACATAGTAAATGACCACCTAACTGCGATCAAACATTCACAGACTATCCAAAACGGGACAATTCAAGACTTTGAGTTAGATATACATGTTCTCATCATTGAAAATAAGACTCGTGCACATCAATCCCAAAGTCTTGAACGGGAGGTTCAATGACATGGGCTTAACACGCTCTCGTGAATGTGTGCAGTGTTAAATTGTTATGCATGCATAGATCAAATTTAAAAACCACATAAATATGAAAGAAAAATGAAAACAAATCATACATGTGAACAAGTGCAATATTAAACAATTACATTAAAATAAGAAGTGCAATACTAATTATTAAAATGAAACTAATAATTAAACGTAAATTAAACTAATGACTAAAGGAAACATATGGGTTTTTATACTTAAGAAAGACATGTGTGGGTTGTTTCATATATAATGCTTGAGACGGAAATCTTCTAATGAATTCCATGTGTATAATTGTTTCATATATATATATAATGGAGGTGGAGAAAGAAAGTTATGAAGCCATGAGGCCTGTACACTGGATTCTCTGCATCTGACACTAAGGATTTTAATGTCCTTCTGTCTCTTTCCCTATCCCATCTGTGTGATTAAGATAGGGTATGTGAAAATATATATAATAGGAAGTTCTATGCCACCCTCGTCGACCCATGATACATGCATGTTGCAGGCGCGTGCCAAGGGACTGCAGGGAAGGGCGGGGCCATCCCATTTTTTTTTGGCTTCCCCTTGGATTGAAATTTGAGGGCCCCACCCTTCTCTATAACTTCATGTTTGATATTCATGACCTAGGTTACATTACAAGTGTTGAATATCTGATTATTCAATTTCCAAAATAGTAAACTACTTAAGATATTTAGCTAGCATCCTTTAACATGAGCCATTTGATATGAGAAATACTTACTTACCCTCTAGGGCTATATCCTGGATGTCATTACATCACTATATATGCGCGTCCTATTATCATTTCCCTCTCTTTTTTTATTATATATATATATATATAATGTGCACATACCAATAATATTGTTCCAACCGTACAATTAATCTTTCTCATTTGATATTATTGTATACACATATATGTGTCTGCTACGCATCACAGTGGGCTAGAATGTTTACCTTTACTCTCTCCTAAAGGATGGTAAGTTTAATGCCCCTAACTCAACCACAAAGCTACACTTAGATGGACACCAACAATATCAACTAGCTAGCTAGAGAACATTCTTAGAATACTGCAAATTTCACAGGTGGGGTGGGAGGGGGGGAGGGGGGTCTTCCGGCGGTGGGGTGGGGGGGGGGGGGGGGTTTCACAGGTGGGGGTGGAGGGGGGTCTTCCGGGAGGGGGGGCGGTTCACAGGTGGGGGTGGGGGTGGAGGGGGGTCTTCCGGGAGGGGGAGGGGGGTTCACAGATGGGTGTGGGGGGTTCACAGGTCCGGGGTAGGAGGGGAGAGGGGGTTCTTCTGCGGTGGGGGTTGGGGGGGGTGGGTGGGTTCACAGGTGGGGGTGGGATGGGGGGGGGGGGGCTTCAGGCGGTGGTGGGGGGGGGGTTTCACAGGTGGGGGTGGAGGGGGGTCTTCCGGGAGGGGGGGAATTCATTAGGTGGGGGTGTGGGGGGGGTGGAGGGGGGGGTCTTCCGGTGAGGGGGGGGGGGGGGTATAGGTTGGGGTAGGAGGGGGAGGGGGGTCTTCTGCGGTGGGGGTTGGGGGGGTGTGGGTGGGTTCACAGGTGGGGGTGGAGAGGGGGTCTTTCGGCGGTTGGGTGGGGGGGGGGGGTTCACAGGTGGGGGTGGGTGGGGGTTTTTCACAGGTGGGGTGGAGGGGGGTCTTCCAGGAGGGGGGGGGGGTCACAGGTGGGGTGTGGGGGTGGAGGGGGGTGTCTTCCAGGAGGGGGGGGGGAGGGGGTCTTCCGGCGGTGGGGGTTGGGGGGGGGGGGGGGTTCACAGGTCGGGGTGGGAGGGGGGTCTTCTGGCGGTGGGGGTTGGGGGGTGGGTGGGGGTGGGTTCACAGGTGGGGGTGGGAGGGGGGGAGGGGGTCTTCGACGACAGTGGGGTGGGGGGGGGGTTCCAGCAGGGGGGGTGGGGGGGGGGAGGATAGAGAGACAGAGGGAGGGGGGAGGACAGAGAGACTTACCCTAGGAGAAGAGGCTCCGGGCGATGGCGCGGCCGGCTCCGGGCACGGGGGACGACAGGAAAGACGACGACGCAGCGTCCGGCAATGGCGGAAGCGTCCAGCGTGGCGGCGCACGGCGACGACGTCCGTCGATGGCGGCGGCGAACGAGAGAGAGAAGAGAGAAGCAGGACGGAGGAGGAGAGAGAGAGAGAGAGAGAGAGAGCTAGCGAGCAGGGACGGAGGAGAGAGAGAGAGTGTGCGTAGGGATGGAGGAGAGAGAGGGAGTGCGTGAAAGGGGGTAAATGGGGAGTAATATGCGGCTATAGAGACCGAATAGGGACCGATAAATATCAGTCGCTATTCAGCCTCTAAAATTTAAGAAAATAGAGACTGATTAAATTCAGTCACTATATAGTGACCGAATATTGACCGAATTTAATCGGTCCCAAAATATAGAGACCGATAATTTCGGTCACATTTTGGTCACTAAATAGTGACTGAATTGTGACCGAATTAGGATTAGTCTCTAAAATATTTATTTAGCGACTGATTACTTTCAGTCACAATTCGACCAAAATTATCAGTCTCTATATCGGTCTCTAACAGCGCTTCTTCTTGTAGTGTTTATCCAGTGTGTTGGCGGTGGTTTGGACGCGACCACTCGACCCGTCGCGTCTTTATTGAACGCGACGCTATGGTCCGTCGTGATTCTGTGTAATGTTTTGTGTGGTCCTTATTGCGACGTATCATTCCATCGCGATTTGGACGTTGACTGTGGTGTTGATCGGTTGGGCCTAAAGGTGACGTATTGGGCCGTCGCGATATGGTCGCGACAATGGGCCTTGTCGCGTTAAGGCTTTGAGTCGCATCCAGACAGCCATCACGATTTGAAAGGCGACGCCTGTGTCCGTCGCATTTTAGTTTTCGTGGTTTGTTGTGGTGGATTGGGCAGTGAGGTTCCAATGTGAACCTAGCCTTAGTCTTTGCTGTCTTTTAAAGACTATTTAAGATAGATAAGTTAGTTAAGCGTGTGTAGGTTTGATATATGAGTAACTTGTGAATTGTGTACCTTATGCTACATTCGTTATTATATTAAGTTAAGTGATTAATATGTAAGGTGTTGTGTGTTTCTATGGAGGTCATGATATGACCAATGACAAGCAAGGTTATTATAGGCTATTGTGTTTCGTGTGTGTAATGGTGTAGGTTGGCTTGAAGGTCATATGGTGACCGGTGTCAAGCTAACTCTGACACTTGTACATCATGGTTTACAGATAAAGATGTATATATATATATATATATTATATATATTATATATATATCGTGTTTGTGTGTTTGCTGAGTCTGGTGGTACGGCGCCTATTCCGAAATACCTCTTCAGTCGGGTACCCCAGGTTCTATGTGAGCTAGGGACGTGTGTTTGTTGTGCTCGGAGCATGTCTCAGTACGGTGTGTACCACTGAGGTCTGAGTCGTCTTCCTGGACACCCTCACTCATGTGTTTGTGTAAGACCCGGCTTCCCAGCTTTCCACCCGGTGTCTAGGATGACTGGCCACTAACGCTCCCGGCTGGGCGACGCGTTAGTGTGGTGTCGGGGGAGCCTAACGCGACAGTTATCCCTGTTGTGATGCAAATGTGCGCCGCGTTCTTGTCGCGCCCGGGTTGCCTATCGTGTTCTTGTCGCGACCGGTCAATGGGTCGCGACAGTGTTTGTCATGTTCCGCTATCGGTCGTTTGACGCCTGTTAGAGTGGCAAGTGTGTCAGTACGGCCTGTCGCATTGTCGCGGCGCCCTCAGGAGGCGCATTCTTGTCGCGGTCTGTTGACCCGTCGTGTTAAGGTTGTTAACGCGACAGAGCGGTCTGTCGCGTTCTGGGTGCGGGGGCTTTAGGCACTGGCTGGCTTCCCCTTTCCCCCTTCTCTCCTCTTCTTCCCTTTTCCCTCTTCTCCGACGATGGGGAGGCTCCCCTCCGGCGATCCAGGCGTGGAGCGGCCGGCGGCTCGTGGCGGAGCGTGGGAGGGGCGTCGTGGAGCAAGGAGGAGATGGCCGTGCATCGTGAAGGCCCTTCGTGGGTTCGGTTCTTCGTGAAAGGTAGGGATTTCTTGTGCCCTTCCTGATCTGAGTAGATTGGGAGCCGCTCGGGGTTTTTAGATAGCTTTACTGCTTTCCCCATGCTCCCCTCCCCCGTGTGTCGCGACCGCTCGGCGCGTCGCGACACCAGAAGAGGCGTCGGCCCGGTCGGGCGCAACCTTATCGCGACGCAGTTGGAGGTCACGATAAGGCTGTCACGGCGCGCTCTCTGGTCGTGACAGGGTTGCTATCGCGACGCGGTTCCCGGTCGCGATAGAGCTCCTGTCGTGACGCCTTTCCCGATCGCGACAAGGCTGTCGCAGTGCCCTTCCCCGTCGCAATGGTGTTGCGACGACCTTGGGGTCGCGACACTACCTGTGTTGCCTCGGGTGCCTCCGTGGGCCCGGTTTGTGTGTCGGCATGTGCCCCAGGGCAGGATTTGCCCTTAGGACCTTCTGGTTAAGAATGCGTCTGGTTGCCTTCCTGCGTTCAGTGACCGTAGGTGACCCTTCATGGCCGTGTCCTGTAGTGGGTGCCAGGAGGTCGCGTCTGTCTAATAATCGATCGACTGGCGGTCAACGATTATTAGCAGAGCGACGGGTTCTGTGCTGGCTGGTAGTGTTCCGAGGCTCCGGCTTTTTCCATGCGTGCTTGGTTGGCCGGCAGCCATCTGGAGGGTCCGTACGTGCCTCTCGCTTGTGGTCTTGTCATATGTTACGACCAGCAGTTCGTCTCGGGTGTTCTGTTGTGCTGGCCCCGCCTGTTTTCCCCGTCCCCCGTGCTAGGCACCTGAGGGCTTGTCCCCGATCTGAGAGGTTGTTACCATTGCCTGGGACCCCCATCCTCGGGAGCTGTTGCGGGAGCACTCCGGGCTACGAGCGTGCTGCGAGTTGACAGCCAGAGGGCGGACTCTGGAGCGGAGGGGAAACGGTAGTTTGGGGCAACGACGCTGAGTCATTTGTAGAGCTCTCTTGTCTGGGGTGGGACGCCGAGGTCGTCGAGGTGGTTCTCTCCCTGGCGCGGCCCAGACAGTCCCTTGTCTCACTGCCGCGCTCTACGTTTGTTCCGGAGCCGCGTAGGGAGGTCAGGCATGAGGCCGCAGCTTGGCCAGGCTGCCGTGTTGCGTGTGTTGTGTGTTCTTGGTGGCTCTGTCTCACCCTCGTGCGGGGGCAGAGGCAGGAGCTATGCTAGCGAGCAGAGCGTGTGGACCGCGGGTCCCCCTCTTGGCTGCTAGCGCGGTGGCTTGGTTGCTGTTGTTGTGATGACATTTCCCACGACGTTTCCAAGTGTTATCCGTGCCCTAGTTCGCACGGCGGTTATAGCCTACCATGCCTAGTTTCCGTGGGCGTCGTTGGTCTGGCCTTCTACAGACCCGTACTTCTGGTGGTTCCTGATAACTAAATAATTTTTGTGTTAAACTTCATGCATATAGTGAATTTTAGATGTTCTTTACCTATAAATAATGTGCATATTGACTTTAAATTTTCATTTCATCCATAAATAAAATTTTGAACGTTTTAGTTAAATTTTTTGGGTAGAACACTTATATAATTAGATTGCCATTGAATAATGTCAATACTCTTTGAATAAATAAAGTGTTCTTACTTTCTACATTGTACATAAATAATATTTGATTCTTACAAATATAGTTTTAAATAAAGTAAATCTTAAATAAATAAACAAACCCACCAAATCTTGTAATGCCACATACCCACCACACCAATTTCATAAATCCACCATCTCTTTGGCCACGGATAAAACCCCAATTAAACCTTATCTCTTTATTTCTTCTTCAGAAGCTACTGGAAGGAGGGCGGCGCTGGGGTTTGGAGCTCTGGTGAGATGCTGGGAGGAGCCCTGGCGATGGCACTGGCTGACGCATGCAGAGCTGGGCACCGGAGGCTAGAGCGGTGCATGTGGTGATGGCGGTTGGAGCTGCTGGCCGTGCGGGTAAGCAGCAGAGCTCCTGTGTGCTCAGGCAATGGCGGGCTGCTGTGTACAAGGGGCGGTTTGCAGATGTGCAGAGCGGCGGCTGGTTGGTGTGAAGCTTGGGCATGGCGGTGCGCAGCAGGAGGAGGCGGCCAGAGCTGGCGATGGAGCTGTGCTGGAGCTAGCGCGGCCTGTGGCCAGGGGGTGAGTGCTGTGCGTGAGCTGGCAGGCCCTGGCGCATCTGGTGTGCGATCAGCCAGGGGTGTGAAGCCAGAGCTCGTGCGGAGGCCAGGAGGGCGGTTTGCAGGCGGCTTGTGCGATGGCGATGCTGAGGTGGCCCTGGTGTGTGGGTGTGCTGGCACATGGTGTTGTGGTGCAGAGCACGGCGCCTGTGCGAAGCGAGGCTGGGCATGCAGTGGCCGGATCTGTTGAGGAGCTCGTGCTGAGCTGGAGGTCGTGCAACGTTGGCGATCCGGGTGTGGAGGATGGCGATCCTGGTGCGTTGGTGATCCGGGAGGCGCCCGGGCATCTATAAAGGACCCGAGGTCCTCTTCACAGGGTTGGCTGGTTCGCGAGTAGTTAGAAATTTTTTTAGGCAAATTTTATTTGCCATTTCTTCTGTACTTTTTTTGAGCAGTAGAGTAGGGGAGGGAGATGAGTTGGAATTTTTGAAGATTTTTTTTAGTTCTTGCTTTCTACTCTTCCACAGTTCAGATGTTAGCCAGTTCAGATTTTAGTTTAATTCTTGCCATTTCTTCCTGTATTTTTCCTTTCAAGCAAAGCATGCCAGGGTTGGCAAACTTTTAGTTCATCTTATGTTCTTCCAGTTCAGAGCAGGGGAGGTTCGATTGTTGAATTGGGCTCCATTTTAGTTCTGTTTTCTTGTTCTTCCAGTGGAAGAGAGTTCGCCAGTTCAAGTGGTTGGAGTTTTCTTTTCTGCCATTTTATTTTTCTGCATTCTTCCTTTCAGCAGAGTAGAGAGTTGGAAGGTTCGAATTTCTGAAGAATTTCTAGCTTCTATTTCCTGTATTCCTTTTCTTTGAGCAGAGCAGTGGAGGGGATTGAGAGGTTCAGAATTTTGGGGAATTCTTTCCTCAGTTCCTATATTGTTCTACTGATTGGAATCGGAGTTTGGCATTTGGTTTGGAAGGTCTGAGCATTTTTTTTTCTGGATTTCTTCTTCTCTTTGTTACTGTTGGACTGGAGAGATCGATTAGAGAGAGATTTTAATTTCTTTCTTTTGCATTTAATTTCCATTTCGTTTGTGTTTAGAATAGTTTGATCCAGTGGCGTTTGTTGCATTTAATTCTAATTCTATTGCTTCTGTGTTTTCTTCAGTTCTGTCTACTGTATGAGAGACCGGGCGTTCCCTTCTCCTTCTTCTTGTTGTTCAGCAATTTGGGAAGAGTTCGGCTGCAGAGATTGAAATTTCTTTCTTGTGTTTTTCTTCTGTGGATGGTTGAGCTGGGGTAGATGGTTCGACACTTTGATTTTGCTCTGTTGTTATGATTTGTTTGAAATTTTATTTTCCTCTTTTCGTATGTGAAAACTGGGAATGTTGCGAGTTGTTTCTTCCATTTCTTCGGTGCTTTCCTTCCATTTATTCTGTGTTCCAGAAGTTCCATTTGGCATTTCATCTCTATTCTGTCCTTCTCTGTTCTGTGAGGGATTGTGGAGCTTCTTAATTGTGTTCTTATTTCTCTTCTTCATAGCTTGAGAATTTAAATTTAGCAACAGTAATCTCCGTCTAATCCGTAAGTTGTGAGGATAAGGGTCTGATATTTGTGGTGAACTACTATTGTTGATTGTTCATCCCTCAGTTGTAGGGGTACATTGGTTCGTATGTTTCTAGTTTAGATTTCTGTTCATCTGTTTGATCCCTCAATTGAGAGGGTACAGTGATTCACGTTCAATGCATCGTCGATAGAGATTTCAAGTTAAAGTAGTTTTAATTCAAGCTCTATTTAACGTCTCTGTGGATATGACCTGTTCTCACTATCATACTAGTTCATCTTTGTGATTTTAAGTTTGTGAGACAGTTTAGAGGAAGTGCGCATATTGACTTGTGCGAGGAACTCTGGACAACGAAAATGCACAGTCGACTATGTCGCACGTTTCAGTTCCCGCTTGGTGTCCTCTCGGTACCGTAGTTCTGTTCTTGGGTGCCAGTCCGCAGTGGCACCAGCGCGTATGGCTTCCCGACCTTGCGGTGTATCCGGGGCCTGGGGCGGTTCTGCTTGTGAGCCCTCGACCCTATGGAGGTCTGAGGTGGCCGTGCTTGCGGTGAGATGTCGTTCTCACTTGGTTGTTCCGTGGTCTCAGCAGGTGTGCCGATCGCTGCTTTCGCTGTGTGTCCGACTCCGTTGGTTTCTGCGGGAGTCATGTGTGGGGCCCGACCTCGGTTGGTGGTCGTGGCGTTGCGCTGTTCTCTTCCGCTGCCTTGTAGTATCATGTTGTAGGGGTTTCTCGCTTTACAACTTTCTAGTGTAGTTTTCCTATTTTCAGAGTTCCTACTACTCTGGCTGGTGAGGGACTGGTAATCCCTACTGAGCCTTGTTCGCGAGGCTCACCCCCCTACTTCCTTCAGCTAGGGGCTCCTCGTCGCTGGAGCTCAGTGTCGGACGGGTTGCAGAGGCGGCTGTGGCACCGTGTTGTTGTCGGTAGCAGTGAGAGCGAGTGTTGTGAGCTCTTGTAGCCTGAGTGAGCAGAGAGTTGTGTTTTGCAAGTTCTCGGGTTGTACCCCTTAAGGACTGCACCTTTCTTCTGGTACCTGTGCTTTTGCTTGGGACGCGCTGTACAGACCCTTGTATATTGTACATATTGTTATAGTTATTTGAATTCATTACATATCTCACTAGACTGTATATTCTAACCCTTCCAGATCTTCGGATCCGTGAGTGGCGGTGCGACCCTCGGGGACCCTAGAGTGGGTCCAGGAGGTCGGGTCGTTACAGTGGTATCAGAGCGAGGAGTCTACTGAGATTTGTAAGGAAGTAATAACTACAACTGTCCCAAAGAAGGGTACTAGTACGCTGCTGACACCGTCTGACTAGTGTTAGGCTTGTGCTTTCAATTATTTTGCAGGTGTGCGGCTTACCTGCAAGGTTCGTGCGTGTGCTGCAGGTTGCAGTTGTTGCTGTGCCGCGTGCGTGGCGAGTGTGGTCGCTCGGCGTGTTCGTGCCGTAGCAGCGTGGTTGGCGCTGGACTCGCTGGCAGTGGTCTTCCTTGTGTGGAGGACGCTTGCAGGCAAGTCCAGGTGTCGTGCTCCTGGTAGTCCTTGGCGCATCTGAGTGTGCATGCGTCACGAAGGCTGAGAGAGCCTATGTGTGTTGTGGCCTTCACTGGTGCAGAGTTGTTGTCTGCGGAACCAGTCGAAGTGTCTTTGTCTTGTTGGATGTGCCCCTTGTTGTTGGGGTGTGCGTTGTGTTGGTCTTGTGTGTGGCCTCCTGTTTGTGCGCTGTTCTGCACTGTGCTTTGCTTGGTCGGCATTATTTCCCGGGCTAAGCAGATGTTCTGTGTGCCGTGTTGCATCGCTCGTTGAGCGCTACGACACTTGTCTGTGGTTGTTGTCGGCCTGGTGCTGGCTGGTTGTGAGCTCTAGTGAGGTGCTCCCGAGTCTTTCTCTGTTGGTTCTGGCGGAAGTGAGGTTTCCCTCGGAACTGTGTTGTGCTCGTTTCTAGTTGTTTTCGCGTTGCCCTCTAGGCTGAGGTGCATCGCTTGGTTGCCCTGTGTTCTGGTGAGGTTTCCCAGAACTGTTTGTTGTTGTCCTGGTGAGGGTTTCTCTCAAGACTATTTCGCACTCGTTTCTGCTGTTGCCGTGCTACCTCAGAGTCTAAGGTGTGCTGTTGGTTTGGCTGGTGTGTTCTGGCAAGTTTTCCCAGAGCGGTGCCTTGGTGGTTCTGGTGGAGGTTTTCCCAGGACCTGCTTGCGTTGCTTCTGCAGTTCTGCTTGCTATAGTGTTCTCTCTGATGGTCTGGGTTGTTTGGTCGTTGGGTTGTGCATTCTGGAGAAGGTTCTTCCCAAGATCGCCCTTTGTTGCTTTTGGTGGAGATTCTTCCCAGGAGTGCTTTGCGTTTGTTTTGGGCCACCGTTGTGTTGCCCCTGTGGTTCGAAGTGTGCGTTGGGCTGCGTTCTGGCGAGGTTCTCCCAGGACGGCTCTTGGCGCTTTTGGTGGAGGTTCTCCCCAAAGCTACTACGTGTTGTTTTGGTTGTCGCTGCTCTCTCTCTCTCTCTCTGTAGAAGATGAGCTGTCGTTGTTGCCGGTTGGACTGTCAAGTCTGCCTGGGCATTGTCGGCCAAGGTGTGGTGCGCTTGGCTGTGCGTCTGGCTGCTGCGTTGGCCAGCTTGTCTCGTTGGTCGTTTCCAAGTTTCTCGGTTGCGCTGGTGGGACTGCATGTCCCCGTGGCTCGAATGGTTTGCTTCGTTTCTCGCGCCTTGTGTGCTCTCCCAGATGGTGGTCTGGTGAGTGTAGTGGGTGTTTGGCGGGCTGTGCTTCTTGTGGAAGTGCCAGTCTTGTGCTGTGGTTTTATCCCCCTCTCGTTGTGGAAGAGACTTATTGTGAGTGTCTCCTTCCCCTGCTTTCCGTTGGTTGCTCGGGGTGGCGATTCTCCACTGTGGTGTTGTGTTGCCAGGGTGCGCATCGTTGAGACCTTCTGGTGGAGTCATCTTCCCTTGAGTTGTTTTTGGGTTGAGCTGGTTGCTCCCCTCGTGCTGTCGTTTCCCTGTGGCACCGTGGGTCGGTGGACCTCTTCATGCCGTTTGTCGCTGTGATAGTTTCTTGCTGCCTACCTGAACAATTTGGGGCATTGAGTCCCTATTGGTTTAGTGTGAGGTAGTACCATTTTTCTGTTGGGCTGCAGGCATGAGCGTTGCTCTGCTGTGCACCGGTCTTTTTGCTTGGCTTACTTGTGCGAGCATTTCTCCGGTGTGTGTGCTCGATTGTGCCTCGGCTTATGCCTTGGAGGCTTTTCGTGTCGTCATCTTGGTATTTGGCCTCTCTATCGGTCGCAATAGAGGTGGTGCCTCTTGCTCTTGCGCGCTAGGGATTCGCTGCGTTCCCTTGCTTCCCATGCGGCAGAGTCGATGCTTCGTGTTTTTGTGCCTTAATGGCCGGGGCCGGCGTGGCCTGTTGTGCCCTCTCAGGCCTGTGGCTTTTGCGTGTGGCTTTTGGGCAGGTCTCTTTTGGAGAGTCCTTCCCGTTAGCCCGTGTTGTTTCGGCCACTGGTGCACCTGTGTTGCACTTTGCTTAGTTGTGGTGCTTGTGGTAGCACCGTGTGCTCGTGCTCGAGTGTTTTCGTTTCTTGCCATCTGGAGCCTGGGTGTATTGCGTTGTACCTTGGGTGGCTCCCGGTGCTGGTGATAGCACCATGTGTTGTGCCGGGTGCCTGTCCGTGAGATTTTTGTGTCGTCTCACGACTTTCAGTCGGTGTTGGAGGCATTGAGCTTTCTGCCTCTGGGATGCTTTGTGCTGACCTATGCCTCGTGGTCGTACCATTACCGCTGTGGGGTGGCTGCTTTGTCTTGTCTAGGTAGCCCTATCGGTGGTACGCCAGGCGTTGGTCGTGGCCAGTGTCCCGATTTTCCCTCTCACTCCGGGAGCGAGAGTGTTTGGCTGTGGTACCCTACTTCGGTCTGGGTCCCTCTGAGGTTGACGTGCTGTCCTCGACCTCTGCGGTTGTTTCGGTTCCCATATGGTTGTGCGTCTTTTTGGTGGTTGGCATGTTGGTACCCGCGCTGAGCCTTGTGTGCGCGTGGTGGGTGTGCTGCCAATCCCTCGTTGGTTGTCCGCTATGCCTGGTGTTGGTGAGTCTAGAAGTCGATGGCGGAGTCTCCTGTTGGTTCACCTGGTGACAGTGAGGCCTATTGGCTTGCTAGTACTCGACCACGTGGTTTGTCGACGTAGGGAGGTGTCTGGCTTTGGCTTAACCTCAGACATCTTCCATGTTTTCGTCGCGGAGTGCCACGTGGTGGAGCATGTAACTCCTAGTTTTTCTGGCTCCGCGTGCGTTTGGTGTCCTTGTTGGACCACAAGGAAGGTCTGGCTGAGACCTAGTGGTGATAGTGGATGTCGTTTTCGCGTGTTGAGGATTCTCTACGTGCGTTTGCTGTCCCTATTGGACCGTGAGGAAGGTCTGGGTGAGACCTAGTGGTGACAGTGGACGTCGTTCCGTGTGTTGCGGATCCTCCGCGAGCGTGATGTCACTCTGGTTCTCATCGCTCGCGTGACTTCTCGGTTGGGCCGGTGACCGGTGCTAGCTGCTGCTAGTAGCGTGAGGCCGATCCCCTGAGTGTCGTGCTCGACTCTCAGGCATTTCTCGTGTGGTTGTTGGCAACCACGCCCTCTGTCGGGTTTTGCTGGTGACAAAGTGGGTTGCCGATCGGTTGGTCCCAACAGTGAGTTCTGTTGGTGGCCGCATCCGTATAGTTTCGGCTGGCGTCTTCCGCTGTTCGGGCCGGATTTGGCGTCGCTCGGCACTGGTGGGATTGTTGTTCCGTTTGGGCGCCCCACGTGTGGCTGGAGTGAGCCGTTGGTTTCTCGGCTTGGTGCTCTAGGTGTGTTGGAGCATGTTGTGAGCTGTTGGATTTTTGATTCTGTGCTTCTCGTGTGTTCTGGAGCCCGTTGTGTAAGCCGTTGGTTTTCCGGCTTCGTGTGCCCACGCGCGTTTGGCGGTGCGGTTGTTGCCACGAGGAAGTTGTGTTGAGATTTAGTGGCTTATTCGCTTTGGTCTTACATTTACTCCCTGTGTTTCGTTTCGTGCCTCGGAATCTTTTGGGCTTGCCCCAATTTCGAGGATGAAATTGTTTTAAGGGGGGTAGAATGTAAGACCCGGCTTCCTGGCTTTCCACCCGGTGTCTGGGATGACTGGCCACTAACATGTCCTGGCTGGGCGACACGTTAGTGTCGCATCGGGGGTGCCCGACACGGCAGTTATCCCTGTTGCGACGATGGTGTGCGCCGCGTTCTTGTCGCGCCCGGGTTGCCTGTTGCGTTCTTGTCGTGACCAGTCAATGGGTTGCGATAGTGTTTGTCGTGTTCCACTGTCGGTCGTTTGACGCCTCTCAGAGTGGTAGGTGTGTCAGTACGACCTGTCGCATTGTCGCGGCGCCCTTGGGGGGCACGTTCTTGTCACGGTCCGTTGACCCGTCGCGTTAAGGTTGTTAACGCGACGGGGCGGTCCATCGCGTTCTGGGTGCCGGGGGCTTTAGGCGATGGCCGGCTACCCCTTTCCCCCTTCTCTCCTCTTCCTCCCTTTCCCCTCTTCTCCGGCGATGGGGAGGCTCCCCTCTGGCGATGGAGAGGCTCCCCTCCGGCGATCCGGGCATGGAGAGGCTGGCGGCTCGTGGCGGAGCGTGGGAGCGGTGTTGTGGAGCGAGGAGGAGATGGCCGTGCATCGTGAAGGCCCTTCGTGGGTTTGGTTCTTCGTGAAAGGTAGAGATTTCTTGTGCCCTTCCCGATCCAGGTGGATTGGGAGCCCCTCGGGGTTTTTAGATAGCTTTATTGCTTTCCCCATGCTCCCCTCTCCCGTGTGTGTATGTTTGTAGCTCGTGGGCGACCCCGAGATTTAGGATCTTGGCGATCTGCCCCTCTTCTAATGTCGCGACCGCTCGGTGTGTCGCGACACCAGAAGAGGAGTCGGCCCGGTCGGGCACAACCTTATCGCGACGCAATTGGTGGTCGCGATAAGGCTGTCGGGGCGCGCTCTCCGATCGCGATAGGGTCTCTATCGCGACGCGGTTCCCGGTCGAAACAGGGCTCCTGTCGCGACGCCTTTCCCAGTTGCGACTAGGGGTGTACATGGTTCGGTTCGGTTCGGTTTTCTCCATTTTTGGAGAAAACCGAACTGAACCGTTTCATTCAGTGAACCGAACTGAACCGAACTGGTTCGATTCGGTTCAAACCGATTTCCCATTTTTTTTTGACGTTTTTTTGGTTTTTTTTAGCATTTTCTGGCATTTTTTAACAAAACATGGCAAAATGAGGTGTTTTGTGGTGGTCGCGAGTTTCGAACTCGCGACCACCACGCGCGTGGAGGGCACGCGACGCCGCCCTCCACTGCGCTACCATTTTTTTTTTTAATTTTATTATTTATATAATTATATATCTATATTCGGTTCATTTCGGTTTCCAAGTTTAAAACCGAACTGAACCATTTGGCCCATGAAACCGAACCGAACTGGTCGGTTCGGTTCGGTTTTACGGTTTGGACCGTATTATGAACAGCCTTAGTCGCGACAAGGCTGTCACGGTGCCCTTCCCCGTCGCGATGGTGTCGCGACGGCCTTGGGGGTCGCGACAGTACCAGTGTTGCCTCGGGTGCCTCCGTGGGCCCGGTTTGTGTGTCGACGTGTGCCCCAGGGTAGGCTTTGCCCATAGGACCTTCTGGTAAGGAACGCGGCTGGTTGCCTTCCTGCGTTCAGTGACCGTAGGTGACACCTTCATGGCCGTGTCCTGGTAGTGGTGCCAGGAGGGTCGCGTCTGTCTAATAATCAATCGACTGGCGGTCAATCAATTATTAGTAGAGCGATGAGTTTTCATGTTGGCTGGTAGTGTTCCAAGGCTCCGGCTTTTTCCGTGCGTGCTTGGTTGGCCGGCGGCCCTCTTGAGGGTCCGTACGTGCCTCTCACTTGCTGGGCTTGTCATGTTTTACGAGCCAGCAGTTCGGCATGGTTTCTGTTATGCTGCCCCGCCTGTTCGCCCGGTGCTAGGCACCTGAGGGCTTGTCCCCGATCTGAGAGGTTGTTACCGTTGCCTGGGATCCCCATCCTCAGAAGCCTATTGAGAGAGCACTCCGGGCTATGAGCGTGCTGCGAGTTGACAGCCGATAGGGCGGACTCTGGAGCTGAGGGGAAAACGGCGGTTTGAGGCAGCAGCACTGAGTCGTTTGTAGAGCTCTCTTGTCTGGGGCGGGACGCCGAGGTCATCGAGGTGGTTCTCTTCCCGGCACGGCCCAGACAGTCCCTTGTCTCACTGCCTCGCTCTACGTTGGTTCCGGAGCCGCGTAGGGAGGTCAGGCGTGAGGTCGCAGCTTGGCCAGGATGTCGTGTTGCGTGTGTTGTGTGTTCTTGGCGGTTCTGTCTCGCCCTCGCGTGGGTCGGAGGAAGGAGCTAGGCTAGCGAGCATAGCGTGTGGACCGCGGGTCCCCCTCTTGGCTGCTAGCGGCGGTGGCTTGGTTGCTGTTGTTGTGACAACGTTTCCAAGTGTTATCCGTTGCCCTAGTGCGCACGGCAGTTATAGCTTGGCCATGCCTAGTTTCTGTGGGCGTCGTTGGTATGGCCTTCTGCAGACCCGTATGGTGGTTCCCGCTTGGTTCCCTCTCGGTACCGTAGTTCCATTCTTGGGTGCCAGTCCACAGTGGCACCGGCGTGTATGGCTTCCTGACCTTGCAGTGTATCCGGGGTCTGGGGCGGTTCTTCTTGTGGGCCCTCGACCCTGTGGAGGTCTGAGGTGGCCGTGCTCATGGTGAGACGTCGTTCTCACTTGGTTGTTCCGTGGTCTCGGCAGGTGTGTCGAGCGCTGCTTCCGCTGTGTGCCCGACTCTGTTGGTTTCTGCGGGAATTGTGTGTGGGGCCCGACCTCGGTTGGTGGTCGTGGCGCTGTGCTGTTCTCTGTTGGCCCTTTTGGTACGGCAGCAAGCTAACCTAGAGGGGGGGGGGAATAGGTTTGTCTGAAATCTGAAATAGAATCTTAAACACAGAAAATAACACTTGAAAGCTTGGTTAGTTCAGTGTGATAGAGAGTGCAGTGCGGAAGCAAATAAACAATCACACAAGGACACAGGAGATTTATCCTGGTTCGGCCCTTCCCACATGGAAGTCCTACGTCCAGTCCCCAAGCAAACTCTTGGGATTTCACTAACCAAGGGTACAGTCCCCCTTATGGACCTTACAACACCCTGGATCCCCCACCAGGTCTTCTTCTCTTTCCCGGGCAAGAAGGCAGCCCACTTCTCTTACAGGTAAAGAAGCCAATCCTCCTGGAACAAACCCCAGTGCGGTTCTGCTAGAAACCAACCCCTAGCTGGGTTAACAACTGTATACAGTCCTACAGCTGGACACAGATCTTTCTTAGAAAGATCAGACTGAGAGACCTTACAAGATGAACACTCATGTAAAGCTCACAGTCCCAAACTCTCCCCAGATATACAATGAGCTCGGAGAGAAAACAGAAGAGAGAAAAGAGAAGACAGAAAGCTCGGAAGCTTGAATGCTTGAGACGCTTGATTGCTTCTTCTTGGCTCGGGCTCTTTCTCTCTTTCCTTGAGTGTATGTGGCGTGAAGGTGCTTCTCACAGATGTACACTCCTTCAAAGATATTCAGGAAAAAAGGCTCTCCTATTCTTCAGCAATGCTCCATCTTTTATATTGAGCAGCTTTAGAATAGATCCGTTGAAGAGATCTGTTGGAGTTCTAGCCGTTGCTCATCTCCTCTTCATTTGTCTTAATCAGACTCTGATGGTCTTCGATGTCTGTGAGCATAGAAGAGAGTGTTAGCATAAAAGAGTGTTTATGATAAACGATGCATGGTACTGTGCTTCTGCTAACATACTGAAAATAGAGGTCATATCTTTTTGACAAGACTCTGAAATATGCATGCAGCTTTTTGTCAGAAGATATTTGACTTTTCATTTAAGCGCCAGGCATATTTGAAATATAAAGGCAATCTGTGTTTGAACAGAATCCATGAAGAAATCGTTATGAGCATGACTTATGAAATTGTTATGTGAAGAGTCGTTGCTCATTTATAAACAAATCGATGTGAACAAATCGTTGTGAGAGTAAGTCGTTGCGCTCACTTATAGAATCGTTATGAGATCGATTTCTTACTAAATCAATGCGCTTAAAGAGGAAATCGTTATGGCATCGACTTCTTAACAAATCGTGGCGAACACTTATGAAATCGTTATGGCATCGACTTCTTAACAAATCGTTATGGGAACGATTTCTTACCAAATCACTGCGCTCAAAGAAGAAATCGTTATGGCATCGACTTCTTAACAAATCGTTGTGCTTACAGAAGAATCGTTGCGAATGCTTATGAATCGTTATGGGAACGATTTCTTATCAAATCAAATGCGCTCAAACAAAATCGTTATGGTCACTTATCAAATTGTTATGGCATCGACTTCTTAACAAATCGTTGCGCTTAATACTTTGGCACTTTAAACAGAAATCGATGTATATTGATTAAACATCGATTTTATCATTTTAGTGCGCCATATATTGCATCAATGAAAGACTTAGCATTTTGCTATGGGATTGATGCGACACAGATGAAACAAAAATATTCATTAAGTTATCATCATAAGTTTTGTTATCACCAAAATACAAGGACAGCCATAGAGTGGTTCAACAATCTCCCCCTTTTTGGTGATGACAAAATTTATGCGAATTTTCTGATAGGGATAATCATGAAACGCTTTAAATCATGAAAACATGCAGAATTAAATCTTGAAACATGCAGAGACATACAGAAAATTCATAGTGCATACATACTCTCCCCCTTTTTGTCACTAACCAAAAAGGAAGGATCTTACCATGCATTTCTCTCCCCCTTAGAGAGAACTTCTTACCATAGAGGGGTTCAACTATTCTCCCCTTTTTCTTATAAGGGATAACTCCCCCTTATTCTCTGCTTCCCCTTAATCAGAGCTCCCCCTGAGTGAGGAACTTCATCTGAATGAAACTTGCAAATAATTATTAGTAATGAAGACCAATTCAATTTTTGTGACTACTCTTTCTTCAGATGTGATTTGAATGAAGAGTCTGCAGTCACTCCTGCCTTGAGCATCCTTGGTTTTTGATGCTCCAAGGCTAACCTGCAAATAAACTACTCAGAAGTAGGTACCCAAATCTTTTTGGGTCCTTGATGATTATATGCATAAAAATAGCCTTTAGGTATCCAAACTAGGTGCTTAGATGTGCAGGTGTTCACAGTGTGTCCTAGTTTATTGCAATGAGAGCAGCAATGAATATAATTCGTTTTGCAGTTCTTATTGCCTTTGTGATGCATGATTTGAACATAATTTTTAGAAACCTTTTTCTTTTGATAAAGCTTGGTTGTTTCAGGTTCCTTTTTCTGAGGCATTTTGGTTTCTTTTACAAATTTTGGTAAAGGATATTTTCCTGAGTTTATTACTTGTTTTCCTTTTTCTGGAGGTGTATAACCAAGCCCTTGTTTGTCATTTCCAGATTTTGATCCTTTTAACATAGGGCTAGAGATGTTTTTCCTTTAGTTAATTTCCTAACTGATTCTTTTAAATAAAAATTTTCTTCAGTTAGAGCTTTCAATTTTTCTTCTAACTCTATATTCTCATTATTCTTACTTTTTAAATCTTCATTTAAAAGATAATTATTATCTTTACATTCTTTAATTGATCTTCTAATTGTTCCATTTCTGATTTAAGATCAGAATTAGTGTTTTCCAAACAAGTAAGGTTGCTCTTGAGATTTTTTAGTTCTTTTACAACAACCTTATGCTTATCATACAGTTCATTAAAGACTTCTTCTAAGTCTTCGGATTCTGACCCTGAATTTGTGCAAGAGTCAAAAGAAGGTTCAGAGAGTACCTCATTTAGTCCCACCATGAGGGCTAGATTTACCTGCTCCTTTTTCGGAATCTGAGCTTGATGATTCTGAGTTTGTGACCTCATCATTTTCCCAAGCAGCCGCCATGGCTCTTCTTTTGAATTTCTTGTGCTTCTTTTTGGGTTTTTCTGGTTGACCAGTCTTCTTGAGTCTTGGACAATCTAGTCTTAGATGTCCAGGTTTTCTGCATTCATAGCAGACTGGTTCTTTTTCTTTTCTGTCTTTCTTTTGAATCCTTTTCGATCCATTTTTCTTCTTCTTCAAAATTTTCTGAAGCTTGGACAATACTTCATCCATATTACAGTCTTCAGAATCTGCATCCTGGGAGCTAGAAGAAGAGGTGGAAGGAGCAGCTACAACTTTGAGAGCATTAGTACATTTCTTCTTAGATGAGCTTTCAGATAATCGCTCCATATTTATTTCATGTGCCATGAGAGAACCTATTAAATTATCAATTGATAATTTAGTTAAATCATGGGCCTCTTCAATAGCAGTTACTTTAGGTGTCCATGAAGTAGTTAAGGACCTAAGTATTTTTCTGACGGTTTCTTCATTAGAAAGAATTTTTCCTAAGGAGTTTAATCCTGCTACTATAGTTGAAAAACGATTATACATATTAGTAATGTTTTCGCTTGAAAGCATTTTAAATTGTTCGTATTGTGAAACAAGAATATCTATCCTAGTTTGTTTTACTCTATCTGTTCCTTCATAAGTTACCTGCAGTTTATCCCATATTTCTTTTGCAGATTTACATGCAGATACTCTACTGAATTCTTTTTTAGATAAAGCGCAACAAAGATAGTTTTTAGCTTTAAAATTTAAGGATAGCTTAACCTTGTCTGTTGCTGTAATAGCTGAAGTACCTGGAATAGGAGTAATAACATAATCACCTACCTCAATTACCTGCCACAGATCAAAGTTTGTGCCTCGAATGAAGCATTCCATCCTCATCTTCCAATATTGGTAGTCTTCTCCATCAAAGAATGGAGGTCTGGTGACTGATTGGCCTTCAGCATATCCTTGAGCTGCCATGGATCTTTACTCTAAGATCGTTGGATCTTCTTGAAAGTTCACAGACTCGCTCTGATACCACTTGTTGGCCCTTTTGGTACGGCAGCAAGCTAACCTAGAGGGGGGGGGGAATAGGTTTGTCTGAAATCTGAAATAGAATCTTAAACACAGAAAATAACACTTGAAAGCTTGGTTAGTTCAGTGTGATAGAGAGTGCAGTGCGGAAGCAAATAAACAATCACACAAGGACACAGGAGATTTATCCTGGTTCGGCCCTTCCCACATGGAAGTCCTACGTCCAGTCCCCAAGCAAACTCTTGGGATTTCACTAACCAAGGGTACAGTCCCCCTTATGGACCTTACAACACCCTGGATCCCCCACCAGGTCTTCTTCTCTTTCCCGGGCAAGAAGGCAGCCCACTTCTCTTACAGGTAAAGAAGCCAATCCTCCTGGAACAAACCCCAGTGCGGTTCTGCTAGAAACCAACCCCTAGCTGGGTTAACAACTGTATACAGTCCTACAGCTGGACACAGATCTTTCTTAGAAAGATCAGACTGAGAGACCTTACAAGATGAACACTCATGTAAAGCTCACAGTCCCAAACTCTCCCCAGATATACAATGAGCTCGGAGAGAAAACAGAAGAGAGAAAAGAGAAGACAGAAAGCTCGGAAGCTTGAATGCTTGAGACGCTTGATTGCTTCTTCTTGGCTCGGGCTCTTTCTCTCTTTCCTTGAGTGTATGTGGCGTGAAGGTGCTTCTCACAGATGTACACTCCTTCAAAGATATTCAGGAAAAAAGGCTCTCCTATTCTTCAGCAATGCTCCATCTTTTATATTGAGCAGCTTTAGAATAGATCCGTTGAAGAGATCTGTTGGAGTTCTAGCCGTTGCTCATCTCCTCTTCATTTGTCTTAATCAGACTCTGATGGTCTTCGATGTCTGTGAGCATAGAAGAGAGTGTTAGCATAAAAGAGTGTTTATGATAAACGATGCATGGTACTGTGCTTCTGCTAACATACTGAAAATAGAGGTCATATCTTTTTGACAAGACTCTGAAATATGCATGCAGCTTTTTGTCAGAAGATATTTGACTTTTCATTTAAGCGCCAGGCATATTTGAAATATAAAGGCAATCTGTGTTTGAACAGAATCCATGAAGAAATCGTTATGAGCATGACTTATGAATTGTTATGTGAAGAGTCGTTGCTCATTTATAAACAAATCGATGTGAACAAATCGTTGTGAGAGTAAGTCGTTGCGCTCACTTATAGAATCGTTATGAGATCGATTTCTTACTAAATCAATGCGCTTAAAGAGGAAATCGTTATGGCATCGACTTCTTAACAAATCGTGGCGAACACTTATGAAATCGTTATGGCATCGACTTCTTAACAAATCGTTATGGGAACGATTTCTTACCAAATCACTGCGCTCAAAGAAGAAATCGGTATGGCATCGACTTCTTAACAAATCGTTGTGCTTACAGAAGAAATCGTTGCGAATGCTTATGAAATCGTTATGGGAACGATTTCTTATCAAATCAAATGCGCTCAAACAAAAATCGTTATGGTCACTTATCAAATTGTTATGGCATCGACTTCTTAACAAATCGTTGCGCTTAATACTTTGGCACTTTAAACAGAAATCGATGTATATTGATTAAACATCGATTTTATCATTTTAGTGCGCCATATATTGCATCAATGAAAGACTTAGCATTTTGCTATGGGATTGATGCGACACAGATGAAACAAAAATATTCATTAAGTTATCATCATAAGTTTTGTTATCACCAAAATACAAGGACAGCCATAGAGTGGTTCAACATTCTCTTCCGCTGCCTTGTAGTATCATGCTGTAGGGGTTTCTCACTTTATAGCTTTCTAGTGTAGTTTTCCTATTTTTGGAGTTCCTACTGCTCTGGCTGGTGAGGGACTGGTAATCCCTACTGGGTCTTGTTCGTGAGGCTCACCCCCTACTTCCTTCAACTAGGGGCTCGTCACCGCGGGAGCTCGGTGTCGGACGGGTTGCGGAGGCGGCTGTGGCACCGTATTGTTGTCGGCAGCAGTGAGAGCGAGTGTTGTGAGCTCTTGTAGCCCGAGTGAGCAAAGAGTTGTGTTTTGCAAGTTCTTGGGGTATGCCCCTTAAGGACTTCACCTTTCTTCTGGTACTTGTGCTTTTGCTTGGGACTCGCTGTACAGACCCTTGTTATAGTTATTCGAATTCATTGCATGTCTCACTAGACTGTATATTCTAACCCTTCCGGATATTCGGATCCGTGGGTGGCGATGCGACCCTCGGGGCCCCTGGAGTGGGTCCGGGAGGTCGGGTCGTTACAGTTTGAGTTGTACCTCCGGATGAGGGAAAGATGACTGGGGGCAGCGACTTGTGTTTGTGGGTGTGCAGTCGCTTGTAGCGCACTCGTGGTTGGGGGGACGGACACCAGTAGACGTACTGGTCCGCAACTAGTCCTGTGTTTCTATTGCCTCACTTTAGGGAGCTCGGGCCGGAGTCCCTAAAGGTGTCAAGCATGGGCCTGCAACTGTATGGTCTGCAGGTGTGGTGTTGGTTGGTCTCCACTATTCTTTGGCTTGTGGCTGTGGAGCGGCAGTTGGACCTTTCATTCATGACTGCGAGACTGAGTGGTAGTTCTTGTGTTGTGTTGTCCGGGTTGGATACAGGCGTCATGAACTAGTAGTCTGTTCCCATGTGGTGGCGTCGTTCTTTCCGACTCGTGCTTTGCTAGTGGTTGTGGCTTGTGAGTGGTGAGTCACCAGTTGTGGTTTGACTCGCTGTGGTGTGCCTCGTCGGAGGCACAGTTGTGTTGAGATTTTGTGGTGGTACCTCGTGGTGGTAGGTACTTGTACCCTTCGTGGGTATCTGTTTCTCGTGGTACGTTGTGTACCAGGCTTTTCAGGTGTTGAGGTGGAGCTGTGTTCCATGGAGGTCATGTTGTAGGACCTTCCACTTACTGTGTTGTACCCTTCCGATGTGTTGTGGTTTTAAGGTATAGTGGACTAGCTTCTAGTTAGCAGTCCTGTTACCCTCATGTTTGGGGTTGCCTGTGAACCTTGTAGCCTAGGCAGTTGTTTGCTTGTGAGGCTTATTGCTTAGGCGACTAGTTGTTGTAGTGATTGGCCTGTGAGGCTTGTAGCTTAGGCATTTCAGTTATTGGACGGACTAATGGTGTTGTGCTAGTCTTATTGTTTCTTCTTACTATTTTAGGACTGTGCTAATTGGTGTGATTATATTTTAATTACAGTTTAATCATATTGTTGTGAGCATGTTATGGTTTGGCTTTCGTTGTTGCCAGTGAGACCCTTCTGGGTTGAGGTCTCTTGAGTTTGCTAGGAGTTGTTTTTTGGAGGTCCCTACTAAGCCCGTGACATTTGTGGCTCACTCCCTTACAACTCTTTTCAGGTCTTAGCTAGCTTTGTGTGGCTTGCGGAGGCGTTGGGGCGGACTTGTAACCAGTAGTAGAGCTAGTCATGTTATGTGAACTTGTGCTCTCTTGGGATATGCCTCAGGTGGTTGTACTCTTTTATTGGACATGTATTAATGTATTGGGACAGTTGTACATTGTTGTTTACAAGTATGAGCATATGTACTTTCTTGTGTCTTATACTGTTGTTATTGTCTTTTATATTCTTACTGAACACTTGTGCGTATTATCCCTTGCGAGACTTCGGTCCGATCACAGGAGGTGGACTAGGATATGGAGCCTTATTGGGCATAAATATCCAGGGCCGTTACATCATGAACTTTCAAAATAGTAATTGCAAGACAACATTTATCTCGATAACAAATTTATTGCTGATTTGTGTTTGATGTCGAGATGTTGGTTACGGAAAAACCATTTCTTGCAAATATACTCTTCTGCTACGTAACTTTTGATGGTAGCAGGTCTTCCAATCCCATCGGTGGAAAAACATGCAGAAACTTGAGCTTTTGTTACTACATTGTACATTGTAAGTGTATATATGTTCTTGAAATTTAGTATGAACACTAAAGTTTAGACTGTAAAGATGTGACAAGCAAATTTTGGTTTAATGTTCTTGCTTCTGATATAGCTATAAAATACAACTTTGCATCGGCATTAATGTACATCAAGCTTGCAAATGGAAATTGCAATAGTATGGCATACAGTACTCGGAGGTTTCATCTTGATCCTTGTCCATGTGTTCATGACTCCATAGCATCAAATCATGGAGTTAATTGTACACAATTGCGAGCCGCTGCTTCTCCAGGAGGGCCTTCCCCCTATCTTGGTTGCCACAAATCCAACTACTGTGGTTAGAGTCTCTCTAGTAGATTTCTCCTCTGGCACTCACTGGAGGTACTATCATCGGAGGAGGCTTCCTCCCTAGTGGATCTTTCATCGTTTCTGTGACAGTCTGTCAAATGTGGGACTCCCTCTTTTCTTTGTGTGTTCATCCCTTTTCTGCCCCTCTTCTTGTCACTCATCTTAGGTCTCTCTATTAGTCTTAGGTGAACTACAAGCCAATCTGATATTGTATCATTTTGTTCAGTTATTAATAAAATGGTTTTTGTTTATTATTTTACTATGTTGATATTATAATAAAGTCCATGAACATGTGCAATAATGAGTAGACTATGATGTGTGATCATACTAATGAGACTACTCACTCAATAAACACATATTCTAAATGTTCCTATTCGGAGGATATCTGAGAAGGACATCAGATATCTGGTTAGAATAGTATTGTTTACTCCTGCTCATATGATAAGGATGATTGATCTCACAGTCATGTGTGTGGAGACACTAAGGAGAAACAATAGGTGCTCTTTAGAGAAAGAGTTCACTAAATTGATTCAATAGAATCACTAGATGGTATTGTACCTAACTGTCAACCGGAAAGATTCGATTGTCACAGTTGTGTAGATGGTCTTTAGACCTGAGACACCAAAGACATCTTGTTGGTGGACTTCTATGTTTTGAGCTTTGCTTATGAATCTCTATTCAAGAGATTCTAAACAGTCAAAGTTCAGACATAGCGGAAGACCTTCGAAGGGGATTGAGTGGTCAACAAGGGATCATTTTCCCTCAGTACACAGAAGGAGAATACTCAAGGAAATGATGTAATAGGGTCCCTGGCCAGAGCAGACAAAATATCCAAAAGGGAGTTTTTGATATTAATCTATAGCATCAGATCCTAGTGGGACAACAAGTTAGGATTTGACAATATACCATATCCTAAGTTGTTCCAAGAGTATTGTGTAAATGAGAGATTATATCTACATGACAACTTATGACGGAAATGTTCCTTGTGTGGGTTGCAGAACCCCAATACCTTTCGGGTTCACATGGTGTTGCTTGGCACCCAACGTGTTCGGAGGGCCAGCTGAGTCAACTAGATAAAGTTGATTCAGATTATTAATTGGTTAATATGAGATATTAACTAATTAATCAAGTTAGTAAGGGTTACTAGTTTATTGGGCCATTAACTGGATTGGTACTTGGGCCTAGAGGGTGGGCTTCACCTGGCCGCCTCTCTCTCTCTCTCTCTCTCTCTCTCTCTCTCTCTCTCTCTCTCTCTCTCTCTCTCTCCTGCGCCACGTATGTCATGGAGATCGGCACAGATCCAAACTCTCTCTTCGAGCGTTGCGGAACCCGAAGGAGCGAGCAAAGATCGTCGCGAGGAAGACCGCGTGGACACTATTAAGGCCGGATGGCTGAATGGCTTGTGGTGTCACCTCCATGGAATCGTACGAATGCGGATCCGATTTCGCACAAGGTTATTTCGACTACCTGATAGTCTGGTTTGCAAATCCCAAAACGAATCGAGATCAAATTTAAATCTATTTTTTCAGCTGCGTTTTCTTGATCTCGGGTCGTTATAGATCCTAACACTCTCTTCCCTACTTCTCTGTTGTCATATCTAGTTCTCCGCCATCGCCAAACCACTACCCCCCTTCTTGCCTTAATCTTCTTCTCTCTTCTCCACCTCTACCCCCCTCCCCGATCTCCTACTCCCTTGGTTTGACCCCCTCCTTCACCTCTCTCCACTTCCACCTTTGTTTCCCCCATCTCTCACACCTCATACCACTTATTCGTGCCACCTGCAATTTCCTCTTTTGGATCTTGGATAGCTACTCTATCCATCTTTCGGCTTAGTACTTTCTGTGTTGGTGTATTTTTTGTGTTTGCTTTTTATATTTTGCAGGTTCATATTGGTGTTGATCATCAGTGTTGCACCTATCTAAGATCATTTTGGCTAGTGAATTTTGGGTCTTATCTTGCATCTGTTGTTTCTCCTTCGGCACTCCAGTCCATGTGCCTCTTACGTTGAGGCCTTGGTTATGTCAAGGTAGCTCGAGTTCTATGGCCTATCTGTACAACAACTTCATGTGTACGTCTTCCTGCTTAGTTAAAAAGATGTGTCGCAACTTCTTCATTTTGGAGTTAGCTTATCAGTCATGGAATGTCTCAAGCTTCATCTTTTGGATGATCCTATTGTTAGGCTTAAATATATGTTTGATGTAGTTGTCTCATGTGAGATGTTGTGCCTTTCTACTGGTATCTTATGTATGTTGATGGTGTTCTCTTGGGATTTCTCACTTAGCCCTAAGCATCTTATCTCATATTAGTTAATATATAAGATCTTTCCTTGGTCAGAAAAAAAAAAAGAGAATTGTACAGAACTGGCCGATATGCAAACATCTCCTAGTCACAATAAGAATGTGGTGTTAAAATGAGATTTTGATGAAAGCCAAGACGTGCAGAGTCAAAATGTAAAGAACAAAAGTAGATCTGATTTAAAGAAATTGGTCAACCACTAATCGATTTAGTATGATCGGTCTCCACAGAACCGATTTATTGTAATCGAGATCAAATTTTATATTTTAGCTCTTTTTTAATGGTCAGTGCAACATGGCTGTTGGCAGTCAAAACGGTGATATTTTACGAATTTAAATTTTTAGACTGTTAATTTGATAATTAAAATTTTAAACTATATTTCTTTTAAAAAAATCTGATTTCATATATCATAAATATGTATATGTAAATACTAAATATATATTTTCCCCTGAATTTTTTCTTCTGTTTTTCCCTAATTTTCGTACAAAACTATTTTTCAATTTGACCGATCTAAGATTGGCCAAACTTTCGGCAAATAAGCTAGATCCCTGATATGATCCAGATCGGTAGTATCAAGATTGGCCCAAGACGATCCCTAGGCCAACCCAATTATGTTTTCCATGCTTACATTATCTCAGTCGGATTATTAAATGATCTACATAATTTTTCATAAAATTATTTGTCATTTTTAACTCATTATTTAATATATATCTCTTAGTACTAAAAGTTACAAATAACTAAATAAAAGTGACAAATGACCGAGACATAACTTTTTACATCGAAAAGTAGATCTGTATAAAAAAAGAAGGAAAAAATAGTAGGGCCCACAGATAACCTAATCATATCCTACACGATGATCCTAGCATGACATGACTACCCTACTTCCTAGGTAATAAACATTTGGGAGAATTAATTGTTGATTCGTGGTAGGAATCTGACATTATTTTCAGGTCCCTGTCAAGTTTTTCCACACCGTCCAATCCCTACTTTGTGGAGATTTATTTTTAAGTCCCTACTGTTAATCTTCGTTATCTTCCCTCAATGACTATTTCACCTGCGAAAGTGTGTAACTGTGTAAGTATGTAAATATTGTACTTGTGCAAGTATGTAATTAAATACTTATGCAGTTACACATGTAACACTGTAAGTATATAAGTACATAATTTTTTACGCCTTAAGTTTGTAAGTATTTCTTCCTGTAACAAGGTATAAAGTAGTTACACAGTTAAATGTGTAACTAAGTAAGTATGTAATTACCTAATCTTACTCTACGAAAGTCTACTTGTAAGTACATACTTACACAGTTTTACATAATTATGTGTAACTGCGTAAATATGTACTTTCATACTTATGCAGTTACACATGTAATTCTATAACTACATAGAGATTTTGTAAGTCTATAACTTTGTAACTATGGCTTACCTAGTTACATGCTTACATAGTTTCAGAAAGACTTACCGAGTTACCAGGACTTACCTAGTTATAGAGTTACACATGTAATTCCTATAACTACGTAAATATGTAGTTACAGAGTTACATGTGTAACTCTGTAACTATATGTAAGTATATAATTACACATATACATACTATGTAACTACACATGTAACTCTGTAATTACACATGTAATTACAGAGTTACATGATATATAACTCAGGGACTCTGTAACTAGGTAAGTCCCTGGTAACTAGGTAAGCCCTTCTAAAACTATATAAATCTCTTCTTCTATAACTATGTAACTCAGGGACCTAAAAATAAATCCCCCAAAATTAGGGACTGATTGATAATTCTCCTAAAAGTAAATACTTATTTTTGTAAATTATTAATACTTACAGAGTTACATGTGCATAAGTATGTAATTACATACTTACGCAATTACAGGATTACATACTTACATAGTTACACAGGTAACTCTTTAAGTGCATACTTACGCAGTTATACACTTTCGCAAGTGAAACAGTCACAGGGGGGAGATAATGAGGTTAACGACAAGGATCTAAAAATAAATCCAACATAAAACAGGGACTAGATGGCGCGAGAAAACTTGACAAGGATCTGAAAATAATGACAGATCCCTACCAGGGACCAACAATTAATTCTTCCTAAACATTTCTCATATTCAAAATCTCTGCTGCCATTTTACCCAAAAAAAGAAGAAGATATTCTATGTGGCTTCCAAGTTGGCAATGCCACCTCACCGCTAACTTAGGCAGCTAGACATTAATTCCACCATACCAATTTCCAAAATTAATACATAGTAAAATACTCGCCATCTCTGCCATTCACTTCCAGAATAGGAAAACTGTCCATCTAAACATTACAATGTCAGTGAAAACATCGCATGGATCTAGTATTTGCCCTCTTCTTTTCATATGGACAATGGCAAATGCATGAAATGTGGTGGTGAGAAGACAAAGGCAAAGATCTTTGTGTTTTTTTTTGTGTTATTTTTTTTTTTTTTTCGGGTAGTTTGAGAAGCCTAACATATAGGCCTATTTACCCCAAGAGCAGGCATGTTTGGTATCAAAATAGATTGGGGATAGAGTGAATATATCTTCAAAATTTTAAGGATATTTTCAAAATTTTGAGAATATTCTCACACTATCCAAATACCAAACATGAACTCCAATGTACGTATGTTGGTGCACCGTGGAATGCACTACTAGGAGATGCATCCTCCATTACCTTGCGACGCCAATCCTTTGCAACTACGTTATGGAGTTCCTGGGTTAGTGAAATCGTCCAGCCTCCTCTTGCCGTAGCAATCTTGTAAGCTCGCCTGGCAAGACAATCCGCTGCCTTGTCGATGTTCCTGCTAACAGGTTTAACCGTACCCTAGTTGAATCTTTGTTGCCAGTAGCTGTAATGTCTACTACGCCACATGTCTAGTGCTCAGGTACAAAACAAATAAAAGATAACTTTTTTATGAACAAAAGATCCAGAGTTTGGAACAATGCTCGAACACCGGATGAAGGTAACAAAATGCAGTCCTGAAAGTGAGTAGAAATAACAGCCTCTAAGGAGGAAGTCTGTCATCTAATCAACCCTACATCCATTAACTTTGCATTACTAAAGAGTAGTTTAATCTTGTCTCGTCTTTTACCTAACTATACCCAAATTTTGAATAGCAGAAAGTCCATAGTCAGTTCCCTTCAATTTGAATAGATTGGACCCCTCTCAAAACTGGATATCCTCAGTTTCATTCCAAGGCATTAACAAACAAGTCCTTGAGATATCCATTCGTCGCTGCCACTTTGCTAGAGGTGATGTCAAAATCCTTCCCTGATCTGATGCAAAACACAAAAAATGTACTCTTCAGGAAACAAAACCAAGTACGTTAAAAATCATATTTTTGGGGATTCGAAAAAGACTTACGGATCAAAAACCAGACCACCAGCTTCCTGGACAATCACAGCCCCACCTGCAACATCCCTAAAGAGCAGAAGTTTTATCATAATTAGCCGCTTGCTTGACTGAACCCTTGGCATACATCAAACACACGACAAATACATACCAAGGACCACCAACTCTGAGGTTGTAAAACATATCAACCCTACCACATGCAACACTGCAGAGGTTTAGAGCACAGGAACCACTCATCCGAATTGATCTGACCTGTTCATGAAAAAGAAGGTGGTCAAGGACAACCACTTCTCTTCAAGTCAAATATATGTTGTCTCGAAGCCTTACCTTGAACAGAAAACTATTAAGTCTGTTCGTGATGGCATCCACAGTCGCTTTGTCACGCTTGCTCCCAACCTGATGAGGTAATTCTAAAAGTAAATAACCTTTTTCAGCCAAATGAATCCATTTTTGCATAGATTGTAACAAACTGTTTTCTCCAAAAAATTCAAAAGACAGCAGGATTGATTCTTGTGGTACTCAGGATTGCATAGTTTCAACATCTAAGGCATTCATAGAATGCCAAGTCTTCCATCGCACTAAGTTTTATGCAACAGAGAACCACAAGGTTGACAACACCAACAAAAGCAAGAGAGTTGCACTAGTAAATATCCAAATTAAGTTTGTAAACATGTCTAAAGGCAATAGAACTTATATGCTCGGCAAGATGGAAATCATGGAATATATGGTGTCAAGGGGTATAAAAAAACAGATGCTAGTGAATCATTCAAGTAATGGATAGAAATACATTAGATCACTACTGTGATTGTGATCCTATATGTCCTTGGATCAATATCAGTCATAGCAATAAAGTTAGTTAGAATCTGGCTGGAGAAACCATATCAAAATTCTTATCATAACATTTTAGATAGCCAGATCAATAAGGATTCAGCTGGTGAAACTTTTCGGCCAACTGTGTTCAGCTGGTGTCAAAAATTGACAAGGTGGTGATAAATGACTACCAAAGTCTGGAAATGGTCTCTCAATAGACCTATTCGACCAATTTGAAGATATGAGACTACCTTCCTCATTTTGCCATTTAAGTGCACACGTGTGGGCTAGTTTTTAATGATTAACCAGGCTTGAAACTATGTAGACAAGAAGGAAAGAGGCAAGTTTGATAATATGGATATCTAGAATTGAACATAGGAAGAGAAAAAAAAATGTTTTCAGAATGAATATAACACTTTCTATGGTTTTATTCCATCAGATCTTCCAAAACAGACATACCAGCAAGAACCATGAAGGAAAAAGGATGAGTATTTCAGAAAATGAAAAGAAAATGGTAGGCCAATATTATGTTCTCTTTGCTTGCTTCTTCAATCAACCTTCAGGTTGAGAAACAAGATAGACATAAAACATACTTCTTCAGGTTGACAGGAAATGAAAATTTGTGGAGGTGGGTGACACCAGTGACCATGGATCAAAAGACTACACCAGCCATCTTGTGGGCATCATCAATGCGGAAGAGCAGTCTGCAATGTCCTTTCATTTTACCAAATAATTGCAAACATGCATAGAACATTCTAAGTGATGAAGAATCATTACCCATTTTCTATACCCTATGATGGCAAAGCTATGTGCTCAAGTTAAGGAAATGATTCAACTGCTTTGTACAAACAAGGAAAAAGTAAAAGATGTTTGGATGCGTACCCCTGTTGCAAGCAGAGATTTCACCAGTTCAGTCTGAGATGAAGCTGCAGAATTTCCAAGATCATGTCAGTATTGGGAACTTCAGGACCATATTTTCCTTGTTTCCTTCTTAGAGTGATTCTCTCTAGCCTTCCATGGGTGATATTCAACATCTAACATTGTTTTTTACAATCTAGTGGTTGCAACACTACATTCCATACTTTTTATCAACATAGAAGAATTTCTTTTGTAAGATAGAATTCAATTAATGAAGAGCAGCAGTTGAACTTTCGGCACTAATACAAGGAAATTAGTAACATCAGTCTCACCTTTAATGGGGTTTCCGTTAAGAAAAGCTCCCTGTCCACGTACACCTGTAAATAACTACATGCCATAAACAAATAGATTAGGTATGCTGGACAATGCCCCAAGTCAGTAATTGTATACTTTGATGCCTCATCTCAGAGTTAAGCACATGCTATCCTTTTCTAGGCCATATTAACTACATTCAGCATTAGTGTTCCACACATCATAGGTATGGCATCTTTGAAGATCGGGTACATCAATGGTTTTAGGGCATTTCACCTGAACATAAAAGTAAAGTTTTCTGTGTCAACTTTAGATTGCTACAGAATCGTAGACATCCTTTGAGAACTTCCTACAGTGCGGGAATCTCATATCATCATGGAGAATTGAAGCTGCTGTAATGCTTCAATGTAGTTATGGCAAAACTGAGGATGATGAAAAAAATATTAACTCTGTAAAAATGAAGCTGATAAAGTTTTTCTTTACTTCTCTCTTTTTAAGGTAGCAAAGCAACTTATAATCCGATAAGCTTATAACTTTCCAATACACTGCTCGGTGCCAGATCAGTTACCAGAAGGAGAAACTACACACTTGATTAATTAGCCTGGGTTACTAAACTTAAAACTATGGAGGCCAAAAGGATTGCACTACCTGGATCTTAATACATGGGAACAATACATGGACTGACCCTTGAAAAATGGATAGAACTCTTGAAACAATGTAGTTGAAGAAACGTATCAAAGAAAGCATATAATATCGAAAAGGAAATGTTGGATACCTAAAGTTGGAATTTTGAGTCTAGGTCATGGGCGATAACAAGAAACCAAATAACAAGCATCAGCAAGCTCAGCAGAGGCGCATGGGTTTTTTGGACTTTTATGCAAAGGTTCGCTGGAACTCCTTGTCTTAGAAAAATTCAATAATAAAAATGATAGTGATGATGCCATTCAACAACATTTTTCAATAGGAACCACAACAGGAAATGCATATCCTCACCTCATTTAGTATAGGATTGTATACAACACCAACGGTAGGAACCTTCCCTATTGTTAGACCAATGGAGACACAAACAAATGGGTACCTACAATTAGAGACCATTGCCAAGTTAGAATAAAAAGTAAGCAACCATCTGAATCCTGTAGAGTGTAGAAAATCTCGCTAACCCATGAACGAAGTTAGTGGTTCCATCAAGGGGGTCGACAATCCATGTAGGATCATCAGACAGCTCAGCAGCACCTAGAGCAGCAGTAGTCTCTTCGCCTATAAACTAAAGAAAACAGCTGAAGCTAGAATAGGCTACGTCAATAGGAAGTAAGACTGTGCACGATGGAGGGAAGAGCACCGTAACAGGTAGACAGTCACCTTATGATCAGGGAAGTGCTTCTTGAGGTGACAAAAAATGAGGTCTTCGCAGGCCTTGTCAGTTTCAGTGACCAAATCCACCTTCACTTTAAAAAATACCGTCACCACTAGTTCCGTAACTTAACCAACAACAGGCTCATCATAACATGAAACACAAAGTCGCTGCTATAAGTCTATAACCCTAGGCCAAATATGGATACGGCAGACAAATGGAGACTTGCAAAAGGCAGATAGTTTTGCCAACCACAAGTTGAAGCATGAAAGAACGATCTCAGTTTACCTACAGGCATCAAGCATGGATATCAAAAACAGAGATAAAAGCAAGCCAGAGATCTAACTCTTGAAGAATCCGAAAGTCCTTTTTCCCCCCCTTTTTGAAAAGTGTCAAACTTCAGACCTCTACTTTTGCACACACAAAAACACAGAGAGAGAGAGACCTGGCCTTTGTGCTCGACATGCTTCGTCTGGTAAAACCCTTTCCGAATTACCTGCACAGAATGAAAATCATAATCCCGTCAAGCACGGAAACGAATAAACACATTCCACAAAGAACCCGGGGAACCAAAAAGAGCTGAGAGGGAATCCATCCTGCTCACCTGGCCGGCGTTCTTGGCCGCTTCCACCGCCAAAGCGAGATAATCCTTTGCCCACGAACCTGAAACCCCTCCAAGCACACCAAACAGATCAGAACTCACCACAAAGAAAGAAGAAGAAAAGACTGACACAAGATGAGGAGGAAGGAAGGAAGCGACCTAGGAGAGAACCCACCGTTCTGCGCCATTCTTGCTCCAAATCGTCTCAAATTTCCCCTTCGATCCCCTCTTGCCCGGTTATAACCAGGCAGCGAAGATACCCACAACGTTTCCCGCTGCTTATACCCGGCCCCCACGGTGTCGTCACAGCGCCATGTGAGTGTGCGGGGGTCGAGTGCGTGAGGAGAGTGTCATCTTCTACTTGGCGCTGCATGCGTTTTTGTAGCTCTTCTACTCTGTTTTTTATTGTTATTGTATCTTTTTCTCGTCGGGTAGGAGGAGTTTCTACTAGGCGCTGCATGCCTGCATGAGTTTTTGTAGCTCTTCTACTCTGTTTTTTATTGTTACCAGATCTCTGTCCTGCACGGGTAATATCAAATTATAATAAAAAAAATTGATAATAAAAATGATTAATAATATGTGGAAGCATCGTAATCTATATATATTATTAAAGTCATAAAATATTAAAGAATTCTAATTGACCATTTTCGTCTTGGACAACAATGACTAAACCATGTTTACTTTCCAAACGTTGTCTCTCTTCTTTACCAAGGTACTTAATAATCTTTGCCATTTTTCCTTCACCAATAGTAAACTGTTCTCGATTCTTTGTATATCTAATGGTAATATTTTCCGTTCAAAGAGACATGTACTTTGATACTCTGCAGATTTCAACATCTTTAAGTGTTTCTTGCCATCATGAGTAGTCATCATTAAAAAAGATAAATATGAACAATGTTTATACATTCATTTATATAAAATCATATGTGAAATTGAATAATAAGTACAAACTCATAATGCATAAAGAAATGTGATAAATTGCAAGTTATTTTTTAAAAAGTATAGGAAATGAATGAACAGTAAATTAAAATTTTTAATGTTATATTTATAGTTTTAAAAAACTATAAATCAAAACAACTGATGTTATCCAATCTGATTTTAAAAAAAAATTAACAAAAGTCAGCTACTATACTGCTACATTAACTAACTGTTCATTCATGTTTTTTCCTTTTTTCTGTATTTGTTTAATTTTTTTTTAAATCTGATTAGATAACATTAGTGTTTTTAATTTATAGTTTTTTTTAAATATAAAAAAATAACATAAAAATTGAATTTTTATATATATGGCAATTACGTTACGAAATTAACAGTTCATTCAAGTTTTTCTCCTTTTTCCTGTTTTTGTTATTTTTTTAAATCTGATTGCATAACATTAGTTTTTTTTATTTATAGTTTTTTAAATATAAAAAATAACATAAAATTGAATTTTTATATATAACAGTTATGAAAGGATCTAGACTATGACTAGCCCTAGAGGGGGGTGAATAGGGCTTTAAAAATTTGTCTTGAATGATCAATGGAAACTAATGCAGAAATAAAAGATGGATGCAAAGCAAAGAGAACAGAGAGGGAAGAAGGAAGCAAGCACACGAAGAGACACGGATTTATCCTGGTTCGGTAAGACCCCCTTTGGTCTACCTACGTCCAGTCCTCACCAACACGATGAGATTTTCCACTCTACGAAAGATCACACCCGTTGGTTTAAACGGTGCCCAGCTCACCAACACTCTGCTAGTTAGCACGGTGCCTAGCTCACCAATACACAGCTGCTTGATGCGGTGCCCAACTCACCAAGAAAGAACTTAGAAAGCAAAGAACTTGATGAGAGAAAAATGAAACAAGCAACAGCAGATGCAAAGCTCTTGAGGAAGATCTTCAAATGTTGTTGAAGCTCTGAAGCAGCAAAGATCTCCTCCAAATGGAACCTTCTTCAAAGATGCAGCAGATGGAAGCTTTAGAAGGTGAAAAAGTTTGGAAGAAGAAGCTCTAGATGAAACTCTTGAGTGTGGCTCTCTTCCCCACGAAATTCCTTGCCTAGGGTTTCCCCCAGATGTCCTTTTTATAACCTTTCCAAGGATGTAGCCGTTTGAGAGAGGTGGAAAGTAGTCTTGGTCAAAAATGTGTTCAAAAAGTGCTTTTCATAAAGTTCTGCATGTCAGGGTCGGCTCTCACTTTTGCTGGGGTCGACTCCAGTTCATTCAGGGTCGACTCCTTCACAATCTGGAGGTCGACTCTAGTTGAACAGATGAGCCACTTTTGAACAGAGGTCGACTCCCTTAGAAAGCTGGGGTCGACTCTGAAAAACTGAATACAGTCGGGGTCGACTCCTTCAGAAATCTGGGGTCGACTCTGCATGGCCTTTTGAATGGAGGTCGACTCCCTTATAGACTGGGGGTCGACTCTAAAAAACTGAACACAGTGAGGGTCGACTCCTTCATAAGGCTGGGGTCGACTCTGCATGGCCCAAGCCACTTGCCTTCAAAGAGGGTCGACTCCTTCATATTGCCAGGGTCGACTCTGAAAAACTGAACACAGTCAGGGTCGACTCCTTTACATCTTTGAGGTCGACTCCAATAGGAGGGCTTCTTTGTGAGTCCTCTTACTTGTGTAGACTACCTTATTTTCTGCATTTATTTTGCAAACTTGTTAGCAAACAACATGAGTGTTTTGTAATCATCAAAATTTAAAGGGATCCAACAAGTTACTGTAGCGTTTCGAAATTAATGGGGCGGTACAGTAACTTACCATTTTTTTTTGTTTTTCCTTTCTAAGTTGTTTTGATTTAAATATTTTAAAAATATATTAAAAATACATATAAAAATATTTTTTTATACCTAGCGGTGCATTCATTCAGAGAGTCACTTGCGTGTCCGTGATGGGTGGAAGGTGTTTTTTTTCTTACATTGCATTAGATCTTTACACTAAAACAAGGTTGATAGTTTGAGATGGTCACTTCCTAATTTTAAATATGTGTACGTGCAGGGTGATACATATGCAAAATAAAGAAACTATTCATAAAAGCGGGGAAAAAAACTTACAGACAGATGATAATGATACTGATTTTAGAGCTCGAAGAAATGGATGCCACTTACTGCCGTCGCCGGCTGCACCGCCTTGCGATATCAAATAGTAATAGTTATATATGCATGCCCAATGCGTGTTGTGTGTATAATATGTATACTGGTTTCCATATATATAAACAACATGCAATTAATAGATGGTAGAAATGTATAAACCCGCCCAGTGCAGAGCACGGTTTCAACAGGTAACAATGGCGACGGAGCATGGGCGATCCACGACGGCGATAAGATTTTGCTATATTCAACCTTCTAAAAGCACAAGTGGGTGACTCGGTGGTTCACAGTGATTTCTGATCCCCTGTTTTGGCGTTGACATCCTCTATACAACTGCTATTCGTTGTGTCCAATGTGTTGGGCTTTTACTTTATAAAAGGATTAATCTAGCAACGTTGCTGGGAATCCTTTTTTTTTATTTCACGAGAGTGCAGTAGGCCGATGGCCATAGGTAGGGCATGGCGGTTAAGGGAGGGAGGCAAATAGTCCGCTAGAGTGCAGTGGGACGGAGTGAAGAATCGGGATCCTCTCGGCCCCCGCAGGAGGGGGGGCCGGTCAGTACAAAGGGTGGGGGGGTGGGGGGGGGGATTTTTCATTTCACCCCTTAAACATCTCTTTTTTTGGTGTTTTACACAGGGGGTATGTGAAAAAATCCCTCCCACCCCATGTACTGACCGGCCCCCCCTCCTGCGGGGGGCCGAGAGGATCCCGACTCCGGAGTGAAAGGGGAGGGAGGGAAGGAGGGGATATATATATATATATATATATATATATATATATAAGAGAGAGAGAGAGAGAGAAACGTGAAAGTCTAAATATGCATATTCTCTTTATATGCATGTGTGTCTGAATAGGGGAACGGAGGGAGGGGTGTTCGTGGCCGAAAGTGCGCTGGATTCGGAGACGGAGGGAGGGAAGAAGAGGTTGGGTCTCTCTCTATCTACGATACTCTGTTTTTCCCTTTTTTTTTTGCTTCTCTAACACCATGGACACTCTCCTCTTGATGGGCAACACCGTCGGCCAGCCTCAGGTGCGCCCACACGACCCCGACTGGCTGTTCCCACCGGGCGCCATCCTCGTCGCCCTCTTCGCCCTAAACTGCATGGTCTTCATCATCCTCCGCTTGGGCAGTTGCAGGTAGCAGAAGAGGTAGTAGAAGCTGGACAGGGAGAGGACGTGGAAGAGATACGAAGAGCCGATGTTGGGGCAAAGAGCAGATAGGGCGGACGCCGTGTGGGTCTCCCGGACGTGTTGGCGGGGTGGAGCGTCGAGGGTCGCAGCGGCGTGGACGGGGCGGGGTGGAGCGTCGAGGGACGCGGCGGCGTGGATGGGGAGGTGGGCATGGGCGTGGGTGGGGCAGCCCCCGGGCGCGAAGAAGGGATACTGTCCGACGTTCAATGCTGTGTTGAAATGGCCTGGCGTGAGGGAAGCAGAGTACCAATGGCCACAAAACTGTCTGGCACGGTCCAACGTGAGCACTGCGCATAGGCGAGGTAAGGGAGAGAGAAGGCAGCAGGTGTGTCCAGAAAACTCTCAGTGACTTTGTGCGTTGGTGGAGGGCGCGGCTTGGGGTTCGCGGTCTCCCCGCGTGTACAGGCGTCGCTAGTTGGCAGCTTACATCGTTGGCTTGAACGGCAGCTCTGGAGGGCCGCGGGTGATCGTGCGCGTGGAGGAAACCGGGTGCAGGCGTGGGGCGTGCAGGGGGAAAGCTGGTGCGACCCTCCACCGGGTGCAGGCGCGGGGCATGCAGGGGGAAAGCTGGTGCGACCCTCCCATCGCGCGCGTGGAGGAGACCGGGTGCAGGCGCGTGCCATGCACGGGGAAAGCTGGTGCGAGGGAAGTGGAGGATACCGCGGCGAACTGTTCCCGGGCACGCAAGGGTGGCTGCGAGGGTCCCTCCGCGCATACAGGGGGGGCACGGTTGGCCGCGCGCAGGGGTGCGGCTGGACGCCAGAGCGGCGGCTTCCGGCGGCAGTGGGGAAGATGCGCAGGCACGACGGTTGGCTCCAGAGTGATGAGCAGGCAGGCCTTAGAGGAGATGATGGGAATGGCAGGTGTGTCGGGGGATCGACAGTACTCCTCCAGCCGTTGTCATGTGTAGAGAGTTGCATGCATGCACGAAGAAGATGTAGATTTAATTACCTCAAGTAGAAGTAGAAAACTTTTTGTGCACCGTGATAACGAAGACGATGGGGGCAGTTGTACGCCTGCGGAGAAGATGAGTAGCAAGTGGAGTTGCACGGCGACGCTGTGTGGATGACTGGGTGAGTTAACAATTGAGAGAATAATGCAAGTCATACACGACGAAGAAGAAGACTTACCGGAAGAGAAATAAGTTTTTTTGGGGAGGGGAGCGCAATTGCAGGGGCAGAGAAGATGAGTTTGTGAAAGAGAGAGAGAGCGGCGGTTAGAGAGAAATTTGGAAGAGACGGGCTGTTATTTTGTGCGCAGTGAGAGAGATAGAGGGGGTGGGAAGTGCGATGACGGTTGAGAGGAGAGAGAGAGAGAGAGCGGAGGTGTGGGCACCCAAAATATATATCTATTGGGCCCTTCCCGAGCCGGCCCAACTCCTTAAAGTGAGAGAAAACCCATAAGAAAACAACCCTTCATGTGCCACCTAAAAAAGCCCAAAAGCCCATTGCCAAAGGGCCCATTTCTCCCATGTATGGAGGTAAGCCTAAGAGAGCTCAACACCTCCCAAAAAGTGACTCCAAATGTGGCAAAAAGGTGTTCTTGCGCATGAGGCTTGAATGGTACTTTTTTGGGTGACTTCTAGAAGTCTCTTGGAGAGGCCAAGAGAGGGTTACGGGGCAGAAGAGTTGGAAAGAGAGAGGAGAGGAGGAGAGATGGTGATGGTGTCCTCTTTCCCCCCATTTCTTTGAGTTTTTCTTGTACCCTCTCCCTCTTCTTAACAATAGAAAAGACTTTATCCATGTGTCCTACATCTTTCCATTTGATGTGAATGCTTCTCTCTTCATTTAATGCATGTCTTGTTCTCACCATGTGTGGGTTTTCTTTCAAGTTTTTTTTTTTTTACTTGTATGGATGAGAGGTCACGGGATGGGGAGAAGCCACTCTTTATATAGTGGGCTTTCTCTCATTCCAATGGACCATGCATAAGACCTCCATTAAATTCCATGCTCCAATAAATGAGGCTTGGAAGAGATGGAGCTTCTCTTTTTCCATGGGTTTTAGCATTCCCCCATGATTAGAACCCATTAGACCTTGCGTAGCCCCCCTTTGAGGTGTGTTTTCTCACTGTTTCTACCTCATTTAAGAGAAGGTTTTCCACAGTTTTAAACCTCCAAACAGGCCTCTCTCATTGCTTGGGCCGCCCCTCTCCTTGGAGCATGCATTTGTCCATTGCTTGCTACCAAGAAATGGGGTTTTCTCCTTTGTTTTGCCCCTTTTAATGAGAGCTTTACCACTGTTTTAAATCCCCTAAAGTGCAGGTTTTACTGTGTTTAAGTTTCCAAACAAGCCCCTTCCATTGCTTGGGCCGCCCCCCTCCTTGGAGCCTACTTGGGCCCATAGTTTGCCTTCAAGAGATGGGGCCTCCTCCCACTGTTTGGGCCTTCCAAATGAGAGTTTGCTCACTGTTTTGAACACCTAATAGTGCAGATTTTTACTGTTAGAACAGTCCCCTTTGTATGCATTTTTGCCTTGGGAATGCATTCCACTTGCTAGCAAATGGGTTGGACAACCAATGTCCATGCCCAAAGCTTAGCATTTCATGCAAATTGGCCCATTAAACTTCTGTTTTGGCCCTCTTAAAAGGATGGTTTTCACTGTTTTAAAACAGCCCATTAAGAGGTTTTTCATGTTTGGGGTATGTCTCCTTGCTAGCCAAGGGTTGAACAATGAATGTCTATGCCCCCATGCTTAGCACCTATGGAAAACAGCCCAATAGACCCATTTCTGGCCCAAAACCGCCATTCACATGGGTGAGCCCAGCTTCAAGGGTGCTGGCCCACTGCCCACAGGGAAGAGGCCCCAGCTGCCGGTTCACCTGTTCTGTGGGTGACCCTGTTGATTCGACCACCCTGGACAGGTCTGCCGATTCGGCAGGCAGCAACCCACCCTTGGCCGAACCATGTGAGCTAAGCCATGCTTCATGTGATTTAAGCCAAGGAAATGAACAATGGACTGATGAGAAGCTCATTTAAACCCCGGGGTTAGACAATGTGATGTCTATGCCCGGGCATATGGGCCCATATATGCTTCATTTACCGACCGGTATTCGTGTGGTCATGGTGCTATCCCCCCTTAAAGGCTTGCCTTGGAGGATTGGTGTCATGTGCCATTTGGGTTATGTCGTCATTTGACATACGCCCTTTCTTTTGGTACTGTCTCCATCTTGCGTGTACCGTGCTCTCCCCCGTCGACCAAGATAAGGGGAGATGCTACCAGATTTTCTCCAGGAGGGTCGAATCGGCAAGGGTCCTTTCTTAAAAAAAAGAAACCTCTAAAGTTCAATTGAGTGGCGCCGAATCGCGAATAGAACTACATTGCACCCATTTTAAAATAATAAGAGAGCCAATGGAGAGAATGCTTCATTATAAGAATGGCAAATGAGTGAATCAAAGCATTTCACGTTGCATATGTTTTAAAAGAGCAAAAGATCAAATCAAAAATATTTTCGTGATAAAAGCAAAAAAATAAACAAATAGATAGCTCACATATTTACATGCTCCAAATGAAACAAAAGAATAATTGGAAACCACTTTTTTTTGACACAAAAAGCAAAGGAGCAAATGACCCATTGTTTTGCAACTTGCATATTTTCAAAAGAGCAAAAGACCAGAATGAAACTCTTTTTTTTATAAAAGCACAAATAGATCATCTCATGTTTTCAAAAGAGCAAAAGGCCGAATCAAGACTGTTTTTCCTAGTACAAAGACAACAAATGGGTAAACAAATAAAAAGATCTAATCACACCTAAGTAAAAGATCTAATAACCTCGAATAGACAACATGCTTATCTAGCACTCCGGCCTAATTTTGAGTTGCGCTTTGCACTATCATCAGATGTCTCCATTTTAGGCCACTAGGCTTTCTAATTTCTGCCGATTAATCAAGGGTTTTCCCTCTCAGAGGGATGTAATTAACGCCGTTGCGCTTAGGCAACGACGAGATTTTGGTCCAGGACCCGACACCTACTTTCGTTTGACGAAGTCAAACGGCGCGCACAATAGACCTAAAGTCCTTCGACTCTCGGAGGCAAACCATTTGTTGTCACCTCGATGACTGGCACGCTCGCGCTATGCAAATTGCCGATTCATCTCACGTCATTATCGCTCACGTAGCACTCGACGGGATTTGGATTAGTAATACGCATTCATGAGAACATGAGACAACATGATAAATAGAACTTAAATTTTAAATTGATAAAAAAACCATCCCCACAAGAGGTTAGAGAGAAGTGATTGCTGACATGGCACTTTATATGGCGTGTGTAGTGAGAGAGATAGAGGGGGTGGGAAGTGCGATGACAGTTGAGAGGAGAGAGAGAGAGAGCGAAGGTTAGAGAGAAGTGGTTGCTTACGTGGCATTTTATATGGCCAGGGTCAAACTGAGTGAGTTTTAGCAGTATACTAGTTCTATGCCCGAGCAATATGCACGAGAATGTTTTAGATATAAATATATTTTAGATATTTAAATAAAATTTTAATTATTAAAAATAAATTTTAGATTTAATAACATCACAATAGCAGAAATATAAAGTAAATTAAAAAATAACTTCAACACATAATAAATTTACATCACATATTGGTTTATGCCATAAGACATTGGTTTATAAATATTAGACAATATCTATACAATTATCTCTTATTAATTTTATCCATACACCCAAACCAATTGCCATGAAAGATTGGATGATATCTTTGACCATTCACATCTTGCAAAGCAATGACGAATCTTTTCCTTCCTCCAATTGATGGCATTAGGTAGTATTCTTTATCTTTTTTATTTTTGCTTCACAAATAATCATTCCATTTTCCCAATTTTTATGAGTTGCATGGTAGGATGTTCCGTTCAAAAATATAAGATCATGAACCTGGTAATTTTTCAATAAAAAAAATTTTATATTTTCTCTTCCGTATGTAAGTTTTCAAGATCCGAAAAAATAATATTTAGAAATAGAAAATCAATTGTTATTAAATTTTAATCAAGAATCAATTCCCAAAATAGACAGGTAAATTATATGAAAATAATAACATACTTAGTACCAGGCACGGTCGGGTCGACCATCGTGGTCGACCCGAGCGACCCGTCGCGAGACGCGGCGGGTCGCGCACGGCCCGGTCCGGTACGCACCGGACCGGGCCGGTTTGGCGCGGTCCGAGCCTTTTTTTTTTTTTTTTACTTACTCTCTCACGTCCGATGTATTTAAAAGGTCTAAATGATGTCTAATTGAGATGAAACTTTAAACATAAGTTAATTAAGAGATGATAAAAATTATAGTAATTTTAGTTTAATTTTTTAAATTAATTTTTCGTCAAATAAAAATTATCCCAAAAATTATTAGATCGACTTAATCTCAACATCTAAGGATCTAAATGGTGTCTAATTAAGATGAAATTTTAAACATAAGCTAATTAATGGACGATACAAATTATAATAATTTTAGTTTAATTTTTTAAATTAATTTTTGTCAAATAAGATCTATCCCAAAAATCATTAGGTCGACTTAATCTCGACATCTATGCTCAATAACTCATGATATTTATATTTTTAGAATCAATACATTTTTCTAGTAATTATGATGACTTCAAATTTGACTTTATTTTCGAAACCAAATATCACTCCGTTGAAGTGCACAGAGGGTTCGCTGTACCGCGACAAATTCTGTGTGCACTTAAGAGGTCTAAATGATGTCTAATTGAGATGAAATTTCAAACATAAACTAATGAAGAGATGATACAAATTATAGTCATTTTAGTTTAATTTTTTAAATTAATTTTTTATCAAGTAAAAATTATCCCAAAAATCATTAGGTCGACTTAATCTCGACATCTATGCATCAATAACTCATGATATTTATATTTTTAGAATCAATACATTTTTATAATAATTATGATAACTTCAGATTTGACTTTATTTTCGAAACCAAATATCTTATCCGTTGAAGTGCACAGAGAGTTCGGTGTACCGCGATAAATTCTATGTGCACTTAAGGGGTCTAAATGATGTCTAATTGAGATAAAATTTCAAACATAAACTAATTAAGAGATGATACAAATTATAGTCATTTTAGTTTAATTTTTTAAATTAATTTTTTGTCAACTAAAAATTATCTTAAAAATCGTTAGGTCGATTTAATATCAACATCTATGCATCAATAACTCATGATATTTATATTTTTAAAATTAGTACATTTTTTTAGTAATTATGATGACTTCAAATTTGACTTTATTTTTGGAACCGAATGTCGTCCTGTTGATTTTTTTAGTGTCATATTAATATTTTATTATACATTTTAAGACGTTATAGTTTTGTTTCTGTTTTCGAATTCTTAGTTTTGATCTAATGAAATACATTGCTCATATCATGACCAACTTTCATGAAGAGTCCAAAGATTAGATCACCATCATTCAAGTTGTAGAGAGGCTGCACTCATTGCTAATTTTTGGATCACGATATGAGAGAGAAGGTCAAGAATAATCCACTGTATCTTTAAGTACAGATATTCATTTGATGTGATTTTAGTTGGAACTCATAGAGAAAGTCGTGGGGAACACCTTTCATGAAGAAGTTTCGAAGAGATATACCCTCATTTGAGATGTGGAAGGTATGATAATTATGTATATGTAAATCATGATATGAGATAGAATGTGATGAATAATCTACTATAACTTTTGACATAGATCACCAATTGAGATGATTCCACTTTGAAGATGATGTTGAAAAAGAATAAAACAACTTTGATGAAGATCTCATGAGCATATAAGCCTCTTTTTAGGCTGTAGAAGGCGTGATATCTCTGATAGATCTGGAGGATATGAGAGAGAAAGGGTACATGTATGAGAAGAGATGAAAAGTCTATCTTAAGTTTGGATGGAGAGTCTTCTTTTGAAATTAGCTCATTTTAAATATTAACCAAATCACAAAATTTAAAAAATAAATCAAACAAGCTATTTTTCCACCGTATCTCAGCGGTACGGTACGGTACAGTACGTACCGTCCCACGGAGAATGCGGTACGGTCGATCCGAATGGTACGGCGAACCTTGATACTTACACAGGTGCAAAATAACAAATCTACAACTATTTACACATACTATTTTCAGGTGTAATATAATAATTTACACATATAGATGTTAACTTCATAGAAAATATAAATAATCTTTAATATAGTTTTAGTCTTTATTTCTTTTATACCAATTCTTATTTTTTTATTTATTCACTGATCGGAAAATATGAAACATCTATTCATCTTTCTTTTGTCCCATAACATGATAAATATGATCATTAATTCCAAATATACGTGTTATCTTTTGTTCATCTATATTTGCTTACCTTTTCTCTTTTCTTATTTCTTACTTAATGCGCAACCGATGGTGTCATTGGAGGGCAGTGTCTGCTCTTTTTTATTTTTTTGAACCAAAGCTGTGTCTACTCATGGTGTTGTGGCTTACTCATCCACTGTATGATATATCTAATTTCAGAGACCGCTTCCTTTGCTTTCCCAAAGAAGTAAGAACACCACCCATCACCCAGCTAACCCAAACCCCCCCCCCGGTCATCACCACCTTTCTCTTATCTGTATATTACTTTCTATATAGCATGTAGCACATCATCATTAAGCTGTCACCTTCCAACAATGCTACTGTAGCTACAGTGGTCTTTACTTTTATTTTATATTTTGGCTAATGCAGCTACAGTGCCACAGTAACCGCCCTCGCACAGTCACACTTTGCCACTGGAAACTAACAAATACAATGGTCGAGATGAGGGATTCAATAGTATCAAACATTAAAGGGCACACCATTGTTTTGGCGAGATGGGGAGAGGGAGACGTTAGGATATATATATAAATAGACATAAAATTATAATATCTTTTGACACGGTGAAATCTACAACAATTATTTCAGACAGGACCACAACAATAAAACTTCAAAATTATGGTATAAATGTTATATGCACACTTTCACTTTAGCTTTTGTTTTATTTCTTTAATGGAGTGCCTTCGACCACCAACCTGTTGCGCAGAACACAAATTAGATGGGGAAGAAGAAGAGAGTCCCGCCCGGAAGAAAGCAGCAGCGGCGCAGGGTGGTCGCAACGAGCAGCACGGTGGGCGAGTTTGCACTGCAGCGGGGGTTAATGCGGCCGAGGCAGCGAGCACTGCTGCTGAGGTGTGCACGGCAACGGCTGCTGAAAAGGGCGAAGGCAGAGGCAGTCGGGCGAACGGCGACAGATCAGCGCGCTGGGGAGCAGGGGCGTTGCTCACGGTGAGGAGCACAGCGACGGCGAGCGGAGGCGGACGTGGTGGCGGAAACGCACAATCGGCGGGGGCTAGCAAGAGCGCGACGCAGCAGAGGCGGAGGTCGACGGGGCAGGAGCATGTGATGCCAGGGGCGACTGGACGATGGGGGTGGCACCCCGGCGTGCTAGCGAAGGACGGCGCACTGGCAAGCAGAGGGTGGCTACAGTGACGGGGAGGTTGATGCATCGGAACCTCTGTTCATGAGAAAATGCCTTGAACAGTTGGGAGGAGAAATATTAGGAAACACCCGCGTTACCTTGAGAGAGGGCTAATAGTGGCGGTGGCTACGGAGCTTGCAGAGGAAGACACCGACTCTCACTTGAAGAAACACTTGCGACTCTTGAGGAACCCATTGAGCTCCTTCCTGACGATGGCCTCCGCACTGCCCTGCCAGAAGAGTCGACAGTGCAACGCCTCCTCCAGGTGCTTGCTCGATCACCTAGCCACCTACTTCGTCCTCATCATCATCGCCACCCCCCTTTCGCCTCGTGCTCCTCTATCGCCCCACCCCTCCGTCGCTCTAGTTCGCTTTCCTCTGCTGGCCATCGCCATCGCTGTCACGTGGTAGGTTTTTTAGTCTGGGTGGGTTTTGCTTCTAGTGTGTGCAGCATGATTCTGCATAGGCGAATGGTCTCCTAGGCAGAGGAATGTCGGTGATGGCGGATATCTCGGAAGGTTTGGGAAGTTGGTGCCGAAACTGCTGGGCAGACGTGGCTAGAAGAAGATTTGAATTTTAAATCAAGTTTGAGTTTGTTGTGCAACTTTTGTGAGTTTCCTGCGGAATGGGAAGAGGGAGATGTTAGGAGACTTGCTGTGGTGTTGCCACGTCAGCTTTTTAAGACAGTGTTATATATATAGTACTAGTTCTATGCCCGTGCTATGTACGATTTTTTTAATATATTTTTAATTTTATTAAATTTATAAATTATAAAATTAAATTTTATATAATTGTTATTGATAATAATATAGGAGTATTGAAATAAGAAAACATATAACATATAAAAAAATATAACATCCTATCAATCTTAAGTTGAAGGACATATAAAAACACAATTTAATGTATAAATTTGAAATTATTTTCAAACAAAATTTAAAAAAATTATCTAAGTAAATTCAATATCTAGACAGATTTGCTTAAAGGAAATGAAAAAAAACCATAAGAGAACTCCTTCACTGAAGTGCCCCCAATATCTGTAAGTAGTACTACTCTCAATTAGATATGGAAAAGAGATGGAATCCACTCTGGGTGGAGGCCATGGGCTAATCCTCCATGATTCCAAAGCACATGAACCGTCCTCCACCCTGAAGCTTCCTCCCAAGAAACCCAGATGAGCAAGAGAACAAACTAAAACATCACACCCTTTTTAATGGAGACCTTCCATCCGGTTCATGATTTTAATCGTTATTTCTTTGTTCCTTTTCTGATACTTGTGTCTCTCATGTGATTCTCGAGAGTTTTGTTGTTCCTTTTATAATGATGAGAAATATACAGAATCAATTACAGTGGCGCTAAACATGCACAATCTTTTGATACCGAATCCACGCTTATGTATATTCTCATTTCAGTTGCTAGAATTCTTGGCCCTGGTATGAGCTTGAAGTGCATTGTCATCTTTGAATGTCATGTAAGAAGACGCGTTAATGGTGAATAAATGAGATTACACCATGTGGTTGCAAGATGAGCATTCTCTAAACATAAATCAAAGAAGACAGTTTTCATACTTGCTACATGACTTGCAGTGAAATAGCGAAGAAGCAATTTTTTATATATATATTTTTTTCTTCTCATGAGGAAACTCCACATACCATGAGATTCATGGGGTTTACAGTGCGATGAGGAACTTCAAGTTGTATGGTGGGTGAAGGGGGAGTTGGATGGGTCGTCATGAGGCACTTCAAGTTACAGGGGATTGGTGCGCTGCTGGGTGAGATTCCTTGCACTGACGGGTTTGCCGGTGCGTGAAGAGTCTGTTGGTGTCGGTCCCTATCCGAGTGGGCTGCATGTACATCGCCGGTGCTGCAGAGGTGGGAGGGCGGTGCACTCTGTCCACCTGCACTGCACAGTCCGCTCTGCACCGATGTCATCTGTACATGAATTGTTTGCAGGCGTCGGTGCCTGTGTGAGAGGTTGGTGGGATGTCGCCGGTGATGCAAAGGTGGTTCATCAACACGAAGGGTTGGAGCGGTTGTGTATGAGGCTTTCCATGCCCGCTGCAGCGACGGTGGCGGCGTTCCCTCGTGCACTCTGTCCAGACAGGGTCACTGCGGTCCTCACCCTGGAGTCGCGGGTGAGGGTGGAGGAGTCATAACACCTGCCCATCACTTCTCCTCTTGCTGTGAGCTTCACAAACCCATGGTCATGGTTGTGGGATATGCTCCACTGCAGTTACGCCGGCCACAATGTGGATGGTCCCATTCCGGGGGGCTCTGCAAATGGACTTCTCCTAGATGGTGCAAACACTCTACAGACATGGACAAAGGGAAGCAGAACATTAAACACTTAAAACCCACGTAGTAGAATATGAGATGGAATGGGTGTTTTCACTTGAAATGTAAAGACTATAGAATGGAGACTCACTCCCCCGCCATCTAAACATTTCACATCTCACATGGTTAAAATGGAACTTGCTGCTGCATGCAGCCACCGCTTCCCCCACAAATGCTTCTGATGGCCCCCGCACCAGTAATGCGCACAGGCCATCCCAACGGAAGCAGAAGAAGAGCAGCAGCAGGCCGGTGGAGGACCACACGTTGCCCTCAGCACAGGGCCGGGCCTCTCGGACTCCTCTACTGCTACTCGGGCTTCGGGCCTCGGTGGGGAAAGAGGAAGAGATGCTGGTCCGGAGATGCCGGCGCCAAGACGCACGATGGCGGCGCTCCTCAGGCGGCTCAGCCTTCCCCGCACATGCCACCCGCCGCTGCTCCTGCTGCTGGAGAGGAAGAAGGAGAAGAGGAAGAAGATGAGTTCGAGTGCGACAGCAGAGACATTGCCATCTCCGTTCAAATATTGTCGGACGTTCATAGTTGTGTTGAAATGGCCTAGCGTGAGGGAAGCAGGGTACCACTGGCCACAAACCGTCGGCACGGTCCAGCGTGAGGACTGCGCACAGGCGAGGTGAGAGAGAGAGAGAAGGCAGCCGGTGCATCCGGAAAATGCTCAGGGCCTTCGCGCGTTCGTGGCGGGCGCGGGTTGGCGGTTCGCAGCCTCCACACGTGTACAGGCGTCGCTGGTAGGCGACGAACGTCGCTGGCTCGCACGGCGGTTCTGGAGGGCCGCGGGTGATCGCGCACGTGGAGGAGACCGGGTGCAGGCGCAGGGCGTACGGGGGGGAAGCTGGTGCGACCAGCCTGTCGCGCCCAGTGAGCGACCACGGCGGACTGCTCCCGGGACCGCAAGGGCGGCTGCGAGGGAAGTGGCATGCGGATAGGGGGCGGCACGGTTGGCCGCGCGCAGGGGTGCGGTTGGACGCGGGAGCGGCGGTTTCCGGCGGCATGGGGGATGCGTAGAGGCCCTTCGTCACCGTGGCTGGCGCGAAGGGTTGCTGCTTGGCGTTGCGAAGGAGGGAAGCAGCGATGGCGAGTGGACTACGAACTTGGCAAAACAGGGGGTCCGGAGATGGCTCGTGAGCAGGTGGGGAAGAAAGGGATCTGGGCGTTGTGGAGAGAGAGAGAGAGAGAACCGCGAGAGAGAGCAGAGACGGGGTGAAGGAAAGAGAGAGACAGAATAGGGGGGAGAGAGAGAGACGCTGCTCGGAGAAGATCGACAGAAATATAGAAACGTCACCGGTGGTGGCAAAAGCGGTTGCAACTGAACAGAGGACGTGCGATTTATGTGATAACCGCTTTAGTATTTCTTTTTTTTAATGATGAACCGGGTGCAGAGGAAGGTGGAGAATACAATTTTTATAGAAACTGTTTTGGAGTACTTTTGTTCTGGTGCTGCCACGGCAGTTTTTTATGACTGTGTTATATATATATATATAGATATAGATATAGACTAGATATCTACCCGTGAGTTTTTTTTTCAAATATATATTTAACTATAATAAATTTATAAACTTTATAATTATTTTTATTAGATTATTATTTATAATAATAGTTGAGTATTGAAGATAGGCATATAACATATAAGAAACATAACATTCCATCTATCTTAAGTTGAAAAACATATGAAAACATTCCAAATAGTAGTTATTTGGAGGTTTTCAAAAAAAAAAAATGTATGATTTCTAAATAGAAGCTCTATTAGAAAATATTATAAAAAAAATACTTCATGTATGAGTTTGAAGTTGTTTTCAAGCAAAATAAAACAAAGTACGTCTAATTAAATTTCGTAGAACATATTTAAGCGCAGTCTCCAATCTTTCAATCGTCTTCATCCTCAATCTTGATCTTTCTTTTCTTGTTGCATGACAATTGTGCCGTATTTTCTTGATCAGAAGGACTTTGTTGGAGATAAATTGTTGAAATAATCTTCTTTGGTGTTGTGATGTTACTTTTAGATTCTGAGATGGAGATATTTTCCTGTGGAGTAACAAAATGATTGGTTATAAAATGAATAGAATGTGCATATATATAGATTGTAATATTGTTAAACATCACCTATATTGTCCATATTTTGAGACTCCTCGTCTTCTTTTCTAATATTTTGACATTCTGATAGTTCTGCAATATCCTACAATCAAGTGAGAATATAATCTTAGAAATATTAGGATAAATATATATATATAATGAAATATATAATTTATATTTTAATAGTTGAATAGATTTTGTAAACAATAACATTCCAAGTTGTACATTTGAGGTGGCTATGAAGTCTTCAATCAATTTTTCATCATTAGACATCCTCATCACTGTGTAAATTGGCCAATTTTGCTTCAAGTTTTATTCACTTATTTGAATTTTGAAGATAAATTTCTTTGGAAGAAATTGGTCTAATTCTTTAGGAAAAGAATCATTGTCTCCATCCTGTAAAATGGAAGTAAGAAAATTACCCATTGAAATACAATTACATTGTGAAATTTAGATACTAATAAAAAATTTTGAAATAATTTTCTTACCTTTGTTAGTTGCTCTCGAAGTTCTGATGCTGATTTATGCAAAAACTCATTAGCTTCTCGATCGAATATGACAAATGAGGCAGAACCAGTATGATCAATAACTCTGACTTGAATTTTGTACCTAAAAATTTTTAAATTTAATTTTTTTAAAATGTAAATTTATTTAAAGATTTTAGAATAGGATTACCTCTGTATGATAAACTTTGAGTATTCATAGCAGCTATCACACCAAAATTTTCCTCCATCAGGTTTCACTTTTTTTTCTACATTTTTTGTATGAGTTATAAAACCAGTTGTAATCAGTTTCGATCTTTATAATTGTTGCCAATGTAACACACATGCTTATCTGCATTGAATAACACATATGTGAATAATTATCATTTTAATATTATAAATCTATTTTAAAAATATAAATTTGTAATTTAAATAAAATTACTTGGCTAGTTTCTCGAATCTCATCAACATATTTTCTTTCAGACAATTGTAACAAATCATCTTTGATTGAGTAAGAAGGTTGCACAGATATTTGAGAGATCCTAACTGAATTTTCTCCTGTACCTTATAGTCTTCATTATGTAACAATATTGAAACCGTGAGTAAATATTATGAACTTGTTTTAGCATATAGATTTTTTAAAAAAATTTTACCTACTTTTGTAATTTAGAACACTGGAGTCTAGAGAGAGAGAGACAGAGGTATGACTATCCAGGTGCATGCAAATGTGGTGGCATCTGCACGACCCAGAGAGAGAGAGAACTTGGGGTTCCACTCGTGAGAGAGAGAGAACTTGGGGTTGCACTGAGAGAGAGAGAGAGAGAGAGAGAGAGAGAGAGAGAGAGAGAGAGAGAGAGAGAGAGAGAGAGAGAGAGAGAGAGAGAGACGCGGGCGGCGTGGTGTTGAAGTGGGCAGGGCGGAGGCAGGGCGGCTAGGGTGCTCACGGGGATGGGCTCGCAGCGCTGGCAAGGAGGAGCGTGGGCAGCGCGAATGCAGCTGGCGAGGGCGGGGCGCAAGGCAGACGCGGCGCGGGTGAGGGGGTTACGGAGGCGGGCCAGGCGCTGGGTTGGCGGAGGCGGGCGCGTGGCGAGAGAAGGCAGGGCAGGGGGGGGGGTGCGGTGGCCGGGAGCGGCTAACGGCGCGGGAGGGGTGGTCGCGGCAGGGCGGAGGAGCGGCGCTCGCGGATGGCGGGGCGGTCTGCGGATTTGGCCAAAACAGGGTTCCGGAGATGGCTCGTGAGCAGGTAGTGAAGAAAGGGGGAGGGCCGACTTCCGGCGGCAGGGGGGGTTGCGCAGAGGCACCTCGTGACCCTGGCTGGCGCGAGGGGTCACTGCTTGGCATGGCGAGGGACAGTGGCAGCGATGGCGGGGCGGTCTGCGTGCATGGCCAAAACAGGGGTCCAGAGATGGCTCATGAGCAGGTGGGGAAGAAAGGGGTTCTGGGTGCTGTGGATTTCTATAGAATGGAGCCGAGTCGGTTGTATGGAAGCATGCAACGATCACTTACGTAAAAACTCATGTGCAGTTACGTATTTATCATATGCATGCATAGTTGGACTCTTCTTGAAGAGTCCCTGTAATAATCATTGTAAAGTACAGAGTATATGTATATACATGGCGCTGGCTAAGCAGATTACGCATGCCAGACTTCCTTCTGCCATCCTGGATAAGGTTCCTAGCCGTGAAATCTACACTTCGGTAATTGTTTGGTGCCATTGTCGGACGTGGGGTTACACAATGCTGTACCAAATTGGAGTGCAGTATGGGTGTCCTCGGGTAGAGACCATATGAGATCACGGGCCACGGCGGAGAGTAGTTGTTCTCTTTGAGAGACCATATGTACATCTTAAAAGATGCAACGTGTCCATTTAAAGTTTATAATAGTTCTTTAAATTCTGTTGAATGTCTCAACCTTATAAGAACAAAATCTCTTGAGTTTGGACAACTTACTTGTTGCAGAAACGGAGAGACTCTCAGTCGATAGCGCAGGCGATCCACGACAGCAACAGCACGCAGGCGACCGAACAACGATGAAGTACGTCGTGGGCGAATGACCGCCAATGATGGCTCCTCTGTTGATCGGTGAGGGAGGGGAGAGAAGAAGAAGATTGCGGTCAGGGAAGAAGAAAGGGGGGTGTCAGTGAGAACAAACAGAGTTTTTCATTCTCAGCAAGAGAGTTGGTTGGTAATGGGATGGTGGCAGTTTGTGATGAGCGGAAGACATGGGTGGGAACGTGTTTTTTAAAATTTTTACAATTACCGTATCTTGATTTTTTAAAAAAAAATTCTGTAACCCCACGTATCGCAACAGTACACAAATGGGCTTTCTTCTTCTTAATTTTAATTTTTTTATTTCTAAATCAAAATATGTAAGCTGACATTTTTTAATTTTTTGTTTTTTAAAATATAAAAATTATTTAAAAATATACATAATAATGTGTGTCGGTGAACTACTACTCGTCAAACATACCATTACGTGTTGACCGTAAGGTTAAATTGATTTTTAATGTGATGATTTTAAAGTATATATAACATAAAAAAAATAAATGCACGATGATTTTAAATATATATTAAATTAAAATTGAAATATATAACATATAAAAATAACATTTTCTTATTTTAAAAAAAAAGATACATGCTCGTAACAATACACAACCGTGTATTTATTTTTCTTATTTGAGAGACAGAGAGAGTGGGTGAGAGGAGAGAGAAAGAAAGTGGTGAGAGGTTTTTCTTAGGAAAATAATTTAGTAATATCATTTGGTAACACATTAAAATAACACATCAATCAAAATGCACCACAACCTCATCATTTATGTGTTTTTATTTTTATTTCAGTTGTTGATGACAGTTTTAATGGTGATGTTATCCAATGATGTTACAAAACTGTTTCTCTTTTTCTTATTTGAGAGGCAGAGAGAGTGGGTGAGAGGAGGGAGAAAGAGAGTGGGGAGGGGTTGCTGAGGTGGTGCTCTAATACTGCAGGGTCAGATTTGAGTTTTAGTAATATATATAGATAGATATAGAAGATTGTATCTTTTTCTTGTCGGGTAGGAGGAGAGTGTCATCTTCTACAAGGCGCTGCATGAGTTTTGTAGCTCTTCTACTCTGTTTTTTATTGTTATTGTATCTTTTTCTTGTCGGGTAGGAATTTTGTCTTCTTCTTCACTTTTTCTCTTGCTACATCTAAGACTCGCTTTATGTCAAATGCCTGAAACCTCCTTGTATAAGGGTACAACCCCTAAGATATCCTCTAACCCCAACCCACCATTACAAAGCAGAAAGAAAATTAGATTGTAACATGGTCGGAATCAGTCGATCGACCGATCATTTTGGTCGATCGAGCCCCTCCATTTTTGCCTATTCCAGAGAGAAAAAGAAGAGAGACAGGGAGCTTAAAACCTCTCATTTTTCTTGAAAATCATGTACAATCATAGAATAATCTTTACTCTTCTATTCCTGATTATTTATTTCCATTCTCAGGCCAAAAAAAGTGGTGTGATTTCGACCTATGTAATTTTGAATTTTTTTCGGAATCGATCGACCGATCTTACCTTTCCGGTCTACTGATTTTGTAATTTTGGTCGACTAATTTTACCCCACAACACAAACCAAATCGATTGATTAGGTCGATCGACCGATTTTTGGTTAGTCGACTGATCTAACCCTCAAATTTAGAACCAAGCTACTAGCTAGATCGGTCGACCGATCTTATCTTTCCGATCGAATGATTTTGTAATCCTAATCGACTGACTCCAGTAAGAACCAAATCGACTGGTTTGACCAGTCGATCAATTTTGTCATTCCAGTCGACTGATTTCACCATAAAGTTTAGACCCAAGCTACTGGCTAGGTCGGACGACCGAAATCCCCTGAACGGCCGACCGATTCTCTTGTTTGTTCCAGCTTGTTCTTTTCCCCCAATTTTCTTATATAACTTTATATTACTTAAACTTGGGCCAACCCAACTTGCTAGTCTTACCCTTATCTTGTTATCATTATACTCTTGCATTGGACTTACTTTATTATTATTGTTATCTTGAGATCCGCTCTAACCATATTAAAAGAATGATCGAATGGAAATGATGACACTTTGGGTCTTCAGACTCTACTGGACTAATGCTTGTGCAAATGGGGCCTATCCAGTTTCGGGAGCAGCACCCGAATTTGATTACTGATCGTATAGATCGAAAATGGATCTACTAGGTGTTTGGCATGGCACCACCTACTGCTAGATTTAGTCTACATTTTCATGAACTGTATTATGACATGAATTATAACACTGTTTGGTTCTGGGCAAATTTTGTTGTGATATCATCATTTTTTTTTCAACATTACAATATAATTGTGTATCTCATTTTGTGTTATACACTTATTCCTCTTGCTATACTTTCATCGTGCCCTACTTTTGTTATTGAAGGTAATTTCCTATTGGGCACAATTGCTCATGTATCCCTACTTTCCTTTCAGGTATCCCAAATGGGGCTAACTCTCCAGGGGACTATGGGCCGAGTTAATTTTAAAAATTAGCAAACCAAGCTTCTTTTAGATTTTTGCCTCTTAGACTGTTGTATATATTGAACTTGAAACCATCAGCTCATGTAAACCCATGTAATATAACATTTTGTTGCACTGTCTTATGATTATGACTGACGATCTCTACCTCCTTTATCTCAAATTCCCTGTCATATCTGAAAATCATCAATAAGTAGGACGTGGTAGGACGTGACAGAGCTAGTATCAGAGCAGAGTTCCGCTAAACCTGGAAATAACTTGTGAGATGGGGAGAAATTGGGGATTTAGTGCTAGAAGTAGTTAAGGTTTCCTTATTTTATGTAAACTAACATGTTGCTTGTAACAACATGGATACTAATGCTCATGAGCGTTTACTTTTGGCCATGGAGTTATTGCATCAAAACATCGAATTTTATGCCCAAGTACAATGCGAAGCCCATTTTAGAATTAAAGAGAAAATCTTAAAATTGACCTGTATGGTGTTTTTGGTCGGATACCCTCCTCACCTGCACCCTTACTAATCATGACTACAATCATGGATGAATTAGACAACTTAAGGGCTGGCCAAAACCTACTGTTGCACCAAGTGGAAGTGTGTTGGGACGTTATGGCAGAAGCGGCCAGAGAATTGTACTACAATCAAGCAGATGCCCAGGAGCTGTCGTCGAGATCCACTACCCGCTAGTAACTTAGGATAGGACTTAGGAAAACACCCTTTTGTAAACCCTCCTGTGTGACCGTAGCTTACTGTGTATAGCTACCTTTTGTATAAATATGGCATGGAAGGAGGTTTGGGGAAGTTTAATGTAGATTCTAGTCTACTAGTGGGTAACATGAGTGTAATATAGTGTGTAATAGAATCTTTAATATATGCAACTTTATGGTTGTGGTTTGCAATATTAATACGTGATATTTTGTGTATCTTAGAGTACTTTCTATAGTAGTTATGGAAGAAAGAGGTGAAGCATGGAGAAGGATGGAGAACACTGTGTATGGCATAACACGAGCATTGCGGCTAGTAGCCCAAAAATAATTCACACAACGGAGCCAGTATATTCAAGGATTTTTGCAGCTTAAATCCCCCTCGTTTCTCAGGAAGTAATGACCCAGACGAGGTTGAGAATTGGGTCAAGAAAATCATGAGAATTTTTAAAGCTATCAGGTGCCAAGAGGAAGACAAAGTCCACTTAGCAACATTTCAATTGGATAGGGGTGCCCGGGCTTGGTGGGAGGCCATGGAGGCTACCATAGGAGATGCAGATTAGTTAGCCTAGGAAGAGTTTGTTGTCTCTAAAGTAGTCCAAGGAAAGAAGGCGATGGAATTCATCAATTTGAAACAACGAGGGCTATCGGTGGCTGAGTATGAAGCACAATTTGGTCGATTATCAAAATATGCCCCTCACATGATTGCTATAGAAAAGTTAAAAGTGAAGAGGTTCCTAAATGGCTTATGCCCAATCTTTATCACTCAACTAACATCTCATCTAATAACCACTTATCTGAGATGGTTAAGAGGGCTTTAGCTTTTGAAGCCACCTCTGAAATGGCGAAGAAAATTGCTAGGAAACCTAGTGGAAGCTATACAATTGGGGAGCATAAAAGGAAGTTTGAAGTAGGAAATACATCTAGACCTCAGCACTCTACCAAGAAGACAAGAAAAATTGTGACTGGGAATAGGGACGTATGTCATCATTGCCATCTCAATGGTCATAAAGTAGAGAATTACTGGAGGAGGTTAAGAGCTTGTTTGCGCTGCGGAAGTAATCAACACCGAATTTCTCATTACCCTCTCTTGCCTAAGGCATCTTCTTAATAGAATCCCAGGCCTTGGCAAGGATGACTGCAAGCCATGCAGGACATGGAATCGGAATCACAAGAGGAAGGCAGGCTTGTGGAAGGTACAATTATAGTGAACTCAAAACTTGCCTATGGTTTATTTGATTATGGCACAACACATTCTTTTGTTAGCCAAGTATTTGCTAAATCATTTGGAGTACATCCAGTTCCACTACCATAAAAATTGAAGTTGCTACGCCTCTTAGTAAGAGAAAGGAACTTAACTACTATTGCCTCGCGAGTTCAATAGTAATTGAGGGACACAACTTTCCTGGAGATTTAATAAGTTTGGATATGTGGGATTACGATGTGATCCTTGGGGCTGATTGGTTATCCAAACATCATGTTGGATTGGATTGTCATTTTAGGCAAATAACCTTTGGGAATAAGAAAATTCCACCAGTAAGTTTTAAGAATCCCTGTGCACAAGGTATACCACTCATATCTGCAGTTAAAACATATAAACTGGTGAAGAATGGATGTCAAAGTTACTTAGCATCAGTTATATGGATAAATCAGAATGTCACAGGCTTGGAGCATGTTTCCATAGTTCGAGATTTTCCTGATGTATTTCCTGAAGAACTGTCTGGTTTACCTCCTAATAGGGAAGTGAACTTCACTATTGAACTAATTCCTGGAGCTACAACAGTTTCTCGAGCACCATATAGAATGTCAGTGGAAGAATTGAAGGAACTAAAAAGACTACTCATGGAATTGATGGATAGAGGGTTCATCAGACCCAATACATCTCCTTGGGGTGCTCCGGTCCTATTTGTCAAGAAGAAGGACGTATGTATAGATTATCGACAACTGAATCAACTCATAATAAAGAATAAATATCCACTTCCCCAGATTGATGATTTATTTGATCAGTTGTGAGAAGCACAATATTTTGCAAAAATTGATCTCAAATCTAGATATCACCAATTGAGAATTCAGGATGAGGATATCCACAAGACGGCTTTCCGAAGTAGGTATGGGCATTATGAATTTATTGTGATGCCATTTGGATTGACTAATGCCCTGCTGCATTCAGGCGATTAATGAACAATGTTTTCATACTACACTTAGGTCAATTTATTGTTGTATTTATTGACGATATCTTGATTTATTCAAAAAGTGTAAAAGAGCATGAGGCACACCTGGAAATTGTCTTGCAATTATTGAGAGATCATAAGTTATATGCCAAGTTCAGTAAGTGTGAATTCTGGATGAAGCAAGTAACATTTTTGGGACATGTTATTTCTAGAGATGGATTGGCCGTAGATTCTTCCAAAGTTGAATCCATCCAGAATTGGGAACCACCTAAAGCTCTTACTGAAGTCTGAAATTTTTTGGGTATGGCTAGTTACTACTGTAGATTTGTCAAAAACTTCTCTAGAATAACTGTACCACTCACTCAGCTAACTCGAAAGGAAATGCCCTTTGTATGGAGTGGAGAATGCGAGTACGCCTTTCATCGAATAAAGGAATGTATAACTTCTGCACCAGTCCTAACCTTACCCGTGGTGGGAAAAAGTTTTGAGGTCTACACTGATGCCTCAACCATTGGGTACATTGATGCCTCAACCATTGGGCTAGGATGTGTTTTAATGTAGGAAGGAAATGTCATTGCTTATGCATCTAGACAGTTGAAGAATCACGAGAAAAAATATTCGACTCATGACTTGGAACTTGTAGCAGTAATATTTGCTCTAAAGCTGTGGAGACATTATTTATATGATAATCAATTCATTGTGTATTCAGACACGAGAGCCTGAAGTACTTATTCTCACAAAAGGAATTGAACATGAGGCAAAGAAGATGGTTGGAATACATCAAAGATTATGATTTTAAAATTGAGTACCACCTTGGAAAAGGCAATACTGTTGTTGACGCTCTCATTAGGAACCCTGTGGCTCAGATGGCATGTTTGATGGTAAAAGAATTGAAACTTTTAGAAGAATTCTCTACACTAAGCTTAGAAGCCAAACCACAGGAAAATAAGGTCATGATAGTAAACTTGAAAATCCAATCTGACCTTTTGATGCAAATTAAAGCACAACAAGACAATGATCCCATGCTGAGAGTTCAAAGAGAACTTAAACTCTAAACCTGATTTTTGCACAGATGCACAAGAGAATCTTCGATTTCGGGCAAGATTGTGTGTGCCAGATGACCCTAAGATTAAGAAGTAGATATTGGAAGAAGTACATCAAACTTATTACACTATACATCCGAGAACTGTCAAGATGTACCAAGATCTCAAGAAAATTTTTTGGTGGTGTAATATGAAGAAGGACATTGCAAATTATGTGGCAAAATGTTTAACTTGCCAGAAGATTAAGGTTGAGCATAAAAAAATCGGTAGGAAAATTGAAGCTTCTAGAGATATCCAAATGGAAATGGGGCAGCGTGGGCATGGACTTTATCACAGGATTACCCAAAACTCGAGAAGGTTATGATGCCATATGGGTAATAATCGATCGACTCACAAAGTCAGCTCATGTTCTGGCTGTGAAAAGCAAATGGTCCGTCAATATCCTTGTAGCTTTATATCTAAAGGAGATTGTTCAATTGCATGGAATCCCAAAAGATATTGTCTCTGATCGTGATGCAAGATTCACTTCGCACTTCTGGAAGAAACTACAAGAGGCTTTGGGGACAAAATTGAAATTCAGCACTGCTTTTCATCCCCAAACTGATGGGCAGACCGAAAGACCAAACCAAGTGGTTGAGGACATGTGCAGAGTATGTTCACTAGAATTCGGGAATGATTGGAACAATCATTTACTAATCATGGAGTTTGCTTACAATAACAGCTACTAGAGCACGATTCAGATGGCACCCTTTGAAGCTCTATATGGGAAACTATGTAGATTACCCATCTACTGGATAGAGCTGAATAAATCACAAATTCTAGGGCTAGAAATGACGCAAGAAACATCTAAAATCATAAAGATAGTGCAAGGAAGGATGAAAGTTGCCTAGGATCGATAGAAGAGTTATGCCGATTAGCGAAGGAGAGAATTGGAGTTCCAACAAGGAGATCATGTCTTCCTAAAAGTATCACATCGAAGAGGAATTTGCAACTTTGGAGTCAAAGGCAAGCTCAGTCCGCGTTACATTGGACCATTTGAAATATTAAGGAGAGCTAGAGTAGTGACTTATCAAATTGCTCTACCCCCTCAATTGTCCAATGTACATGATATCTTTCATGTATCTATGCTGTAAAAATATGTCTATGACCCATCCCATGTCATAGAGTATGAAAATTTGAATATGCAAAGTAACTTGGCATACGAAGAGAAACCAGTACAAATCCTCGACCGCAAAATCAAACAACTCTGGAATAAGGTTGTACCATTAGTGAAGATTCAATGGAGTTGACGAGGACAAGAAGAAGCAACATGAGAATTAGAAGATGCTATCCAGGTCAAATATCTAGAATTATTTGCATGTTAGCATTTGATACTGGTTGAATTTGGAGGACCAAATTCTTTTCTTAGTGGGGAAAAGGAGTAACACTTCAATTTTATTTATAAAGGTAAATAGATAAAGATGGGTATTGGATAAAAGAAATAAAATAATTATATGGAAATTATATATATATATATATATTTTTATTATGTAATTAGGTTAATGTTCATCTACTACTCACCTACGTAATGAGGATTATGTATAAAACCAATTACGTGTTAACTACGGGTGAGATCAAAACTACGTGGTTAAAATCTATCGACTGTGGAGATCCGGAAATCTCCATCGTCCAACTGTTGACGAATTCATGCACGCCTTAGTATGTTGATCTCTATATATACATACATGTTGATCCTTAGCCAAACTCTGGCTGCTAGATGCTGCTCTTGCCGAAGCCAATGTAGAAGAAGAAGGAAAGGGAGGAGCTACAGGGTGCTACAAGAGCTTTTGGAGCTCTTCTACTCTACTTTTATTCTTATTATCATCTTCTTTTTGTCAGGTAGGAATCTTTGTCTTCTCCTTCACTTTCTCTCTTTCTACATGTAAGACTCACCCTTTTTAAATGCTTGATAATGTCATAGGAAAACCTCCTTGTATCAGGGTACAACCCCTAAGATATCCTCTAAGCCCAACCCACCATTGCAAAGCAGAAAGAAAATCAGATTGTAACATCGCCGGAATCGGTCGACCAACCGATCATTTTGGTCAACAGATCCCCTCCATTTTTGCCTGCCCGAGAGAGAAAAAGAAGAGAGATAGGGAGTTTAAAACTTCTCATTTTCCTTGAAAATCATGCACAACTATTGAATAGTTTTTACTCTTCTATTCCTGATTGTTTATTTCCATTCCCGGGTCAGAAAAAGTGGTGCGATTTCGACCTGTGTAATTCTGGGTTTTTTTGGAATCAGTCAACCGAAATCAGATATCGGTCGACCGATCTTACCTTTCCAGTCAATCGATTTTGTAATTCCGGTCGATTGATTTTACCCTACGGTACGACCCAAATCGACTGATTAGGTCAGTCGATTGATTTTTGGTCAGTCGACTAATTTTGTTATTTTGGTCGACCGATCCCACCCTCAAATCGAGGACCAAGCTACTGGTTAGGTCGGATGACCGATCTTACCTTTCCGGTCGACCGATTTTGTAATCCTAATCGACTGAATCCAATAAGAACCAAATCGACTAGTTTGACCAGTTGACTATTTTTGTCATTCCGATCAACTAATTTCACAATAAAGTTCAAACCCAAGCTACTGGCTAGGTCGTGCGATCGAAATCCCCTGAACGGTCGACCGATTCTCCTGTTTGTTCCAACTTGTTCTTTTCCCCCAGTTTTCTTATATAATTCTATATTACTTAAACTTGGGCCAACCCAACTTGCTAGTATTACCCTTGTCTTGTTATCATTATACTCTTGCATTGGACTTGCATTATTATTAATGTGACCTTGAGATCCGTCTGAACCATACTAAAAGAATGATTGAATGGAAATGATGACATTTTGGGTCTTCAGACTCTACTGGACCAATACCTGTACAAATGGGGCCGATCAAGTCCCGAGAGGAGCACCCGAATTCGATTACTGGTCTTATGGATCGAAAATGGATCTACTGGGTGTTTGGCATGGCACCACCTACTGCTGGATTTAGTCTATATTTTCATGAACTGTATTATGGCATGAATTATATCACTGTTTGGTTCTGAGCAAATTCTGTTGCGATATCATCAATTTTTTCAGCATTACAATATAACTGGATATATCATTTTGTGTTGTAGGCTGATTCCTCTTGCTATGATTTAATCGTGCCCTACTTTTGTCATAGAAGGCAATTTTGTAATGACCCCGAGAACCTGACCCTCGGCCCAAGCCGAGGACCTGATTTTCGTGGTCGCCGCCCATGAATCCGGGGGCCCGGAAGGGCTATAACACAAGTCTAACATAATATGTAAAGCAAATAAACGTCAACTGCTAACTAGGAGCAAACACGCGGAAGTAGAAAGAAGAGCGAGACCGCTGCGTATCGCTCAGTCCCAACACACACAACTAGTACAAGTAAAGAAGGAAAGGAATAGGTCCCTTAGGGGCATACCCCGAGGGTGACGCACAACTGAAGGGGGAAAACCACTGCTAGCTATGGGGATGACGACTACCGCCCCGTCTCCTCCGCCCGACGCGTGCCCTGCCGCTGTTAAGAAGTCTCACCTGGAAAAAGGAAGGGATGAGCTTCACAACAGAAGCTCAGTAGGGACTACCAATCTCCTACTGGCTCTAACAGGTAGAAGAATATATATATATATATATATATATATATATATATATATATATATATATATACAATTAAATGACAGCAATAATATCTTCTACCCTACAAACGAAGTGCGGAAGCAAAGCTACTAACTAGCAATAGTACGGAAAAACACAACGGTCGGAACCTCTGTACGACTTCACGTCGTGACCACCACACGGCTGGCAACACAGACAAAGAGAACTCCGTCTGGACAAGAGACACTAGCTATGAAAAATACTACCACTAGTCAACCGGTCAGATGCATCCACTAACGTCTTATCCTCGACCCAGGTCCCCACCTCCACGTCTTGTTAGAGTGAGGCAGGAACACAAGTAGCACAATAGTAACCGCCGTAGTCTGGCCGGACTACGGTCCCACGCCTGGCCTCTCTAAGTGGTTCCAGGGCTGCAAAGAGCGAGGCAGTGAGAAAAGGACTGACTGGCCTACGCCAGGAAGGACTCCAAACGACCTCGACGTCCCAGACCAACCACGAGAGCTCTACAAACGACTCAACACCCCTATCCTAACCACCATTTTCCCCTTTGTTCCAGAGTCCGTGACTCGAGCACGCCCTACCGCTCGGAGTACTCCCTCAACAGGCGCGTGGGGACGGGGATCCTAGGCAATGGTAACAACCTCTCTCACGGGACAAGCCCTCAAGTGTCGAGCATTGGGTGAATGACTAGTGTAGGACCGTACTAGGGAACTAGCACTAGTGTCAAAGGTACAGTAAGGAGCAAAAATGGTGAAGACTTCACAGAAATGGAACTCCGCAAGACTTACCTGTCTCTGGAGCTATCGCGACGCATCTGGCCATCGCGACATTGTCACGATGCTATAGGCTGTCGCGACCATGTCGTGGCACCTTAGAGCGTCGCGATGATGTCGTGGTGTTCCTGCCGTCGTGACATCATCGCGACCTCATAGCGGTCGCGTTCTCAACAGAGGGGCATCCCGGTATAGTCCTCCCAAGGACCGCCCCAAAACTGGTACAAACCACACCATAGGGGGAGGGGAGCATGGGAAACATGTAGGAAAGCTTTTAAATCATGCAAACAACCCTCAACCCCACGAAAACATGGATTACAATGAATCTACACTCAATGGAAACCTCACTCAACACGAGCATGATTCTCACACCCCATAACCCCAAACCACGAAGAAACCATGATCTCAAGGGGGAAAGGAGCATGCTAGAACGAGAGGAGTCAAGGGTCGCTACCTCTAAGAGTAGAGCCGACCCGTTGGGGCCTTCACATCGGAATGACCACCTCCTCCTCGCCCCAAGCACCACGAGCATGTTCTCTACACGAAGGAGACGTAACCTCCTCGCCACGAGCACCATGAACACCAGGAAACGTCGGAGAAAATGAAGAGCTCGGGAGAGGAAGAAGGGAGAAGAAGAAGAAGAAAAGGGAGAGAGGGGGAAATGGGGCGCCGGCCTCGGTTTTAAACCGATGGGCCCCAAGACGCGATGGGTCGGCCCGGTGCGACAACGAGCATGTTGCGACGCCCCTAGGCATCGCAACCATGTCACGACAGCCACCCCCAACATGACATCGAAAGGCTGTCAAACCTCGAAGATCGGGAAACTAGAATGCGATGGTTGACCAGGTTGCGTCAACGCTGTACACACCTAACACCCGACAAAGCCGTTCTGATAGAAAGGACAGCAGTCAGATCGGTCAGAAAAGCAGTCGCGATGCCTTCAGACGTCGCGACAAGAATGCGACGCTTGTTGCCCAGCTAGCAAGCCCAGAGGGGGGTGAATGGGATTCTTTAAAATTCGATTATCTAAACCTGCCAACAAAAACAATCAACACAAGAGACTACAATCGATTGTTAGTGTTAGTAGTATAGAAAATAACAAGCACACAGAAGCAAGCACACTGCACAATGATTTTTATCCTGGTTCGGACGGCCTCTCCACAGGAGTCCTACGTCCAGTCCCTGAGCAACAACTCAGGATTCCACTACCCAAGGGTACAGTCCCCCTCAAGGACACTTACACATCCAGCCACAGTTGGCCTTCTCTTCTTAACCAGAAGAGGTACAATCCACCCTGAACCTCAGGTCTTCCTTCTATTCGAAGGGAACACAACCACCTGTCAACTACAGGTCCTCTCTTCAACCTAGAAGAGGAACAACACAACAAAGTGTTGAAGAGAAGGACAAGCCCCTAGACCAACCTAATAGAACAGTGCTTGATCTGAAGCAAGAACTGAGAGAAGGAGATCTACAAAGAGGAACTCTCTCAGTACATAAACGCTCTCTCAAGGATTTACACTAGACACAGAGAGCTAGGAGCTTGAGCGATGGAATGAGGCTTGGCTCTTTTCTGGTGCTCGATAAATTCTCTAATGAAGGCTCGAAAAGAATTACTTTCGTATATTCTTCGTTGTCTTTTGGAGTCTTCAGTTCTTCAATATATATTGTCCTTTGAAAAGTAGTCGTTGAAGTATCTGTTGTCTCTAAGCTCTGGTATACGTTAGACTGCATGGTATTGTAGATTTTCCAATCAACGGTCCTTTACGTTCCATGCATGCAAATAGAAGATCCTTCTAGATATCCTTTATCTTTCATTTTGTTCAACGTTGTAAATGGTTGTGCTGTCAGAGACCTGCACACAATAAATGCTGAATGATAGACAGCTACGCTGTCTCTATTTGTCAGTCAACGTTAGAACGAATATACATCAAAATAGAAATACCATTCTGCTTTCTAAAAAGATGTTTCCAATATAAGCATAGGAATAGAAGATATCTGAGCATGCATTGTGCAGTGAAATGTTCAGTCATAATAAATGCATGGATTTCAGAGAAAAGTGAGGGAAGACTTTGACTTTCAAAAACATTTGAAATATGTTTAAATAACAAGTTGTTGTTTATGTAGATCGTTGCACATGAGTAAGTAAATCGATGTGAACATAAATAGTTATACAGTCATAACCAAATCATTGTAGAGACAAATCATTATGAGAATATAAGCAAACCATTATGAGCAAGTCGTTATAACCAAATCGTTGTAAACAAATCGTTATGAGAATATAAGCAAACCATTATGAACAAGTCGTTATAACCAAATCGTTGTAAACAAATCATTATGAGAATATAAGCAAACCATTATGAACAAGTCGTTATAACCAAATCATTGTAAACAAATCGTTATGAGAATATAAGCAAACCATTATGAACAAGTCGATGTGAATGAATCGTTATAAACAAATTTATGTGAACGAATCGTTATGACCAAATCGTTATAAGTAAATCGATGTGAACGAATCCTTATGACCAAACCAAGTCGTTATGTAACATATGGAGTCGTTACGACGATCGAGTCGTTGTGTAACTTATTGAATCGTTACGACGATCGAGTCGTTGTGTAACTTATCGAATCGTTATAGTGACCAAGTCGTTGTGAGTGCAAATCTTTATACTCACTTAACAAGTCGTTGAGAATGCAAATCGTTGTACTTACTTAACAAGTCGATGTGAGTGCAAATCGTTATAAGCACTAAATTGATATGGCACTTATGAAATCGTTATGTAATGCAGTAACTTATGAAATCGTTATGCTATGCAATCGTTATGCTATGATGGAAATTGTTATGCTTTCAAAGCGAGTTGATGTGTACTTAGTCAAAATTCATGCTTTGAACTTTAAATACTTCAATGTAAGAAATACTTACATAGTTGCTTTATTTCGCCTGATTTACTTCGTGTGCCTAAGCTTCATGAAACTTGTTAGATAACACTTAATTGAAGTTTTGTTAATCACCAAAATAGATATATAATTCATGAAATTAATGGGGATGAGCTGATCATCAACGCTCACCCCCGTTGCGACCAGAATGCGACGGCCGGGTGTGTCGCTACCCGAAGCCTGTCGTGGCAGGCTCCTTTGGTGCGACCATGTTGCGACCAGGGTGCCCGTCGCGACCCTGAGGATAGGGCCAAGGGCCCGAGAGGGCCGGGTCTTACATCCCACCCCCCTTAAAGAAATTTTGTCCTCGAAATTAGAGAAAAACTCAGTTTTAAACTTGAAAGCAGTACAAGGAAAAACAAAATACCAATTGCTCAAACAAATAAGGGAACTGCTCTCTCATCTCATCCTCGCGCTCCCACGTGGACTCGCCACCAACGCGGTTCTCCCAGACAACCTTGACTAGCAGAATCTGCTTCCAGCGCAACTACTGCACTCTGCGGTCCACAACTCTGATCGGGTACTCATGCACTGACAAGTCTGGTGCTACCTTAAGCTGCGAGTAATCCAACACGTGCGACGGATCTGCAACGTACCTCCTGAGCTGCGACATGTGAAAGACACTGTGCACACTTGTCAACTCTGCCAAAAGACTCAACCTGTAAGCAATCTCGCCGATCCTTTCTAAAACATGGAAAGGCCCAATATACCTCGGACTGAGCTTTCCCTTCCTGCCAAATCTTATGACACCCTTGGTCGGCGAAACCCACAAGAACACAAGGTCACCCACGCTGAACTGCAACGGCCTCCTGCGGACATCTGCATAGCTCTTCTGTCTGCTCTGTGCTGTCTGAAGCCTCTGCCTGACCAGTCTGATCGTGTCTGCACACTGCTGCACCATCTCTGGCCCCATGTAGCAACCTTGATTTCTAAATCCTAAATAAAATAAAAATTTAATTCAATAAATATGATAAATAGAATTAAATTAGAATAAAGAGGGAATAAAGGGAATAAAAGGAAATTAAATCAAAGCCCATTAAGCTAAATTAGGAATGGGTTGTAATAATGGCCCAAGTATGAAAGAAAGGGCCCAAATGAGAAGAGCCCATCATGAGATAGGAGATAATTAAGCAAATTTCGTACCTAATTAATTAATAAATTAAAAGGGTTAAGATAAACATAAATTAACCCATAATTATCCAAATGAGGTGTCATCATCCCATCATAACCCCTTGGCCACGAAATTAGACCTCTTCCCTATCCTTTTAGGTAGATAATGGCTAGAAAATAGGGAGATAATAGTGGAAATTTGAAGTTTGAAGAGGAGAGGAGAGTTTTAGTTATGTTGGACTCTTAAACCACCCTATACATCTCTAATTCGTCCCTACCAAGTCTCATTTCATTGCTGGGACTTTAGAGGACGAGGAGAGGAGGTTGAGGACGAGGAGCAAGGAGAGGAAGGGTTGGAGCAAGGGGCTTTCTTCTTCCTCTTCGTCATCAACCCTAGGATTCATTTCAGCAAGAAAAAGGTAGGCAATCTCTCAAGCTCAATCTAATTAAACTCGACCTTAGGTAGATCTTGATCCCCTCTATCAAAGCCTTATGGTTTGCCTAATTCTCATTGCTCTATGAAGGAGTATTAAATGTTCTAAACTCTGTCATTACCATGCACCCGAACCTTCATGATTGCTTTCAATCCACGCATGTACTTGATCCCATGCCAAGAAATAATTCTCATAAATACTACATGCTGTTAGCTACCAAACGCCCCTATTTTTCCTAATTTCCATTATGTATCCTTCGCGAATTAAATCGTTTTCCATGACTACGCATGTGTAGGGTCACCGAAATGTAACCTAATTAAAGCATGCACAAACCTTGTCTATTTTCTAATTGCTCATGCCCATTGATAGATCTACGAGTCTGCTTTCATTTAAACTAGTTTCAAAAATTTTGGGTTATAGTGCAATTTTATATCGATTTTAGAAGTGTATTATATCATGAATGGGAGGGAAGGACCAAACCCAAATAGGGCAGATCCCCTTTTCTGGGTCGGGCCGCCTCTCTAAAATCGCGACGGCCCGACCCGCCACGATAACAGAGAGGTTGCGACCGGCTTGTCCGTCACGTTATAAACGCGACGGCCTGCGCCATCGCAGTTTCCTCCCAAACCACGCCAGCCGGGCCGGTTCAGCTGTCGCGCCCTGACCGCCCGTCGCGACGTGGATTGCGACGGCTACCCCCGTCGTGTTTTCAAGATTGTAGCCAAAACATAAAATTGCTCTTATGCCCCTACTATTTATGCTATTTAGCTATTGTTTAGCCTTGATTAAACACTGTTATAAATATTTCGACCTGATTAATGAATAATGGGCAATAATTATATAAATCTAATTAAAAGCCATGTGCACAATCTTTCATGCTCTCATGATTTATTTACACTTGCACACACTAAACATTATTATTTGCAATGAGACCCTATTAAAATACTCAATAACATATTTGGTAATCAAGTGTAATTATTTCACCTAATTTCCCTATTATTTAAATGACACTTGTCTTCATTTTATTTGTGTGGTAACTCTGATTTTTAATTATTGAATAAAATAAAAAATTTAATTAATAAATATGATAAATGTATTTTAATTAGAATAAAGAGGAAATAAATGGAATAAAGAAATTAAATTATACCCATTAAGCTAAATTAGAAATGGGTTTACTACATGGAATGTTTGGGCCCAAATGGGAAGAGCCCATCATGAGATGGGAGCTAATTGAGTGAATTTCGTATTAAAATAATAGTAATTAATAAAAGGGGTAAGATAAATATTAAATAAGCTATATATATCCTAAAAAGGAGTCCTATACTTACCCTAACCTTTTGCCCACAAAATTGGATCTCTTCCCTATCCTAATTAGGAGATAAAGGTAAGAAATAGGATGATAAATAAGAAAATTCAGAGTTTAAGGGAAATGATATGTTTTAGAAGATATGTGACTCTATTAGCAAGCTATACACCCCTAATTCGGCCCTATCAACCCATAGAACGTGGCTGGAGCTCTGGGAGACGAGGAGAGGGCTGAGGACGAAAGCAAGGAGGAGAAGGCTGGAACAAGGGGGATTTCATCTTCTCTTCGTCATCAAACCCTAGATTTCGATTACAGCAAGAAAAGATAGGCAATCGCTCAAGCACAAACTGTGAAATTTTAACCTTAGGTAGCCCACGCATCCCTCTTTGAAAGCTCAATGGTTCCACAATTTTTCGTTCTTCCATGAGGGAGAATTAAATGCTTCCATTCCTGTCATATTCGTGCACCCAAACCCTCTTGTTTACCTTAAATCCATGCATGTACTCGGTCCCATGCCATGAAATTATTCTCATAAATACTACTTGCTGCTAACTTTCAAAAGCCCCTATTTGCCCCAATTTCCATCATGTATCCAGTGCCAATTCATTCGTTGTTCCATAACTGTGCATGTTTAGGTTAACGAAAAGTAACCTAGTTAAAACATGCTCTATACTTGTCTATTTTCTAAATAATCATGCCCAGTGATAGAACTACATGTCTAGCTTCGTTTAAAATTGGTTTCATGATTTTTAGAGCTTTCTGTGATTTTATACGGATTTTTGATTAGCTCTGTATCTTGTCATGGAAGGGTTGTACCCACCTGGAAAAAGGGCAAACCCCCTTTTCTGGGCTCGGGCCACCTTCTGGAGTTACGACGGCCCGACCCGCCGCGATCTCAGAAGGGGTTGCGACAAGGAGGACCATCGCGTTCTGAACGCGATAGGTCGACTCGTCGCGACCTATTTCCGATTCAACTCAGTGGCCGGTTCAACAGAACGTGACCGGACCGTCGCCACGATCTGAAGGCGGCAGCTACCCCTGTCGCGACTTCAGCAGAGCGGCCAGAACTTGTAAATACACATATAACCCTGCTATTTATGTCATCTAAACCTTGTTAAACCCTAATTAAGTACTATCATGACCAGTAACAACTTGTTAATTAGTAATGAGTAATATTTACATGCAATGAAGTAATTTAAAAAGCCATGTGCACAATCATTCATGCTCTCTTGATTTCTTACACTTGCACACACTTAACATTCATGATTGCCATTAAACCTCATTAAATTACTCAATAATGTATATTGTAATTAAGTGTAATTAATTATTAAAAATTCCCTATTTAATTATTGACACTTGTCTTCGTTTTAAATCACATGATTTGTATACCGTGATTGCGTCCCTCTACCTTCGAGGACTCGAGGCAAGATGGACAACGTTTCGTTATACACTTTTCTTGGCTTGGACCACCTCTCCGTTGGGAATACTCCTGACAGGATCAGGGACTCCTTGTCAAGGCCTCCGTAAGTCTCCTTGGCTTTGGCGCACGTCCTTTGCCGATGAGTTGATTGTACCTTTAACAAACCCGTTACACCCTTAGGGATCAGTACGATCCAACGGCCTTAGTGTGTTCTCTCTCACCTTGTGATCACGCCATACCATCTAGCCTGTGTTCATGGCACGACTAGTGGGCGGTTGTGACTTTTACAAGACTGTCGGCACATGACGAGTGTATGCAACTGTTACTATCGTGTTTAACATTGTTTTACGATTATACCCTATCTCATCTACTATCTCGGTACTCTCATCTGTTCATGTTCTTTCTGCACTCTCCCTATTATTCGTCTACTACTCTCCTCTATTCTTGGTACTCTCTTGGCCATTTATGTGATTGTCTAAGAAAGAAATGATTTATGCCAGTGCAATAGGGCCCGATCTGGTCCTGGGAGGAGCGCCCCGAAAAGTGCTATTTGCCCATGGGAGTTATAATGATCAGGATGTTGGCATACATCCAGTGCTATTAAACAATCAAGATCTAATCTATGATAGTCATGTTCTATCAATACAATCAATACAAGTGCAATCTATTCAAGTACTATACAAGTGCTATCATTACATGCTATTATCGTTACATGACCATTCCATTATCGTACCCGTTGTGCTATTTTTCTGTACAAGTGCTATTATTCTCTTGCCATCATTACTATACTGTGCTTTACTATTCTCTTTAGTTACCCTGCCATTTAAGACATTAATTATTTAAAGCATGCTTGTTCTCATGATATATTAAGTCCTACTGGGCGTTATTCACTCATCCTGCGTTGTTATTTCATGTTTTCAGGTGAGTCAGATGGCGATTACCACACTGACGAGGATGGGAACGAGGATGATGTAGAAGTGACCAGTTCAGCAACCACTGCTTAGTAGTTAGTAGTATAGCTATGAGTCAGTTAGACATTATGTAATAGTTTGGATTTGAATAAAGTACTATGGGCCCTAGTTTCGGCTCTGATTAGCGAATGTAATGGAGTTGATGACTTGTTAGTGAAATTGGAGTGTATTTGATATTATTCCACTTGTGCAATGGTTTGATGTTTATTTATCACTCTGTACTATTTAATAACTGTAATTCCGCTCTGATATTTCGCGTCTGGGTGTTACAATTCGCGTGTTTTGTACACCGACATCGCGTCCCTCTACCTTCGAGCACTCGAGGCAAGATGGACACCGTTTCATTACAAACTTTCTTGGCAGGGACCACCTCTCCATTGGGAATATTCCTAACTGGACCAGGGACTCCTTGTCAAGGCCTCCGTAAGTCTCCTTGGCTTTGGCGCACGTCGTTTCCGAAGAGTTGGTTGTACCCTTAAAACCTGTTACACCCTTAGGGATCAGTACGATCCAATGGCCTTAGTGTGTTCTCTCTTACCTTGGATCATGCCGGACCATCTAGCATGTGTTTATAGCACGGCTAGTGGGTGGTGGTGACTTCTACCAGACTGTCGGCACATGACTGTGTGCTGTGCAACTGTGACTGTCATTGTTTATCGTGGTTTTACGATTACATCCCTGTCTTATCTACTATCCTTGTACTCTCATCTGTTCACTTTCACTCTACACTCTTGTCTATTTTGTCTATTACTCCCATCTATTCTTGGTACTCTATTTGGCCATCTATATGATTGTCTAAGATAAGAAACATGACTTATGCCAGTGCAATAGGGTCCGATCTGGTCCTGGGGAGAGTGCCTGAAAAGTGCCATTTGCCCATGGGAGTTAAAATGATCAGGATGTTGGCATACATCCAGTGCCATTATACTATCAAGATTTAATCTATGACAATCAAAGTGCAATCTATTCAAGTGCTATCTATACAAGTGCTATCGTTATGTGCTATATCGTTAGATGACCAATCTTTTATCATACTTGATGTGCTATTTATCATGTACCAGTGTTGTCGTGCTCTTACAATCATTACTTGCTCTACATGACTATTCTCTATAGTTATCATGCCTTTAAGACATTAATCATTTAAAGCATGCTTGTTTACACGAGATATTAAGTCCTACTGGACGTTATTCGCTCATCATGCGTTATTATTTCATGTGTTTCAGGTGAGTCGGATGGTGATTACCACACTCACGAGGAGGGGAATGAGGATGATGTGCAGGAGTGACCTATTCGTCAACCACTGCTTAGTAGTTAGTCAGTTTAGCTATGAGTCAGTCAGTTAGTTAGTCGCTATGTAATAGCTTAGATTTAAATAAAGTACTCTGGGCCCTAGTTTTGGCTCTGATTGGTGAATGTAATAGTTATTTGATGGATTACTAATGAAGTTGGATTACATTTGGTTTTATTCCAATTGTGCAATGGTTTGTTGTCTATTTCTCGCTCTATACTATTTAATTAACTGTTAACCGCTCCGATATTCCGCGTCGGGACGTTACAGTTTTGTGGTATCAGAGCCTAGGTTATTCTTAAGTATATGATGATCTAGGTTAACCTACCTTGACTTAGAGTCTAATTCCATACCTATGTGAGAGATGGGTAGAACCAAGGGTAATAAGTTAAAATAAATCCACACACGCACAAACTTAGTGCAACCTCATTATCTTACATTATTTTTTATTTTGATGGAACTTAAGACACTAGCAATGGCAGCGGAGCGTGCACAACTCCGTGACATGCAACACACCATTCAGCAACTCACTCAGGCATTACTTCAGGCTGCTAGAGCCAATGGGAACCGTTGTAACGTCCCGACGTGGAATATCGGAGCGGAATTACAGTTATTAAATAGTACAGAGCGAGAAATAAATAACAAACCATTGCATAATTTGAATAATATCATATGAAATCCAACTACATTAATAATTCATCATGCTCCATTACATTCACTAATCAGAGCCATAACTAGGGCTCATAGTACTTTATTCAAAACTCAACTAATACATATTGACTGATTGACGAACTAAACTAACTAACTGACTCATAGATACTCTAACTAACTACTAAGCAGTGGTTGCCGAAACTGGTCACTCCTGAGCTTCATCCTCATTTCCCAACTCGTGAGTATGGTATTCCCCATCAGACTCACCTGAAACACATGAAATAATAACGCATGATGAGCGAATAACGTCCAGTAGGACTTAATATCTCGTAAGAACAAGCATGCTTTAAGTGTTTAACGTCTTTATGAGGCAGGATACTAGAACGAGTAGACATGTATAGCCAAGAGAACGATGTAACAGGATAACACGAAACAATAGCATCTTCACGAGAGTACATCACCACAAGTATGATAACGAATTGGCCATATCACGATATGCAAGTAAACTAGTCACGATAGCAAGTATGGGTCGATTCTTTCAACCCCGAGTTCAGTAAAACTAGATGATTGATTGATTGCCACAGATTAATCTTCAGTGTCATGTGTTAGGTATGCCATCACCCATATCATTAGACCCCCGCGAGTTATACCTTTCAGGTGCTCCTCCAAGGACCAGATCGGCCTTATAATGTTGCCTAGCATAGTCATGTTTGTTATCTTAGACAATTAATTTGATGGCCAATAGAGTACCAAGAATAGATAAGTAGTAGATGAACTAGATGTGTAGAGTGAAAGTGAACAGATAGTAACGAGATAGTGGATGAGACAGGGGTATAATCATAAACCACGATAAACAACGATAGTCACAGTTGCACGGCACTAGGTTGGGTACGGCAGTTAGGTAGAAGTCACAACCACCCACTAGCCATGCCATGAACACAGGCCAGATGGTACGGCATGATCCCAAGGTAAGAGAGAACACACTAAGGCCATTGGATCATACTAATCCCTAAGGGTGTAACAGGTTTTTAAGGGTACAACCAGCTCGTCGGCAAATGACGTGCGCCAAAGCCAAGGAGACTTACGGAGGCCTTGACAAGGAGTCCCTGGTCCTATCAGGAGTGTTCCCAACGGAGAGGTGGTCCATGCCAAGAGAGTGTGTGTAAAACAAGTGTTCATCGTGCCTCGAGTACTCGAAGGCCGAGGGAAGCGGTAACGGTGCACAAAATGCGATAAAACGAAGACAAGTGTATTTATTTAAATAGGGAATTTAAGTGAATTATTACACTTAATTACTAGATAATTTTTGAATAATTTATGAGGTCTCATGTCAAACATAATGTTTAGTGTGTGCAAGTGCATAGGAATCAAGAGAGCATGTATGATTATGTATATGGCTTTTAAAATAATTAAGCTCAAGAAATATTACCCATTTATGATTAACAGAAGTTACTATTCATGACAGTATTTAATTAGAGTTAAATAGGGTTTAAATAACACAAGTAGCAAGGGTATAAGTGTAAATTCTAGTTCTGGCCGCAACTCTGAAGTCGCGACATGGGTTCGCGTCACGTTCAGGTCGTGACAAAAGGCCCGGTCGCATTGTGCTGAACCGGCAACCAGGGTCAAACCGGGGCAGGTCGCGAGATGTCAACCCGTCATGTTCAGAACGCGACGGACCCCTGTGTCGCGACCCCTTCTAAGATCGAGACGGGTCGGGCTGTCGCAACTCCAGAAGGTGGCCTGAGCCCAGAAAAGGAGATTTTGCCCTTTTCCAGGTGGGTTTCCTCCCTTCATGCTCGACACAGCACACTTCAAAAATCCATATAAAATTGCACTATGCTCCAAAATTCATGAAATCAACTTTAAACGAAACTAGACATGGAGATCTATCATTAGGCATGTTTAATTTGAAAACAAACACGTATAGGACATGCTTTGGTAAGGTTACTTTTCGGTGACCTAAACATGCACAGTCATGAATAAACGAATTAATTGGCAATGGACACACGATGAAAATGGGGCAAATAGGGGCGTTCGAAAGCTAAGAGCATGTAGTATTTATAAGAATATTACAAGACATGGGATCAAGTACATGCGAGGATTGAAAGCCAACTTTAGGGTTCGGGCACATGATGATGTTTAGGATTCAAACATTTAATTCCCCTTAATGGAGAAACAAAACATAGGGAAATCAGAGGGCTTTTCAAGAGCGATGATTAGGCTACCTAAGGTTTAAATTTCACGTATTTTGCTTGAGAGATTGCCTACCTTTCACACGTTTAAGAAATCCTAGGCTTTTCTGACGTGGAGAAGATGAAATCCCTTGCTCTAGCTACTTCTCCTACTTGCTCTTTCGTCCACAGTCTTTCTCCTTCTTCTCCCAGAGCTCTAGCCATGATCTATGGGGTTGATAGGGCCGAATTGGGGTGTATAGGGAGGTAATAGAGTCCCTTCTTTCTAAAACTCTTCCTTTCCTTTAAAACTCCGAATTTCCATCTTTATCACTCTATTTTTCTCCTTTATCTTCTAATTAGGGTTGAGAAGAGATCTAATTTCGTGGGTAGAGGGTTAGGTAAGTCTAGGACTCTTTTTAGGATAAATATGAGTTGTTTTATCAATTATCTTAACCCTTCACTATTTTTTAAATAATTAAGTATGAAATTAACTTAATTAACTCCCATCCCATGATGGGCTCTTCATATTTGGGCCCATTCTTTTGGGTTTGGACCATTAATACAACCCATTGCTAATTTAGCTTAATGAGTATTAGTTTAATTTCCTTTATTTCAACTTATTCCCCCTTTATTCCATTTATTCTTATTTTAAATGTTATTTCTCACATTTATTAAATTAAAATTTTTATTTACCTAGGAATTTAAAAATCAAGGTTGCTACAACCGTGGAGCAGGAGATCTGCACAGGAATTTCCGTAATCTGAACCCCCCTTGTTTCAGTGGGACCACTGATCCCGACGAGGCAGAGAATTGGCTTAAGGAGATAGAGCGTATTTTTCGTGTCATGCAATGCGCGGACGGTGACAAGATACTGCTAGCAACATTCCAGTTAGAGCGGGATGCTCGTGCGTGGTGGGAGTCCGTCGAAGCGACTAGAGCTGATGCACAGTTTACATGGAATGAATTCAAGGAGCATTTTAACTCCAAGTACTTTTCGGAAAGAGTCCAAGAGAGGAAGGCAATCGAGTTTGCGGCATTGAAACAGAGGAACCTTACTATTACTGAGTATGAGGTTCAATACTCCCGGTTGGCACGATACGCCAATCATCTTGTCAGCACAGAAAGAATGAAGGCGAAGCGCTTTTTTAATGGGCTTGACCCGCATACATTACTCAACTTGCACCTCTGGACATTCAGACTTATCCGGAGATGGTCAAGAAGCACACTGCTGGAGGATGCGGCCGATCTCACCGAGCGCATCAGGTTAGGATGTTCAAGAAGGAGCAAACATCCGAGCACCAAGCAAGCCCACTAACGGCAAGAAAAGCTGTTAAGCATCAATGACGGCCAGCCAGTGCGGAAGCCCAAAGTCTTTGTCCCACTACCCCCCGAACAGCCCAGATGCAGGCACTGTGACAAGTTAGTCACACTGCGGAGGATCTGGAGAAAGGTAGGTGAATGCCTACATTGTGGGAGTCGAGAGCATCGCATACCCGATTTCCCACTGCTTAAGGAAAACGAGAAGCATCATATGGGACAGAAGAAGCCTGGCCGATTGTAGACCCTGCAAGAAGTGGAGACCACTGAGGAGGGTGGAGTTGTGGAAGGTACTTTACCAGTTTTCTCTCAGACAGCTTTTATTTTGTTTGATATTGGCGCAACACATTCGTTCATATCACAAGCATTTGTTGATACATTAAATGAAAAACCTACATCTATGGAATTTGAATTGCCTGTCACTGCACCTTTGGGGGAGAAAGCTCAACTAAATCAATATTTTCCATTAGCTGATGTTAAGATTAGTGAACTCAACCTTAGAGCTGACTTGATCTGTATGCCCATGGAGGGCTATGATGTTATTCTGAGAGCCGATTGGCTATCCACTTATGGGGCTATCGTGGATTGTAGAAGAGGGAAAATCTCCTTTAGTGAATTCCCTAAACTGACCTTCACGGGACGTAGACATAAGAGACACTTGTCTCTCGTCTCTGCTATTAAGGCGTAGAACATGATAAGAAAGGGTTGTGTGGCATTTCTTGCTGCCATAGTAATTGAAAAGAAAGCATCCAAGATATCTGACATACATATAGTGCAAGAATATCCCAACGTGTTCCTCGATGAGCTGCCAGGCATTCCACCTGAAAGAGATGTGAATTTCTCAATCGATCTAACACCTGGAGCTGCGCCGGTGTCACGCCAACCCTATAGAATGTCCCCTACTGAATTGAAAGGGTTAAAGGAGCAATTGATGGAACTGCTGGAAAAGGGATTTATCCAACCAATTACTTCTCCTTGGGGAGCACTTGTGTTGTTTGTCAAGAAGAAGGACGGATCCATGAGATTATGCATCGACTACAGGCAGCTGAATCATTTGATTATCAAGAACAAATATCCTCTGCCTCATTCGACGAGTTATTTGATCAAATATCAAGAGCCAAGTACTTCTCTAAGATTGACCTTAGATCGGGATATCATCAAATGAGAATTAAGGATGCAGATATCTACAAGACGCTTTCAGGAGCTGGTATGTAACGATACGCTCGTTTAGATCCGGGTTTATCAGGTCTATGTGTGGTGCTCTTGACCAAGAGATGGTCAATGGGCTGTTTGTGTGGTTTGTGTGCACAGGGTGAGCAGTGTGGTCCGGATATGCCAGCCCATTTGCACTGCTGGTTCACTGTTTTGAAATGTGGCGGAGCCAGGCGACGCGATTTAAACGCGTCGGCGGCCTTGCCCGACGCAATTCAGCGAACCGCCTATGTGACGTGTGTCGTTCTGATTCTATGTGGCGTCGGCTTGGGTGGACGCATTTAAGGAGTTTAAACGCGGCGTCTGCCCTGGAGGCGATTTCGATCAGAGTTTTAAAAGTGTCATTTTGCCCAGACAGAACAGAAGCTACTCTGTCCGGCGAAGGGGAGGAGCTGCTGCGGCTTCTCTGGCGATTTCAGGTGGATTTCAACTACGGCTAGCTCGTGCAGCACGGGAAACACGTGAGGACAATGCTCGGAGTGTGGGCGTGCCATCAGCGAGGAGGCTTTGGGGCATTCTTCGGCGTCTTCTGCCGGTAGGGAGACTTCCTACCATTGTTCCAGTTTTAAAGCATGCTTGGTTGGGTTTAACGGTTGTGCATTCTTGGGTGGTTGAATGAATGGATTTTATATTGTTACATTTTACTTTGATGTTCTGTAAGTATATGTGTGTTGTTTCCTCCCGTGGGGAGTGTGGGGTTCGGTCTGTGAGTTGAAGTCACAGACGAGCTGGAATTGCGTCCGGGTTACCCGCCGCGATACAGTTGAACACGTCACATCGCGTTGACGCGTTTTGCTTTCCGATGTTTCTGTTAAGTCGGTTGTTTGATCGTGACCATGTGGTCTATCGCATTTAGGTTAAATGCGGCAACATGGTCGAACGCAATTCAATGAATTGTTTAATGTTTATTTAATAGCGTCGTATGTGGTGGACACGGTTTAAGCATTGACGGTCGGTGTTGACCGACTGGCTTAAAGGCATCGAGTTGGGCCGACGCGACTTGGTCGTGCCAGTGTGCCTGTCGCGTTAGCTTGGAGTCGCATCATGTATGGTCGACGCGATTCAGTTAAGTGGCGTCGCATGTGGCGGATGCATTTCAATGTGAAGGGCGCGCTGTTTGTGTCGGACGCATTTTAGATTCCGTAGCCGAGTTCGGCTGGCTGGGCTGTGAGTATCTAGTGGAGCTTAACCCAGGCCTTGTGTTTATTGTTATATAGGTTTAAGATAGTTAGTCAATAGATTTGTATTTATTGTAGCATGTTTTTGTATTAAGATAAGTGCTTAGCGAATAATGTGTAAATTGTGGTGCTGTGGTGTGTGTCATGGAGGTCATGTAATGACCAATGATAGACAATATTAATGAAATGATTGTGAATCTGTATGAACTGTGTAGGGTGGCTTAAGGTCACAGGGTGACAGTTGATACACTATACCTTACACCTGTGTTCTGTGGTTTGTGTGCTTCCGAGTCTGGTGTCCGGCGCCTATTCCGGAATACCTCTCTAGTCGGTTACCCTAGCACTGTGTGCTTAGGCTTGTCCCGATACCGGAGTACCGTCAAGGTCTGTGTCATCTTTCCTGACACCCTACTCCCTGTGTTTGAGTTGTACGTTCGACTGAGGCAAAGATGACAGAGGGCAGCGACTTGTGTTTGTGGGTGTGCAGTCGCTTGTAGCGCACTCGTGGTTGAGGGATGGACACCAGTAGACGTACTAGTCCTCAAGTAGTCCTGTTCCAGTGCCTCACTTTAGGGTTCTCGATCGGAGCCCCTAAAGGTGTCAGGCTTGGGCCTGCAGGGTGTGTGACCTGTAGGTTGTGGTAGTTAGTTGGTCTCCACTGTTCTTGGCTTGTTGTTGTGGAGCGGCAGTTGGACCTTCTGTCCGTGACTGCGAGACTAAGAGGTAGTTCTTGTGCTTTATTGTCCGGGTTGGATATTGGCGTCATGAACCAGTAGTCCGTTCCCATGTGGTGGTGGTGTCTCCGTACCGACTCGTGTTTGACCACTGGTTGTGGTTTGTGTGTGAACCACTGGTTAAGGTTATAACCGTGAAATTGTTAACCGTTGTGGTGTGCCCTGGAGGTGGCACGATTTTGTTGTTCGGTGTTGTACCTCGTGGTAGCAGGTACATGTACCCCTCATGGGTAGAGTTGTGTTGTGGTGGTACGTGAGTCCCGACCTCAGCTGGTGTTGAGGTGAGACCGTGCGTACTGTGGAGGTCTTGTGGTGTGACTCTCCACGTGTTGTGTGTTATTTATATTCGTACCGTGTATTTCTAGTTATGGTTTGGTATGTGGGTGTTGGCTGGTCGTTGCTAAACCCGATGCCTTGTTCGGCTGGTTTGCCTGTGAGACTATAGCCTAGGCAGTGGTCTGCCGGTGCAGCTTGTGGTCGAGGTGGTTCAGTTGTAGGGCAGATTGGCGGTGTTAAACTAATCCTGTGTTTCCCTTTAGTTTCCCAGGACCGGGTTTAGCCGGTGTGTTATAATTAGTTGTTGTTTAACATGCTTGTGTGTGCATGTTATGCTTCGACTATCGGTGTTTCCAATGAGACCCTCTGAGGTTGAGGTCTCTTGTGTAGTTGTGTTTTCGTTGTGGGAGGTTTCTGCTGAGCCAGTGACGTGTTGAGGCTCACTCCCTTACATCTTGTTTCAGGTGTTAGCCGACTTTGGTGTGGCTTCGGAGGAGTCGTGGCAGACTTATACCACCAGCAGTAGAGTTAGTAGTGTAGTGTGAGCTTGTGCTCCCTCGGGGTATGCCCCAGGTAGTTGTACTCTTTTATTTAGACATGTAATGTTGTACTAGGACAGTTGTACATTGTTGTATACAGATATGAGCACTTGTTCTTTCATGTGACTTATACTGTAGTTGTTGTCTTTTATATTCGTACTGGACACGTGTTAGAGATATCCCTTGCGAGACTTCGGTCCGATCGCGGGAGGCGGACTTGAATATGGACCCATATTGGGTATAAATATCCAGGGCTGTTACAATTGGTATCAGAGCAATGGTCCAGTTAGAATATGGAAAAGACATTGAAAGTACAATGTCCCAATACATGGATTAATGTCCATTGCTGGTAGTAAGTCTGCGGCTTTACGTGATTTAAAATGGTTTTCACGTAAGTTTTTGTTATGTGAAATATGTGCTAGTCGGACAGCCATTGATAGTAGATGGAGCATATATGGATAAAAAGAAATGCAGTTTGTGAAAAGTGAAAGATTATGAAAAAAGTTGCATGTAAACCCGGCAGTTGTTAGAAATGGCAAAAAACGGTAAGATTAGAGATATAAATTGAGTGGTTACTCAGTGTGTCAAAGGCAGTGGCAGTTAAGTTGTTTAAAGAATTCACAGCTATGAAACCAGAAAGATTAGTGATTTCAGCTATGAAATCCAATAAGAATGTTTTAGTGAAAAATAGAAATGGGGGTAGAGACAGAGATAAAGTAAGCTATGATGGAATAGCAGAGGAAACAGAGTTGGAATGAGGAATAGAGTAATGTATAGTTAAAGATAATTAAGTGTGTATTAGTGGTTGAGAACCTCAGCAGAGGTGATCTTTGTGTTGAGATTTGTGCCAGTTGATACCAAAGAATAGTTTGGTGAACAATGTGATTAAGATATAAAGGAAGATTTGTGACAAATGTATAAATTGGATCAGCCCCAGATGAGAAAATGATAGAAGAGGAGCAATAGTTGTGGCATCCATACCACATCAGTGTGTGTGATTAGCATTGGTTGCACCCGCGAGTTCAGGAATAAGAAGTTGTTATGAATAGTGCTGGTGTAAAGAAATTGTGATAATAGAGATTTGTATAAGAAGGTGTCGAGGTGAATAGCTGAGCAAAGGAAGAGTAAACAGGGATCAGTGCATAGTAAAGTTCTTCTAAGAATTTAAAAGGAAAGATATCTGCGTGGTAGACGATAGTTTGTGGAGGTTCTGCAGAAGACCTTATTGAAGACTACAAAATTAGCAATGATTAGAAGTTTTGTTTGGTTATGGAATCAGGCAGAGCAGATTATGGAATTTGAAAGAAATATATCAGAGTCGGCTGGGGCAAAACATGAATGTAAAGATGCTTAAATGGCAATAAGAACTACAGTGTAAAGAGTGCCCTGAGACTGGCCAGATAGTAAAATCCCTTAGAGAAATACGTAGCAGTCATAATATTGGCAGCTGGCAGGATATGGATAAAGAAAGAAAGAGAATGGCAAGCTAAGAAAATAAGGAAAACAAATGATTGAGAAAATGATCAGAAAAGATTTGCAAGTTAGTGTATAGAGTATGGAATTTTAAATTGAGCAGAGAAATTGTGGAAAATATTTCTGAGGTAACGTAAAAAAAAGGGGATAGATCCATTAAGAAACAGTGAATATGGCTCCGTATAGCAGAAGAGAGCAGAAAAAGAGAAATGTGATGCAGAAATTTGGAATGGATGAGCACAGAAAGAAAAGGATTTAAGAAAATGTGGCATTTGTGTGTAAAAGACTTGTAAAGAGAAATATGGAATCTGTGCAGAATGGCCAGCGCGGTATTATATGAGATAAGTAAGTGCAGAGTTAAGACAATGAGAGCAGCATTTTGAAATAATGAAGAGGCAGTCTGAAAAATCAGTTAGATTATATGATCTAAAAATAAGAAAGGTACGAGGAGAGCAAGATGTGCCAGCAGTTAAGAGGCAAAGTGCAGAATTCAAAGATGAAGCATCAGTATATGTGATATATTGAGGAAAGTAGATCAGGAAACTCCAGCGTTTCAGGCCAATGAAAAATGGTTGAGTAGAATAAATTGAGAAAATCATAAAATGAGAATTGAGTCCAGCTGGGGTTTGAGAAATAGTGAAAATGGAAAGCAATTCACAAACAGAATTTCCAAGATATTATGCTAAGGGTGCAGTATAATCAGATTAGCGCAGCAGAAGTGTGGGAAGTTTATAACCCACAAATTTGCTTGTTTGATAAAGATTGTAGATTTTGGCACAGTTGGCAAGAGGTCGAGAAATTTGAGAAAATGAGTTAAGAATGTGAAGCAGAACAACATGAAAGGTAGGAAAGTCAGAAATGACAGTGAGTTTCCCGTGAAAAGTTAGCAGTTGAATGTATAAAGACAGAATAAAGAAAGATAAAGCAGAGAACAGTTGACGGTCATGAGTAGAAAAAGAAATGGCACTGCAGAGTTTAAGGAAAAAGAGATGATTTTAAATGGCAGATAAGAATAGAGAAACAAATGAGGCAGAATAATAGCAGGCAATGATAAAAAGAAATGAAATGGCACCAAAAAAATTGAGAATTGAAAGAGGTTAAGACATGATAAAGCACTATAGTGGAGCAATGTTTAGTAAATGATTCGAGAAAGTAAAGCGGCCTAGAAAAGAAATATTGTAAGTACAGTCAAGAAAGTGTGAAAACAGGCTGAGTCGAAGGAGATAAAACGCCAACAACAAGGTGGAATCGCTTACAGCCAGAAAGAAAAGAAAGAATGGATCAGACCAATTGGACATAGCAAGTATGGAAAAGAACTAAAGAGAAAGAAAGAGCAGAGCAGAGCAGTTATGAAAGAGAAAGGCAAAGCAGGAAAGATATGAGAATAAGCAGATCAAGGTAGTCCGTGAGCAGTGATTTGAAAGGCAAGAGCAGAAGGAAATGTATCCTACTTGATCTGTATACGGTTTAAATTCTTTTTAGGTGATAGTAATGTAATGATACGCTCGTTCGGATCTGGGTTTAACGGGTCTATGTGTGGTGCTCTTGACCAAGAGATGGTCAATGGGCTATTTGTGTGGTTTGTGTGCACAGGGTGAGCAGTGTGGGCCGGATATGCCAGCCCATTTGCACTGCTGGTTCACTGTTTTGAAACGCGGTGGAGCCAGGTGACGCGATTTGAATGCGTCAGCCTTGCCGACGCTATTCAGCGAACCGCCTCTGTGACACGTGTCGTTCGGATTCTATGTGGCGTCGGCTTGGGTGGACGTGTTTAAAGAGTTTAAACGTGGCGTCTGCCTTGGACACGATTTCGATCAGAGTTTTAAGTGTGTCATTTCGCCCAGACAGAGCATAAGCTGCTCTGTCCGGCGAAGGGGAGGAGCTGTTGTGGCTTCTCCGGCGATTTCAGGTGGATTTCAACTCCGGTGGCTCGTGCGGCGCGGGAACCACACGAGGACGATGCTTGGAGCATGGGCGTGCCGTCAGAGAGGAGGCTTTGGGGCGTTCTTCGGCATCTTCTGCCGGTAGGGAGACTTCCTACCATTGTTTCCAGTTTTAAAGCATGCTTGGTTTGGGTTTAAGGGTTGTGCATGCTTGGGTGGTTTGAATGAATGGAATTTTATATTGTTACAGTTTGACTTTGATGTTCTGTAAGTATATGTGTGGTGTTTCTCCCATGGGGAGTGTGGGGTTCGGTCTGTGAGTTGAAGTCACAGACGAGCTGGAATCGCATTCAGGTTACCCGCCACGATACAGTTGAACGCGTCGCATCGCGTCGACGCGTTCTGCTTTCCGATGTTTCTGTTAAGTCGATTATTTGTTCGCGACCATGTGGTCTGTCGCGTTTAGGTTAAACGCGGCAACATGGTCGGACGCAATTCAGTGAATTCTTTAATGTTTATTTAATAGCGTCGTATGTGGTGGATGCAGTTTAAGCGTTGACGGTCGGTGTTGACCGATTGGCTTAAAGACGTCGAGTCGGGCCGACGCGACTTGGTCGTGCCAGTGTGCCCTGTTGCATTAGATTGGAGTCATGTCATGTATGGTCGACGCGATTCAGTTAAGTGGCGTCGCATGTGGCGGATGCATTTCAATGTGAAGGGCGCGCTGTTTGTGTCGGACGCATTTTAGATTCCGTAGCCGAGTTCGGCTGGCTGGGCTGTGAGTATCTAGTGTGAGCTTAACCCAGGCCTTGTGTTTATTGTTATATATGGTTTAAGATAGTTAGTCAAATAGATTTGTATATATTGTAGCATGTTTTTGTATTAAGATAAGTGCTTAGCGAATAATGTGTATAAGTGTGGTGCTGTGGTGTGTTGTCATGGAGGTCATGTAATGACCAATGATAGACAATATTAATGAAATGATTGCGAATCGTGTATGAACTGTGTAGGGTGGCTTAAGGGTCACAGGGTGACCAGTGATACGCTATACCTTACACCTGTGTACTGTGGTTTGTGTGCTTACCGAGTCTGGTGGTCCGGCGCCTATTCCGGAATACCTCTCTAGTCGGTTACCCTAGCACTAGGTGCTTGGGGTTTGTCCCGGTACCGGAGTACCATCAAGGTCTGTGTCGTCTTCTGGGACACCCTAACTCCAGTGTTTGAGTTGTATGTCCGGATGAGGGAAAGACGACAAAGGGCAGCGACTTGTGTTTGTGGGTGTACAGTCGCTTGTAGCGCGCTCGAGGTTAAGGGACGGACACCAGTAGACGTACTGGTCCTCAGCTAGTCCTGTTCCAGTGCCTCACTTTAGGGTTGTCGGCCGGAGCCCCTAAAGGTGTCAGGCTTGGGCCTGCGGGGTGTGTGACCTGCAGGTTGTGGTGGTTAGTTGGTCTCCACTGTTCTTGGCTTGTTGTTGTGGAGCGGCAGTTGCACCTTCTGTCTGTGACTGCAAGACTAAGAGGTAGTTCTTGTGCTTTGTTGTCCGGGTTGGATACTGGCGTCATGAACTAGTAGTCCGTTCCCGTGTGGTGGCGTCGTCTCCGTACCGACTCATGTTTGACCACTGGTTGTGGTTTGTGTGTGAACCGCTGGTTAAGGTTATAACCGTGAAACTGTTAACCATTGTGGTGTGCCCTAGAGGTGGCACGGTTCTGTGGTTCAGTGTTGTACCTTGTGGTAGCAGGTACATGTACCCTTCGTGGGTAGAGTTATGTTGTGGTGGTACGTGAGTCCCGACCTCAGCTGGTGTTGAGGTGAGACCGTGCGTACTGTGGACGTCTTGTGGTGTGACTCTCCACGTGTTGTGTGTTTTTTATATTCATACCGTGTTTTTCTAGTTATGGTTTGGTATGTGGGTGTTGGCTGGTCGTTGCCAAACCCGATGCCTTGTGCGGCTGGTTTACCTGTGAGATTGTAGCCTAGGCAGTGGTCTGCCGGTGAGGCTTGTGGTCGAGGTGGTTTAGTTGTAGGGCGGATTGGCGGTGTTAAACTAATCCTGTGTTTCCCTTTAGTTTTCGAGGACTGGGTTTAGCCGGTGTGTTATAATTAGTTGTTGTTTAACATGCTTGTGTGTGCATGTTATGCTTCGGCTACTGGTGTTGCTAGTGAGACCCTCTAGGGTTGAGGTCTCTTGTGTAGTTGTGTTTTCGTTGTGGGAGGTCCTTACTGAGCCAGTGACGTGTTGAGGCTCACTCCCTTACAGCTTGTTTCAGGTGTTATCCGACTTTGGTGTGGCTTCGGAGGAGTCGTAGCAGGCTTATACCACCAACAGTAGAGTTAGTAGTGTAGTGTGAGCTTATGCTCCCTCGGGGTATGCCCCAGGTAATGTACTCTTTTATTTGGACATGTAATGATGTATTGGGACAGTTGTACATTGTTGTATATAGATATGAGCACTTGTTCTTTCCTATGACTTATACTGTAGTTGTTGTCTTTTATATTCGTACTGGACACGTGTTAGAGATATCCCTTGCGAGACTTCGGTCCGATTGCGGGAGGCGGACTTGGATATGGACCCATATTGGGTATAAATATCCAGGGCTGTTACAAGGTACGGTCATTATGAATTTGTAGTCATGCCTTTTGACTAACCAACGCTCCTGCAACTTTTATGCAACTGATGAACAACATCTATCGGCCCTATCTCGACACATTCGTCATGGTCTTTATTGATGATATTCTTATATATTCCAAGACTAAAGAAGAGCATGAGGAGCATCTGAGGATCACTCTGTAGATCTTGCGGGATTACAACTCTACGCAAATTGAGCAAGTGTGAATTCTGGCTCGAGGAGGTGTCATTTCTAGGCCATGTCATATCAAAGGATGGTATCACTGTCGATCCTTCCAAAGTAAAAGCTGTACTCAACTGGGCAAGACCAACCAACATCACTGAGATCAGAAGCTTTCTTGGACTAGCTGGCTACTACAAGCAGTTCATAAAAGACTTCTCCAAAATAGATGTACCTCTTACTCGCCTTACGCGAGAAGAGAACCCTTATGTCTGGAGCAAGGAATGCGAGAAGAGCTTTCAGACATTGAAGCAATGATTGACATCTAAACATGTCCTCGCATTACCAGTCGAGGGTGAGGGATTCTCAGTTTACACCGATGCATCTGGAATTGGTCTAGGCTACGTGTTAATGCAGAATGAGAAAGTGATAGCTTATTCATCAAGACAGTTGAAGCCACATGAGGTTAATTATCCTGTCCATGACTTAGAACTAGCTATAGTAGTGTTTGCACTCAAGATATGGAGGCATTACCTGTATGGAGAGCAATTTATTGTCTACTCCGACCACAAGAGTCTGAAGTACTTGTTTTCTCAGAAGGAGCTCAACATGAGACAAAGAAGATGGCTGGAATACCTGAAGGACTTTGATTTCAATATCCAATATCACACATGCAAAGGTAATGTAGTAGCTGATGTGCTTAGTAGAAAGCCGGTAGCGTCCTTATCTTGCTTAGTCATGGGTGAGATGCAATTACTTGAGTAATTTGCCAGTCTGGATCTAAACATTGAGTAGAGAAGTGATCAAGTGTTGGTAGCTAACCTTAGAGCTCAACCCGACTTCTTTGTCGAGATCAGAGAGCAATAGGCAAATGATCCATTTCTAATCTGAGTAAAGGAGACCATAGCAGACAAACCTGATTTCTCCATCACTAAGAATGGGAGAATATTATTCCAAGCCAGAACCTGTGTACCTGACAATGAAGAGTTGAAAAGAAAACTGATGGACGAAGCCCATAAGACAAAGTATACAATCCACCCAGGTGCAACCAAGATGTACCAAGACATGAAAAGGCCATTTTGGTGGCCTAACATGAAGTGTGAGGTGGCTGAGCATGCCGCGCACTGCCTCACATGTCAGCAAGTGAAAGCAGAACACCGACGTCCTGCAGGTGTACTCGAGCCTCTGGACATAACTGAATGGAAGTGGGAGAGTATCGGCATGGACTTCATCATGGGTTTACCCCGAGCTCGTGGTGGACTCGATGTTATATGGGTTATTGTGGACCGCTTGACTAAGTCCGCTCATTTCCTTGCAATCAAAAGTACCTGGAGTGTGGATGTGCTAGCTGCATTGTATGTAAAGGAGATAGTAAGACTACATGGAGTCCTTGTGTCCATAGTTTCAGATCGTGACCCCATATTCACTTCTAGATTCTGGAAGGGACTTCAGGCTGCTTTAAGCACCAAACTCAATTTTAGCACAGCATTCCACCCACAGACAGATGGGCAGACCGAAAGAACTAATCAGATTGTGGAAGATATGCTACGCGCATGCACTATAGATTTTGAAGGGTACTGGAATGAGCAATTATCACTAATAGAATTCGCCTACAATAATAGCTACCAGGCCAGCATCAAGATGGCACCATTTGAAGCACTATACGGAAGAAGCTGTAGATCGCCAATCTGTTGGAATGAAGTAGGTGAACAATAGTGGCTGGGACCATACATGGTACAGAACACTAGCAGGGACATATAGATTATCAGGGATAGGATTAAGAGAGCTATGCAGACAAGAGGAGACGAGACTTAGAATTTCAAATTGGAGATCATGTGATGCTGAAGGTATCCCCGACCTGAGGATTCCAAAAGTTTGGGATGAAAGGCAAGTTGAGACCGAGATTCATAGGTCCATTTGAAGTGTTGGAGAGAGTTGGCGAGGTGGCATACAGTTTAGCACTACCTCCTAAATTCTCTACCGTGCACAATATTTTTCATGTGTCAATGCTAAGGAAATACGTGTATGATCCGTCACACGTAATCAACTATGATGATATTATCCTAAACAAAGATATGACCTATGAAGAAAGGCCAGTGAGGATATTGGACAAGAAGATGCAACAACTTCGGAATCGATCGATACCCACGGTCAAGATACTTTGGAGGAATCACGAAGTTGAAGAAGCCATGTGGGAACCCGAAGGAACAATGAGACGAAATTATCTAGAGTATTCAGTAAGTCTTTCTTCCTCTTAAGATCCCATGAATTGGGGACCAAATTCTTTTTAAGAGGGGGAGGATGTAGCAACCTTGATTTCTAAATCCTAAATAAAATAAAAATTTAATCAATAAATATGATAAATAGAATTAAATTAGAATAAAGAGGGAATAAAGAGAATAAAAGGAAATTAAATCAAACCCCATTAAGCTAAATTAGGAATGGGTTGTAATAATGGCCCAAGCATGAAAGAATGGGCCCAAATAAGAAGAGCCCATCATGGGATGGGAGATAATTAAGCTAATTTCGTACCTAATTAATTAATAAATTAAAGGGTTAAGATAAACACAATTAACCCATAATTATCCAAAGGAGGTGTCCTCATCCCATCCTAACCCCTTGGCCACGAAATTAGACCTCTTCCTTATCCTTTTAGGTAAATAATGGCTAGAAAATAGGGAGATAATAGTGAAAATTCGGAGTTTGAAGAGGAGAGGAGAGTTTTAGTTATGTTGGACTCTTAAACCACCCTATACACCTCTAATTCGTCCCTACCAAGTCTCATTTCGTTGCTGGGACTTTGGAGGACGAGGAGAGGAGGCTGAGGACGAGGAGCAAGGAGAGGAAGGGCTTGGAGCAAGGGGCTTTCTTCTTCCTCTTCGTCATCAACCCTAGGATTCATTTTAGCAAGAAAAAGGTAGGCAATCTCTCAAGTTCAATCTAATTAAACTCGACCCTAGGTAGATCTTGATCCCCTCTATCAAAGCCCTATGGTTTGCCTAATTTTCATTGCTCCATGAAGGAGTATTAAATGTTCTAAACTCTGTCATTACCATGCACCGGAACCTTCATGATTGCTTTCAATGCACACATGTACTTGATCCCATGCCACGAAATAATTCTCATAAATACTACATGCTGTTAGCTTTCAAACGCCTCTACTTTCCCTAATTTCCATTGTGTATCCTTTGCTAATTAAATCGTTTTCCATGACTACGCATGTTTAGGGTCACTGAAATGTAACCTAATTAAAGCATGCACAAACCTTTTCTATTTTCTAATTGCTCATGTCTATTGATAGATCTACGAGTCTACTTTCATTTAAAACTAGTTTCATAATTTTTGGATCATTGTGCGATTTTATATCAATTTTAGAAGTGTACTGTAGAGGGAAGGACCAAACCCAAAAAGGGCAGATCCCCTTTTTTGGGTCGGGCCGCCTCTCTGAAATCTCGACGGCCCGATCCGCCCCGATAACAGAGAGGTCGCGACCGACTGGTTTGTCATGTTATAAACGCAATGGCCTGCGCCATCGCAGTTTCCTCCCGAATCGTGCCAGCCCGGTCGGTTCAGCTGTCGCACCATGACCGCCCGTCGCGACTTGGATTGCGACGGCTACCCCCGTCGCGTTTTCAAGATTGCGGCCAGAACATAAAATTGCTCTTATGCCCCTACTGTTTATGCTATTTAGCTATTGTTTGGCCTTGATTAAACACTGTTATAAATATTTCGACCTGATTAATGAATAATGGGAAATAATTATATAAATATAATTAAAAGCCATGTGCACAATCTTTCATGCTCTCATGATTTATTTACACTTGCACACACTAAACATTATTATTTGCAATGAGACCCTATTAAAATACTCAATAACATATTTGGTAATCAAGTGTAATTATTTCACCTAATTTTCCTATTATTTAAATGAGACTTGTCTTCATTTTATTTGTGTGCTTTATACACCGACATCGCGTCCCTCTACCTTCGAGCACTCGAGGCAAGACGGATAACGTTTCATTACACACATTCTTGGCATGGACCATCTCTCCATTGGGAATACTTCTGACTGGACCAGGGACTCCTTGTCAAGGCCTCCGTAAGCCTCCTTGGCATTGGCACACATCCTTTGCCGACGAGCTGGTTGTACCCTTAAAACCCGTTACACCCTTAGGGATCAGTACGATCCAACGGCCTTAGTGTGTTCTCTCTTACCTTGGATCACGTCGGACCATCTAGCCTGTGTTTATAGCACGGCTAGTGGGTGGTGGTGACTTCTACCAGACTGCCGGCACATGACAATGTGCTGTGCAACTGTGACTGTCATTGTTATTATGGTTTTACGATTACGTCCATGTCTTATCTACTATCCTTGTACTCTCATCTGTTCACTTTCACTCTACACTCTCTTCTATTTCGTCTATTACTCTCATCTATTCTTGGTACTCTATTTGGCCATCCATATGATTGTCTAAGATAAGAAACATGACTTTTGCCAGTGCAATAGGGCCCGATTTGGTCCTGGGGAGAGCGCCCGAAAAGTGCCATTTTCCCATGGGAGTTAAAATGATCAGGATGTTGGCAAACATCTAGTGCCATTATACTATCAAGATTTAATCTATGACAATCAAAGTGCAATCTATTCAAGTGCTATCTATACAAGTGCTATCGTTATGTGCTATATCATTACATGGCCAATCTTTTATCATACTTGATGTGCTATTTATCATGTACGTTGTCGTGCTCTTACCATCGTTACTTGCTCTACATGACTATTCTCTCTAGTTATCCTACCTTTAAGACATTAATCATTTAAAGCATGCTTGTTTACACTAGATATTAAGTCCTACTGGGCGTTATTCGCTCATCATGCATTATTATTTCATGTGTTTCAGGTGAGTCGGATGGTGATTACCACACTCATGAGGAGGGGAATGAGGATGATGCGCAGGAGTGACCCGTTCATCAACCACTGCTTAGTAGTTAGTTAGTTTAGCTATGAGTAAGTCAGTTAGTTAGTCGCTATGTAATAGCTTAGATTTAAATAAAGTACTCTGGGCCCTAGTTTTGGCTCTGATCGGTGAATGTAATAGTTATTTGATGGATTACTAATGAAGTTTGATTACATTTGGTTTTATTCCAATTGTGCAATGGTTTGTTGTATTTCTCGCTCTATACTATTTAATTAACTGTTAAACGCTCTGATATTCCGTGTCGGGGTGTTACACCCCCAAAAGCTGCCTCTCACCTACCTCGAACCAATAAAGTGGCATCCTGCACGGCGACCATACAAAGCCTCGTATGGTGTCATTCCAATACTCGAGTGATAGCTGTTGTTGTATGCAAACTCTACCATCAGGAGGTGCGACTCCCAAGTGCCACTCTAGTCCAAATAGCACTCTCTCAGCATATCCTCCAAAGTCTGAATCGTCCTCTTTGACTGCTCATCTGACTGCGGGTGATACGCTAAACTCAATCTCAACTTTGTACCAAGAGCTCTCTGCAAACTACGCCAAAACTCAGAAGTGAACCTCGGATCTCTGTCGGAAACAATCGAAACTGGGGTCCCGTGCAACGGAACAACTCGGTCCACGTACAGTCTTACGAGCCTGTCCATCGACCAAGACATCCTGACTGGAAGGAAGTGCGTTGACTTGGTCAACCGATCTACAATCACCCAAACACCATCATGCCTCTGCAGAGTACAGGGCAAACCAACCACAAAGTCCATGGTGATGTCGTCCCAGTTCCAATCAGGAATGGGTAACGACTACAGCTCACCACCCGGACGTTGATGCTCAGCCTTCACCTGCTGACAGGTAAGACAACGAGCGACAAACTCTACCACGCCCCTCTTCATCTCTGGCCACCAGAAGAACCTCCTCAAGTTATGGTACATCTTGGTGGAACCTGAATGAACAACATACCTCGATCGATGTGCCTCTAACAATAGCGCCTGGCGCGCATCATAGGGAACCTACAATCTGCCTCTGAACCTGACCTCACTATCCTCATCCAACTCAACATCTAGCATCTGCAAAATATCTGCCAACTCTGAGTCTGCCTGCTGTGCCTCCAGCACCTGACGGTACACTGATGGGCGGACTGACAAACTAGTCATCACTGCATGGTTCCTGCACCTCGAAGGGTAGAAAACTCCCTGAGTCAAGTCCTCAAACAGCCTCCACTCTCTGACCATCAACGAACTCAAGCGAACACGCCTGCTCAGTGCATCCGCCACGACGTTAGCCCTTCCCGGGTGACAGGAGAGGGTAAGGTCATAGTCCTTCAAGTACTCTATCCACCTGTGCTGCCTCAACTTCAAATCCTTCTAAGTGAAAATATATTGTAAAGTCTGATGGTCGATGAAGATCTCGAACGCCTCGCCGTACAAATAGTGCCTCCACAACTTCAGAGCGAACACCACTACTGCCAACTCTAAGTCGTGGGTAGGGTAGTTCTCCTCATGCCTCTTCAACTGCCGAGAAGCATAGGCAATGACCCCACCATGCTGCATCAGCACTGCACCCAAGCCTGATCTCGATGTGTCTGTGTAGACCACAAAACCTCTACTACTTGACGTCAAGACTAACACTGGTGCTGAAGTCAACCTCGTCTTCAGCATATGGAAACTCCACTCGTAGTCCTCAGTCCAAACAAATATGGCCTCAAGTCTAGTCAATCTGGTCAACGGCTCTGCAATCCTGGAAAAATCCTGGATGAACCTCCTGTAATAGTTTTCCAAACCCAGAAAGCTGCGAACCTCTGACACTGAAGTGGGCTGCTCCCAAGACAACACTGCCTCAACCTTGGCAGGGTCCACTGTCACACCAGAACCCGAGATCACGTGCCCAAGAAAGTGCACCTCCCTCAGCCAAAATTCGCATTTGTCGAACTTGGCATAAAGTTGGTGACTCTGCAACATCTCTAGCATGATCCTCAGATGCTCCTCGTGCTCCTCCTTAGAAGCCAAGTAGACCAAAATGTCATCTACAAAGATAACTACAAACCTGTCCAGGTACTCACCGAACACCCTATGTATCAAATCCATAAGTGCCTTCATGAGCCCAAACGGCATCACAACGAACTCAAAGTGACCGTACCTCGAACGAAAAGCTGTCATACCAATATCAGACTCTCTGATCCTCAACTAGTAGTAGCCTGATCTCAAGTCAATCTTCGAAAACACTCTGGCTGACTGCAACTGATCAAACAAGTCATCGATCCTCGACAACGAATACTTGTTCTTCACTGTCACCTGGTTCAGCTGCCTGTAATCGATGCACAACCTCAAGCTGCCATCCTTCTTCCTCACGAACAGCACGAGCGCTCCCCATGGTGAACGACTCGAACGGATGAAACCCAGCTCAAGCAACTCCTGCAACTGGCGCGTCAGCTCGCGCAACTCAGCCGGAGCCATCCGGTAAGGTGCCTTAGACAAAGGCATCGTACCAGGCAAAAGCTCAATGGAGAACTCTACCTCCTGCTTAGGCGGAAAACCAGGTAGATCCTCTGGAAAAACATCAGAGAACTCACAAATAACAGGCACATCGAAAATAGATGACCCGCTAGGCTCAGAAGTACAAACAGAAGCAAGGTATGCTACACAACCATCACAGATCAAACGAAGAGCTCTAAAAAAGGAAATAAAAGGTCGACGGGTAGACCGGATACCTCGGAAGTAGAGGACAGGCGCTCCAGGTACCTCAAACCGAACGGTCTTTCGCTGACAATCCAACACAGCTGAGTAAGCCTCCAACTAGTCCATGCCCAGGATGACGTCAAAGTCACGAAGCTACAACGCGTACAACCTGGCCGGCAACTGGTGTCCCTGGACCTCAACTATGACGCCCTCCAGGTAATCGAAAGAATGCATGTAATCAACGGACGGAAGATCGACCATCACATCACACTGCCTCTCAGGGGTGTGATGAACCAGAGACTCATAAAACTCCTCGGAAGCAAAACAAAGGGAAGCATTGGGATCAACCAAAACATGAGCAGCTCTACCAAGGATAGGCAAGGTACCTATAACCAAGTTCGACGCCTCGGCCTGCTTCCTAGTAAGAGCCATCATATGACCACGTCCACGCCCACGCTGCGGCGCCTACTGGGGCTGCTGCTGCTGTGGCGGCTGCTGGTGCTGTGGAAACTGTGGCTACTGCTGGTATAGCTGAAATTGCTGGGGCTGCTGATATTGCTGGAACTGCTGAGGCTACTGCTGGTATTGCCTCTGCTGCTGCTGACGGGGTGCTTGCTGCTAGGGAAGGTACTGGTACTACGGTAGCTGCTGTGTGTACTGCACTAGCTGTTGCGGTTGCTGGACTTGCCCCATCGGGAAATCCCTCCTGAAGTGGCTTGGCAAACCACAAGTGTAACAGACTGCCTCCTGCCTGCCCTGATCAGCTCCCTGCTGGACCGACTACTCCGCAAACCTCGATTGACGCTTCTACTGTCGACTCCGTCCACCCCTGCAAGTAGTCATCTACCTGAACTTCGAGTGCAATCCGGAACTGCTCGAATTGCTTGAGCCCGAAGAAGAAGAAGTCACACTGCCGCGACTACCTGCGGGACACTGGTATGGCAAGGACCTGGAAGAAACTCCTCCCTGCTGCTGCTACTGTTGGGGCTACCAAGTCTCTTTCTCCAAGGCGGTGGCCTTGGCCATGGCCTCTCCCAAAGTGGCACACATATGAGCAGTCACGCCCCATCTTAAATCTGGCCTCATTCTTGCAATAAACCTCTCTGCGCAAGCCTGCTCGCTACTGACAACATGAGGAACATGCCTTAGCAATCGGACGAACCTCTGGTGGTACTGAGTAATTGTCAGATCGCCCTGAACCAACTCGTGGAACAGATCTCGTCTCTCACGCCGAACATAGTCCGGGAGGTACTCGGCGTGAAAGATCTCCAAAAACTACTGCCAGGTAATCTGATCCAAATGCTACCCCTGGAAGTGAGTCTACCTCTGAACTCTCCACCACTCATGGGTTGATCCCTTGAGCTGATACATTGCCAGTCTGACCTGGTCCTCCTCGGCGCACTCCATGGTCTCGAACGTGCTCTCCAACTCGTGCGTCCAACTCTCTGCCTTGTCGGGATCATACTCATTGAAGAACATCGGTGGTCGGAGACGCAAGAACCTCTCCAAGAGGGCGGTCTTGTCCTTAGTGACAGTCGTCCTCCTCCGACCGACTCGGGTGCTCCCAGTACCCGACGCCTGCTAAACTGCTAGCTACTCTACCTGTGGATCCCCCTGCTGCTCCAGTACTGCTGGGGGAGGTACTGAAGGTTGACCTTCCGCTGCTGCCTGCCCTGGCTGCCACGCTCTCTGGTATAGGGTCCTGAAGAACCGCTCGTCTAGAGTTAACCAATCTGCGTACTGATGTGGCTGAGGCTAGTACCATTGTTTCTGCTGCCCACCTGCTGCTGCTGCTGCCTCTGCTCCTTGAGGTTGTGCCACAGACTCCTCCACAGACACATCCTCCTGAACTTGCTCCTGTGCGGACATATCGGACTCATCCTACTGCTCCATCAGCTCCCTGGCCTGCCTACGCCTGCGCGGAGCCATATCCTGCACGGCACACAACTAACAAGGTTAACAATACCAACTCGAGTGGCTAGAAGTGTACTTGTACTACTGTTGGGACTTTCTGTCACAGTTTAAATCCACTACAAGTCCTGTCAGACTGTCGCTCTGATACTAACTGTAACGACCCCGAGAACCCGACCCTCGGCCCAAGCCGAGGACCCGATTTTCGCGAAAGTCGCCCATGGATCCGGGGACCCGGAAGGGCTATAACACAAGTCTAACAGAATATGTAAAGGAAATAAATGTCAACTGCTAACTAGGAGCAAACACACGGAAGCAGAAAGAAGAGCGAGACCGTTGCGTATCGCTCAAGGTACAGTCCCAACAAACACAACTAGTACAAGTAAGAAGGGAAGGAACAAGTCCCTTAGGGGCATACCTCGAGGGTGACGCACAACTGAAGGGAGAAAACCACTACTAGCTACGGGGACGACGACTACTGCCTCGTCTCCTCCGCCTGACGCGTGCCCTACCGCTGTTGAGAAGTCTCACCTAGAAAAAGGAAGGGATGAGCTTCACAACAGAAGCTCGGTAGGGACTACCAATCTCCTACTGGCTCTAACAGGCAGAAGAATATATATATAAACAATTAAATGACAGCAGTTATATCTTCTACCCTACAAACGAAGTGCGAAAGCAAAGCTACTAACTGGCAACGGTGTGGAAAACACCATGGTCGGAACCTCCATACGACTGCACGTCATGACCACCACACGGCTGGCAACACAGACAGAGAGAACTCTGTCTGGACAAGAGACACTAGCTACGTAAAACACTACCACTAGTCAATCGGTTAGGTGCGTCCACTGACGTCTTATCATCGACCCAGGTCCCCACCTCTACGTCTCGTTAGAGTGAGGCAGGAACACAAGTAGCACAACAGTAACCGCCATAGTCTGGCCAGACTACGGTCCCACGCCTGGTCTCTCTAAGCGGTTCTGGGGCCACAAAGAGCGAGGTAGTGAGAAAAGGACTGACTGGCTTGCACTGAGAAGGACTCCAAACGACCTCGGCGTTCCAAACCAACCTCTATCATGGTATAAGCCCTCAAGTGCCGAGCACCGGGTGAATGACTAGTGTAGGACCGTACCAGGAACAAGCACTGGTGCCACGGGTACAGTAAGGAGCGGAAACGGCGAAGACTCCATAGAAATGGAACTCCACAAGACTTACCTGTCTCTGGCGCTATCGCGACACATCAGGCCATCGCGACACTGTCGCGACACCACAAGCTGTCGCGACCATGCATGACGCCTTAGAGCATCGCGATGATGTAGCGGTGGCCCTGCCGGTCGCGACTGTTAGTTATAGGTGTCCTCAAGCCAATCATAACTTGTACAATCTTGTTCTTTAATAATAATAATAAGGTTTTTATATTCATTATGTGTAATTCATTTATCGTTTCATTATGAAGTCCATGAATATGCGCAATGGATATTAATTATGATGAGATCATAACAATGGGATTAATGTCCTTTAAACCCATATTCTTAATTGTTCCTAGTCGGAGGATATTCGAGAAGGACATCGGATATCTGGTTAGACTAGTACAGGTTGCACCTGCTCATATGATAAGGGTGACTGATCTCATAGTCACTTGTGTGGAGACACTAAGGTGAATCTGTAGGTACTCATTGGAGAATGAGTTCACTGAACTGATCCGTTATGAATCGCTGGATGGTAATATTACCTAACTGTCAACCAGCTAGATTCATTGTCACAGTGGTGTGATTGGTCCTTAGACTTGAGACACCAAGGACACCTTGTTGGTGGACTTCTGGGTTTTGACCTTAACTCATAGATCTCTAGCCATGAGGTCTTAATCAGTTAAGTGTTCGGATCTGGCGGAATACCTTCGAAGGTGATTGTGTGGTCAATATGGGATCGCTCGCTCTCGGTAATAAGAGAGTGAATGCTCTAGGGAAAGATGCCTGATAGTCCCTGGCCATGGCAAGACTACTTATTAGAAAATGAGTTTTTTGATATTACTATGTGGCATCTAAACCAAGTGAGTGCACATATTAGGGTTTGATAGTTGACCATACCCTAAGTGCGCTCGGGAGCATTGTACGCGAAGAACTATAGTCACGTGGTAACTGTTGACAGAAAGGGTTCCTTGATTGGGTTGCTGAACCCCAATGCTTTCCAGGATCAAGTGGTGTTGCTTGGCACCAACTTGATTGGAAGCCCGGTCAATTATCGTGAGACGATAATTGATTGTGTAATTAATTAATATGAGATATTAATTAATTACAGTAAGTCAATAAAGAGTTATTGGACATAATGGGCTGAAAACTGGACTAGCACTTGGGCCTAGAGGGTCACATGCAATAGAGTTCTGAGCAGACTGGGCAGGATGACCGTTATCGACATTAACTGGGTTTTTGTGAAAAAACCGCAGAGTCTATATATGCACGTGGAGAGTCAAACCCTGGGCCAAGCTCTAGGGTCGTCTCTGGCCGCGTCCTCCTCTCTCTCTCCTAGGGCGCCCCCACCTCTCTCTCTGGCACATGGTGGAGCTGAGATCCGGGAGACGCGTGGAGACCGAGGAGATCCCGTCTGCGTCTGGAGCTCGCGTGGATATGTCTAGAGGCCGGACACCTGAACGGCTTGAAGCACTAGGCCTCCAGTGTTACCTTCTCCCGGATTAGGGAGTTTCGCAACCCCGCAAAGGTATAGATCAGATCTTCCTGTTCGCGGGTTTCCATTTCGATCGATTCCGACCGCCGACAACGATATCAAATGGAGGGAATCGCGTTTCCGCTGCGCTCTGATCGATTCCTTACAGTGGTATTAGAGACAGGTTGCTGGCTCGGTTGGAATCGGCGCCATATGAATGTTATTTCATGTGTTTTTGTCGATTCGCGTCCTGCATGAATCCCCATCTTTGCTACGTTCTTGGGTCGCACATGGGATGTGCACTTCCTGTTTGGTACATGGAAGTTGTTTCTGGTACCAAGGGCATCGCGAAGAACCCTTTGTGTCGTCGTTTGGCCCTCTGTAGAGGTCATACGGCCCTCTGCAAGATGCCGCCGCCATGCTGTTTTCATCTTCTTGGACAGTCCAAGATGGGGGACGATTTCTGCAGATTTTGGGGTTTTCGGGTTTTTTTTCTGGGCTTTTGGGGCCTTGCTAGGCGGCCGCCGGTGTCGCCGGCGCTGAGCCCGCCGTCGGAGGCGGCGCGGGGCTGGCGGGGTCGCCCCGCTCCGGCCCTGCGCGGGGGCGGCGGCGGCTAGGGTTTCACCCTAGCCCCCCCCCCCCCCCCCCCGGTCGGGCGGAGGGGGTGACCCCGCGCGTGTCCCCCGCGGGTAAGTCGCGGGCGGACCCCCCGCGGGTCCCGGACGGGCGGATCCGGCCCGCGCCGGATCCGACCGGCCCAAAAAACATTTTTTTGTTTTTAAAGTGTTTTAAAAGCCAGAAAAAAAAATTCTTAAAAATTCCAAAAAATTATGAAAATTAATTTTAGGAGTTTTAAAATTATTTTAGCTCTCTGTAAATTAATTTTCAGATGTTTGACCCAATGTTCAATTAGTTTAAGGGAATTCTAAAATTGTTTTAGTTATTTCCTCGTATCTAATTAATGCATATTAATTAGTTTGAGAATGTGATTTTCATTAAATTAATTAACAGTAAATTTTGGCGGATTCATGCAGTAACGGTGAATGGCATTCATCTAATGTTGATTAGATGTTTTTCCATATTAGCTAAATTGTTTAGTTAAATAGTTTTCAAAATATAATTAGTATATATTTGAAATAAAATTATTTCAGAAGTAATTATGTGATAATTGCTTATTAATGCATGTGATGTGTTGATGTGTGGATGGATAATCATGGACCTAGATTCATGTGATGATTGTTATGGTTTATGACATGTGATGTAATTTATGAGGACTGCGTGCCTCCCTCTCTCCCTTTATTAAATCGGGTTGTACATTCTATCTCCCTCCTGTCATGTACTCCCCTTGACTTGTTCAAGGTTTCTTATTATTATCTGATGTGTATTTATGGGCCTGCAAGTCCAATTTAAATGATACTTGTAATATTAAGAAGCAAATTGGTAGAGATGGAGGAGAGTACCATGCACGGCCTTCCTGGAGATAGAGTCACATCAAGCAAGTGCATATGATGCGGGACTGCCATATGTTTGCCATAAATGTGGATTACCAACTAGCTCTGGTAATGCCACTCTAGGTTAAAGTCCATGATCATCCATCGTTTTTCTTCATATATGTGATATGTGTGGAATGTGCTATAATATATATAATTAAATATATATGATATTCCAAATTCTATATATCAATAGCACGCAGATATTGAGACCAAGATAAAATATGATAAAATCCCTCCTCGTTCAAACTTTAAGCCGTACGTAATCATTTAGAATGAATTACGTGGCCCTCCATCATTATAGTTTTAGGATTGCCATTAGATCGGGCAAGTTTGTTGTGCTATCCACAAGGCTTGCCAAATATGATGACAGACTAAAACTATGGCATGGTGATGCCTTGAACGGGGTGAGGAACGGTGTAGCTTTGTTGTGCTATCCACAAGGGCTACATCCGAATCTATGCTCGTTACGTAATGATGGTATTGCTTAGACTGGATTTAATGGCTTGTTGTGCTATCCACAAGCTCATTAAGTTCAGGGGCCGAAATAAGATCGGATATTGCAAGAGTTGCAAGTGTCAAGAGTTGACCGCTTTCAGATCATAGTATGGTTGTTGTGCTATCCACAAGATCATGCTATGAGTCTGTAAGATTCCGATCCCCACTAGGAGACCGTCGGCGTCTCCCATTCTGTATATCTGAGGGTTATACAGTCTGTCAGAAATAGTGGGAGCTAATCTTGATTAAAGTCCTAATCTAGATTTAATTATTATTACGAACATCTGCTAATTGTGTTTACATTTCCTTTATAGGCAAAAATGTCATCGAGTAACCCACTCCGAGGCATACTGGATGCCAACAAATTGACAGGCCTGAACTACTCAGATTGGCTCAGGAACCTGAAGATTGTCCTCAGGTCTGAGCGCATTGCCTATGTCCTGGAGGGTGAGATCCCTGCTGAACCACCTCTAGATGCACCTGAAGAGGAAACGCTTGAATTTGCGAAGTGGAAGGAGGATTCCACTCTAGCCCAATGCTACATGCTTGCCTCAATGAGCAATGAGTTGCAAAGGCAGCATGAGAATATGGATGCTAGATCCATCATGCAGCACTTGCAGGAGCTTTTTGAAGAGCAGAGTAGGGTAGAGAGATATGAGATATCCAAAGCCCTGTTCAGAGCTCGCATGGCAAAGGGGTCTTCAGTACAGACTCATGTGCGAAGATGATAGAGTGGATTGAGAGGCTCGAGGGGCTTGGTTTTCCTCTTGACAAGGAACTGAGCACGGGCCTCATTCTCCAGTCACTTCCAGATTCATATTCCCAGTTCATTGTAAACTTTACAATGAACAAGATTGAGGTGAGTTTAGCTGAGATGCTAAACATGCTGAAGACTGCTGAGGGCAACCTTAAGAAGGAAAAGCCCATTGTTCTCATGGTTGGAAAGTCCAACAAGAAGAGGAGAGCAGTGCAAGCCTTTAAGAAAGGCAATGCAAAGAAGCAGTCCAAGCAAAAACAAAAGAAGGACATGAGCAAAGGAGAAGAAAAGGGCGAGTGCTTCCACTGCAAGAAAAAGGGACACTGGAAAAGAAATTGCAAGGACTACCTTGCAATGAAGGCTCAGGAGAAGCAGAAGCTTGGCGAAGCTTCAGGTATCTATATAATAGATCTTCACTTGTCTGTTAGAGATTCTACATCTTGGGTTTTAGACACTGGATGTGCCTCTCATGTCTGCAATGATGTGCAGGTGTTGACAAGTAGAAGGAAGCTAAGCAAGGGCGAGGTGAACTTGAGGCTTGGAAACGGCACAAGTGTTGCTGCACATACTGTGGGGACAGTGAAGCTCAAGTTACCCTCAGGAGATTTACTTTTATTAGATGATTGCTACTTTGTGCCTAGCATTATGAAGAACATTATTTTTGTTTCTTGTTTAGACAGAATTGGATACAAGTTTACCATTGAGAACAATAGTTGTTCAGTTTATTTGAGAAATAAACTAGTTGTTTTAGCATATTTGGTGAATGATTTGTATCTACTTGATGTTTCTTATGCAAATCTCCATGTTGATGTTTCTCCTAAGAGAAGTAAGAATAGTGTGAACACTACCTACTTGTGGCATTGTAGGCTTGGTCACATTGGCGAGAATAGGCTTCAAAAGTAGCATAAGAATGGATACTTGGATCCATTTGATTATGAATCATATGCAACTTGTGAATCCTGTTTAATGGGTAAGTTGACCAAATCTCCATTTAGTGGACATGAAGATAGGGCCAAGGACATATTGGAACTAATACACTCGGATGTATGTGGACCAATGTCTACCCAAGCCAAGGGTGGCTACTCATACTTCATTACATTCACGGATGACTGTTCAAGGTTCGGATTTGTTTACTTAATGAAGTACAAGTCTGAAGCTTTTGAGAAGTTCCAAGAATTTAAAAATGAAGTTGATAAGCAAACTGGAAAGAGCATTAAAACCTTACGGTTAGACCGAGGAGGTGAATACTTGAGTACAGAGTTCACACAATTCTTAAAGGACAATGGTATCCTTTCTCAATGGACTCCTCCCTATACACCGCAGATGAATGGTGTATCGGAAAGGAGGAATCACACCTGTTGGACATGGTACGATCTATGATGAGCCGTTCACAGTTACCAGTTTCCCTATGGGGATATGCACTAGAGTCAGCGGCATATCTACTGAATAGGGTTCCCAGTAAATCTGTGTCTTCTACTCCATATGAGATATGGAAGGGTAGAAAGCCTGATTTTAAACATGTTAAAGTCTAGGGCTGTCCTGCCCATGTGAAGAGACACGACCCAGATAAACTGGAATCCAGAACTGATAAGTGCAGGTTTGTTGGATACCCAAAAGAAACGTTTGGGTACTACTTTTACCATCCTGGTGAACAAAGAGTGTTTGTCGCCAGGAGAGCTGTCTTCTTGGAAGAGGAGTACCTTACCCAGGAGGATAGTGGGAGTAAGGTAGATCTAGAAGAGGTTCTATATCCACAAACTGTGCAAAGTCCACCAGATGAAACATCGGTTCCGGAACCTGATCAGGAATATACACACCTTCATCGTAGGTCTGGTAGAGTACCTAGATAGCCCGAAAGATATGTTGGACATATCAGAGAAGGCATGTCATATAATGAGGATGATGATCCAAAGACCTACCAAGAGGCTATTCATAGTCCTCAGTCAGGGAAATGGCGAGATGCCATGAATTCTGAGATGCAGTCCATGTACACCAACCAAGTTTGGAACTTGGTAGACTTGCCTGAAGGTATTGTACCTATTGGGTGCAAGTGGATCTTTAAGAGAAAGATCGGTGCAGATGGACAGATCGACACCTATAAGGCAAGGTTGGTAGCAAACGGGTATCGTCAAAGGCAAGGAATTTACTATGACGAAACTTTCTCACCAGTTGCTATGATAAAGTCGATCAGAATTCATCTCGCCATTGCTACATACTTTGATTACGAGATCAGGCAGATGGATGTAAAAACTGCTTTCCTCAATGGAAACATTGAGGAAGAAGTGTATATGATACAGCCTGAGGGTTTTACATCCCAAGAATGTCTAGATAAAGTATGCAAGCTTCAAAGGTCCATCTATGGATTGAAACAAGCTTCCCCAAATTGGAACATAAGGTTTGATGAGGCTACCAAATCTTATGACTTCATTAAGAATGAAGATGAACCATGTGTGTATAAAAAATTCAGTGGGAGTGCTATCACTTTTCTCGTACTTTACGTTGATGACATCTTGCTCATTGGGAATGATGTAGGGATGTTGTCATCAGTAAAGATATGGTTGTCAAAGAACTTCTCCATGAAGGATTTGGGGGAAGCATCCTACGTATTGGGAATATGTATCTATACAGATAGATCCAAGAGGATGCTTGGCTTGACCCAATCCATGTACATAGATACCATTGTCAAAAGGTTTGACATGGAAAATTCCAAGAGAGGTCTCATACCAATGAGACATGGAATTAATCTCTCTAAGGAGCAGTCTCCTAAGACTCCTGAAGAGAGGGAAATTATGGATAGAGTCCCCTATGCCTCAGCTATAGGGTCTATCATGTATGCCATGCTATGTACAAGGCCTGATATGGCATTTGCTCTAAGTGTTACGAGCAGATATCAGGCAAATCCAGGTGAAACACACTGGATGGCAGTGAAATGTATCCTTAAGTACTTGAGAAGGACTAAGGCTATATTTCTAGTTTATGGAGGAGGGGACTTGAAACTTCGGGCATATACTGACTCGAGTTTCCAATCAGATCCAGATGATAGCAAGTCTACATATGGATTTGTGTTCACCTTAAACGGAGGTGCAGTGAGCTGGAAGAGTTCCAAGCAAGAAACCACTGCAGACTCGACGACAGAAGCTGAGTACATTGCTGCAGCTGAAGCCACCAAGGAGGCAGTATGAATGAAGAAGTTCATCACCGACCTTGGTGTGGTGCCGGGTGACTCTGATCCGATCCCATTGCTGTGTTACAACAATGGGGCTATTGCGCAAGCGAAAGAGCCGCGGTCTCATCAGAAGTCAAAGCACATTCTAAGGAGATTTCACCAGATCAGGGAGATTATCACTAGAGGAGATGTACTGGTGGAAAGAGTTCCTTCAGTCGACAACATTGCAGATCCACTGACGAAGCCTTTGACTCAAATTGTGTTTGAGCGCCACCTAGAGTCTATGGGTTTAAGACATAAAGGTGATTGACTTTAGTCTAAGTGGGAGATTGTTAGTTATAGGTGTCCTCAAGCCAATCATAACTTGTACAATCTTGTTCTTTAATAATAATAATAATAATAAGGCTTTTATATTCATTATGTGTAATTCGTTTATCATTTCATTATGAAGTTCATGAATATGCGCAATGGATATTAATTATGATGAGATCATAACAATGGGATTAATGTCCTTTAAATGCATATTCTTAATTGTTCCTAGTCGGAGGATATTCGAGAAGGACATCGGATATCCGGTTAGACTAGTACAGGTTGCACGTGCTCATATGATAAGGGTGACTGATCTCATAGTCACTTGTGTGGAGACACTAAGGTGAATCTGTAGGTGCTCATTGGAGAATGAGTTCACTGAACTGATCCATTATGAATCGCTGGATGGTAATATTACCTAACTGTCAACCAGCTAGATTCATTGTCACAGTGGCGTGATTGGTCCTTAGACCTGAGACACCAAGGACACCTTGTTGGTGGACTTCTGGGTTTTGACCTTAACTCATAGATCTCTAGCCATGAGGTCTTAATCAGTTAAGTGTTCGGATCTGGCGGAATACCTTCGAAGGTGATTGTGTGGTCAATATGGGATCGCTCGCTCTCGGTAATAAAAGAGTGAATGCTCTAGGGAAAGATGCCTGATAGTCCCTAGCCAGGGCAAGACTACTTATCAGAAAAGGAGTTTTCGGATATTGCTATGCGGCATCTAAACCAAGTGAGTGCACATATTAGGGTTTGACAGTTGACCATACCCTAAGTGCGCTCGGGAGCATTATACGAGCGAAGAACTATAGTCACGTGGTAACTGTTGACAGAAAGGGTTCCTTGATTGGGTTGCTGAACCCCAATGCTTTCCAGGATCAAGTGGTGTTGCTTGGCACCCAACTTGATTGGAAGCCCAGTCAATTATCGTGAGACGATAATTGATTGTGTAATTAATTAATATGAGATATTAATTAATTACAGTAAGTCAATAAAGAGTTATTGGACTTAATGGGCTGAAAACTGGACTAGCACTTGGGCCTAGAGGGTCACACGTAATAGAGTTCTGAGTAGACTGGGCAGGATGACCGTTATAGACATTAACTGGGTTTTTGTGAAAAACTGCAGAGTCTATATATGCACGTGGAGAGTCAAACCTGGGCCAAGCTCCAGGGTCGTCTCTGGCCGCGTCCTCCTCTCTCTCTCCTAGGGCGCTCCCACCTCTCTCTCTGGCACATGGTGGAGCTGAGATTCAGGAGACGCGTGGAGACCGAGGAGATCCCGTATGCGTCTGGAGCTCGCGTGGATACGTCTAGAGGCCGGACACCTGAACAACTTGAAGCACCAGCACCTCTAGTGTTACCTTCTCCCCGGATTAGGGAGTTTTGCAACCCCGCAAAGGTATAGATCGGATCTTCCTGTTCGCGGGTTTCCATTTCGATCGATTCCGACTGCCGACAATGATATCAAATGGAGGGAATTGCATTTCCGCTGCACTCTGATCGATTCCTTACAACAACATCATCACGACCTCTATAGCGGTCGCGTTCTCAGCAAAGGGGCGTCCCGGTATAGTCCTCCCAAAGACCGCCCCAAAACCGGTACAAACCACACCATAGGGGGAGGGGAGCATGGGAAACATATAGGAAAGCTTTTAAATCATACAAACCACCCTCAAACCCCATGAAAACATGGATTACAAGGAATCTACGCTCGATGGAAACCTCACTCAACATGAGCATGATTCTCACACCCTACAACCCCAAACCATGGAGAAACCACGATCGCAAGGGGGAAGGGAGCATGCTAGGAGGAGAGGAGTCAAGGGTCCCTACCTCCAAGAGTAGAGCCGAACCATTGGGGCCTTCACGTCGGAATGACCACCTCCTCCTTGCTCCAAGCACCACGAGCATGTCCCCTACACGAAGGAGACATCACCTCCTTGCCACGAGCACCACAAACGCCAGGAAGTGTCGGAGAACATGAGAGAGCTCGGGAGAGGAAGAAGGGAGAAGAAGAAGAATGAAAGGGAGAGAGGGGGAAATGGGGCATCGGCCTCGGTTTTAAACTGATGGGCCCCAAGATGCGATAGGTCGGCCCGGCGCGACAACGAGCATGCCCCTAGGCGCTGCGACCATGTCGCGACAGCCACCCCCGGCGCGACATATGAAAGGCGGTCAAACCTCAAAGATCAGGAAACCAGAACGCGATGGCTGACCAGGTCGCGTCAACACTGTACGCACCTAACACCCGACAAAGCCGTTCTGACAGAAAGGACATCGGTCAGATCGGTCAGAAAAGCAATCGCGATGCCTTTAGACGCCGCGACAAGAACGCGACGCCCACCCCCGTCGTGACTAGAACGCGATGGTCGGGTGTGTTGCGACCCGAAGCCTGTCATGGCAGGGTCCTCTGGCGCGACCATGTCGCGATCAGGGTGCCCATCGCGACCCTGAGGATAGGGCCAAGGGCCTGAGAGGGCCGGGTCTTACAAATTTCCTACTGGGCATAATTGCTCATGTATCCCTACTTTCCTTTTAGGCATCTCAGATGGGGCTAACTCTCCAGGGGACTGTGCGCCGAGTGAATTTTAAAAATTAGCAAACCAAGCTTCTTTTGGATTTTTGCCTCTTAGACTGTTGTATATATTGAACTTGAAACCATCAGCTCATGTAAACTCATGTAATGTAACTTTCCCCTGTACTGCCTTATGGTTATGAATGACGATCTCTACCTCCTTTATCTCAAATTCTCTGTCATATCTGAAAATCGTCAATAAATAGGACGTGGTAGAACGCGACAGATAGAGAGAGGTAGAGAGAAGGAGATGGAAGAGAGTTTAGGCAGAAAAACAAGGTTTTTGGCTACCACACGGCTACTTGCAGAACTCTATTTTATTATTATAGAATAGTTTTGACAATAATCCTATTTTGAACATCACAGATTTAATGTTACAATTTCATGTTCGAAGCGATTACCTTTCTGCCAGTGTCAACACTGCATACCCATGAATGGTACTTCTTGTTCAATTTGAAGACAATCAAGGGCACATTCTACACCAGGGAAATCTATTCTCTTTTCTTGAAAAACTAACTACATTGTCTTTAATTTTTTTTAATAATTCTACTCCAAATGAGATTTAAACCTCAAATTGATAACCTAACAATTATTAAGCCACTTATTGAGTACCCTACTTATTGGTGATAACAGTTGAAGAATTTATCCTCGAGTCTTACAACCCAAGAAGGGGCTATTCATCACCTGATGGAGGTAGATGATGTGTGGGATAGATGCTATTTGATGTGTATGAAGGCTGTATGAAGTGAAACCATGCCAAAATTTACCGTAATAAGGCCACTCCACTTGGTCCAACTTATTAGGCCCAAGCTATTCCAGACTTTTTTTTTTTTAGTAACGAGAAAATCCCGTCCCGTGTGGCTTTGTGGGCTCAGGGATTGGTGTTCGTGAACTCTAAGGTCAGGACTTGGCAGCTCCTACTTTTTGTGTACCCGTATTGCCCTTACCAGCTATTCCAGACTAATTCATCCTACATTTCACCTGGTCATGATACATATATAGTATTGAAGATAGTGATATATAGGTTAGAGCAAATAGATTTCTCTTCACCACAAGTGTCTATCTTAGAATGATTTACTTGAGTATGAAGGGATCTTGAACTCTTATGGCTTCTCTCCCTGCGATCTAGTATAACTGTCAAACGTTAAGGACGTAATTACAAGTAATTATGAGAGAAGTTAAGATGGAGTGTTCGTTACAAGGAGTTAATCATCTAATTGTGGAGAGGATCTTGAAATTGCCCACGTCCCTTAAGTAAGGGTTCTTCGTATTTATGAGAAGTTAAAGTGAAATAGGAGTGCTTGCTCTGAGCATTAGCCTGTGGGTGGCATCGATCGTCGGACTAGTGAAATGGATCCTTTCTTATTCTCCTTGATTAATTGACTAGTCAAACAAGTTTGGACATTAATGCAGCTATGTGGATAACTGACTAAATTTAATTACAAGATCTAATTAGGGTTGAAACTATCCACGAATATAAATAACAAGAATTAATCCTCCAATTTTCGTATCCTATTATATATTGAGAAAACACAAATAGTTAAAATCATGCCATCATGCATGATGGCCCCGCTTAATGACAAATGGGATATTAATAGACCGGTGGCTGACAATTCCATATATGGTCTGTCCTGTTTCTTTGAAGTCAAATTGAAGAATGGAAATTAATTAATGACCAAGATTCTATAGCAGGGTTTTGGAATTTAATGACAATATTATGAAATGGATCTTCTTATTTAAGAAGGTCAGCAACACCTCCACCATGTAGAGACGAACCTTTTGAACGCCCTCGGTGCCGGGGTGTGGTCCAAAAAACCCACCGGTTGCCTTCGTCCCCGAGCTCGGTGGTGACCACACCGGCCACTGTGGCTCCAGGGACCCCTCTCCCGCGAGGGCCCCAAGAAATAAAGAAACTCCAAATGTGATGTCTTGGGGATGGAAGATAAGAGGCAGGAAGAGGGCGCCCGGGACCGGCCTCCCTCTCTGTCTGCACCCCCCATGCCCTGTCGCCCTCATGCACAAGCGAAGAAACGCGATGCGGCCGTGGCTGCTTGCTTCCCTTCGTCGTCTTCTCTGTTTCTGCCCCCACGCCCCCGTTAGCGGGAGGAGGAGGACTGAGAGGGTCCCCTGGGCCGGCCATAATTGATAGTTCTGTTCGGTGCGTCCAGGAAGGGGCTCCCCGTTATCCCCACCTGCGTTATCGTGCTCGTCGATAGCATTCATGCGCTACGCGTCAGCGGCGAGGAAGGAGGGGGAGTGGGGGCCGGGCAGGCAAAGCGGGAAAGAGAAAGGGGAGATGCGAGGGGGGGGGATGACATCAGAGGTGCCATGCGTGGTTTTGCCTCCCTGTCTTTGGGTGTGGGCGAGCTGAACCTGCGTTGCCGGAGGAAGAGGACGGCGGGAGACAGCGATCGACCGGGAAAGGTGTCATCTTTGGGCGTTATCGTGGAATCTGAGATGACGGGAGAGCCAATTCCAAGTGGTGTGATGGCAGGGGTGGAGGCTGCAGCGTTCTGCCCAGTGTAAAGTAGCTGCCCGTTTGGTGGAGGACGAGGGAAGGTCTTCTTTTTTGAGTTGTTGTGATGGGCAGTCGCACAGGAGAGGGTGTTGCTGACATGTTACTCTGAGGCCACCCACTGGCGAATTGTTCTAACTTTTATTGGTTGCTGTTTCTATCTTTTATTGGGAGTTTTGTTTCGATGGAGATGTGATATTTGTTGTATACTGAAACAAATACTGAAGCCGGTCCTGTGTCTACAAAGATCGTTGGGAATTGACTTCAGGTATTTAAGATGTGGAAATTAGATATGTTGACGGAGAAGAATCGAAGCTGCTAATGTCGTGGAGGTTGGTGCCGACGCCACTTGACCTACAAGAAGGTAAGTTCGGAAAGAGATTTTCAGAGTTGATTTCTTCGATGATCAGGTCAAAAGTATATTTTAAGAAGGGGACCAAAAGAAAGTGATATGTAGTGGGGGGAGAAGAGAGGACCCAAGTTATGTTGAGATCTCTAGTCGAGAACTGAAGTTTGGGCTTTTACTTGATGTAAGTTGGGAAGGGGTTCTTACAATCGATCGTTCGACACTCAAGTCAAAAATTGGCTCTAGAAAGAAACTAAGGAAAAATAGTATGTAATGGGGGAGAGAAGAGAGGAGCCCTAATTGTGTCGAGATCTCTAATTGGGATTTGAAATCATTCACATGTCTTTATCTTTGGTGAAGGGGTTATTTTTATAGGCGAAGTGTTATAACTCGGTTGAGATTTTATATTTTGGCCGAACTGAGAGAGTTGTTCAGGTGCTAATCTCCTAATTAGGATTCCTAACAAGAGCTATATATATGGTGTTTTCTTGTTTGGATTCTCAACGTGAAGAGTCGTGACAAACCTCATAATCTATTGTTGGATGAACTCGTGGTCAAACTATGACTGTTGATGTGCATCTTAGTTCTAGTTGGATTCTTCTCGGGCTACCCCTTTCTAGGGCTGACGCTTCTTAATGGGCCGATGCCGCCTCAGAGGGCCCAGATCAGAACGGGGCAAGATCCCTGTTGGGCCGTCGTCAGATCCATGCTTATCCGATCCCATCAGTTATGTTGCTTCATGTTATGTAACTGTTTACAGAAGAGGGCCCAGATCAGAACGGGCCAAGATCCCTGTTGGGCCGTCGTCAGATCCATACTTATCCCGATACCCATCAGTTATGTTGCTTCATGTTATGTAACTGTTTACAGAAGAGGTTATGTGTTTGGTAAAAATTTTTAAAATTTATTTTAATGTGTTTGGTGGGGGGGGGGGGTTGCTGCGCAGGGGAGGGGTGGAAGCAGGGGGGAGGGGGCGGCGAGTGAGGGGGGGGGGGGGGTGCTGCACCGGGGGGGGGGCACTGCCTGGGGGGGAGGGGGTGGTGAGTTGGGGGGGTGCGCGGTGGTGGGGGGGGGGTGTTGGGGGAAGGGAAGCAGAGGGAGGGGGGGGGGACGCTGCCCGGGGGGGGGGGGGGTGCTGCGCGGGGGGCGCTACCCACGGGCGGGGTGGGGGGGTGCGGTGGTGTGTGGCGGGGGGGGGGGGGGTGCTACGTGGGGGCCGATGCTGCCCAGGGGGGGAGGGGGGGGGTGGGGAGGGAAGCAGAGGGCGGGGAGGGTGGGGGCTGCTGCGCAAGGAGGGGAGGGGGCGCAGGGGAGGGTTTCGGTGGGGAGCGGAGGGGAGGGGGGTGCAGTCTGTAGAAGAGGATGAGCCGTGTTGTGTTTTTTTAAAAAAAATTGCTTCACACATATTTTTATTTGGGAGAGATTTACATAGGATAAAATTTCTTCCTTAAATTAAAAATTACTTACCAAACACGTCTATTTGTCCTTCCTTATTTTTTAAATTTAAGAGAAAAAAATTGGAAAAAAATTACAACCAAACACCTTATAACTACATTGTCTTTAAGTTTTTTTTAATAATTCTACTCCAAATGAGATTTAAACCTTAAACTGATAACTTAACAATTATTAAGCCACTTATCGAGTACCCTACTTATTGGTGATAACAATTGAAGAATTTATCCTCAAGTCTTACAGCCCAAGAAGGGGCTATCCATCACCTGATGGAGGTAGATGATGTGTGGGATAGATGCTATTCGATGTGTATGAAGGCTGTATCAAGTGAAACCATGCCAAAATTGACCCTTTAGACCCACTAATAAGGCCAATCCACTAGGTCCAACTTATCAGGCTCAAGCTATTCCAGACTAATTTGTCCTACTTTCACCTAGTCATATATATATTTATAATATATATATATATATATATATATATATATATATAGTAATTAGAAGACGGTGATATATAGGTTAGAGCAAATAGATTTCTGTTCACCACAAGTTTCTATCTTAGAATGATTTACTTAAAGTATGAAGGGATCTTGAACTCTTATGGCTTCTCTCCCTGCGATCTAGTATAACCGTCAACTGTTACGAACGTAATTACGAGCAATTATGAGAGAAGTTATGGTGGAGTGTTCGTTACAAGGAGTTAATCATCCAATTGTGGAGAGGATCTTGAAATTGCCCACGTCCCTTAAGTAATGGTTCTTCATATTTATGAGAAGTTAAGTTTTATGTCATGTGAAAAAAAAGTCACTCAGGCCTCATATTTCTCACGATAGGGACAATTGAGATATAGAGGTTGGAGACGTCATAGATTTTCCTAAGATAATATGTTGGGGGCCATGATAGATTTTTTCGGAATAATATATCTAGGTTCTCACTTTAGTGTATTCTGAGATACTATCTCGACAGCGTCACCCTTCAAGTCGGCTTTGATCCCCTGGAATAATGTTCTCGAGATAAGGGGCCTTCTGTATGAGTTCTTGAGCCGCTTTGGTGCTTCGTAGTGGGTCCGAAAGGGCTGTCACTTTTGGAGTTATGAGTCAATGCAGAGTTGGTAGCTACAATAAATTTAAGGTAGAAATTATCCCTCTCCAAATATAAATCAGAAACATTGCAGTGAAGAATTCAAGCTAGTCAGAAGGATGGCTAAGCAAGATAGATGAAAGGGAAAGAACAGAAGAATGGAAGTATGATGAGACAAGTTAATAGAAGTATGAGCTCGCTCCCAACCGACTTAGGCAGCGTTTGGTAATGGGGTAAAAGGCGATTTTCACCCCAAAATCTCTAACAAATCCCTTTCGGTTTCCAAATGTGAGCGACTTGCATGGGAGTTTGCGCAACGCGCTTCTTCAGTTGGAGAGAGAGACAGACCCAACTTTGGTTCTCTCTCCCTTCTGTCAAAAGTGGCCACCGAGCCGCTTTCCGAAATGGATGGGTCGACTTCTGTGACTTTTGACAAATATCCTATACTTTCATCGCTGTGGGAGAGTTGAGGGTGAGGCGTCCTCTCTCCGAGGATCGGCGACGGTCATCAGCAACCCCACCTCATCGACTGCTTTCCTTTTTTTCGTTTCCTAAAACCTAAATTTTCTCTTCACATTTTCGATCTGCTATAGGAACATAGATGCAGGAAATGTCTTCTGGGAGGGAGCTGGCATAGAGCAAGGAATCAACACACTTCTACTACCATATGCAAACTTGGTATGCTCCGGTTCTTTCTGAATAATGCTTCGATCATCTTTCCTTTCTCCTACATACAACAGACACAGATGTTCTCACAATCTTCAGCTGCAGGCGTAGATGAGCCTCCTGTGTGACAGAGAACTCCAGAAAGTGGACGTATCTACAGAAGGGGAATCAGATCTGAAACCTCTGCTCAAAGTTTCAATACAACAATCCGCAACCAGTGATCTGTTTAAGACACACGTAGTGATGCGACGACAGTGGTGGGTTTTTTGCTCTCTTCTTTTTGCATATCACATACAAGGATCCATTACGTAGTTTGCATAAATTTGCATATTCTTTAAAACCCGCATTGTTTGTGTCATACACATTTCCATCTTCTTTCAATGCTGAAAATGTTAGGGCGACTGAGACAAAACATTGATTGAGTTTTATTCTTCTCTGCGTCACTTCCCTCTTTTGGGGATCCAAGCTCTCGACCTAAAAAATAAGCACTTACTGCATCGTCATCCCCTTCCCACGTTCTTCGAAAAGAACTGCAACATCCATCTCAAATGTTTATCCAAGCAAGTGAGTCCTCATCATGGTTGGTTCTAATGATACCTAAAAGCATGAGGGATCCCTATGAGTTTTAACGGCAATTCTGAAATTTCTGCTCATACCTGAAAATGTTGGCTCTGTTCAATACCAATTCCTTTGTCTCTATCAGTTATGTGGCTCCCAACTTGTACAATGAGTATTAGGGTTGCATTTCAGTTGAATGCCCATACTAAAAACCTTACACATAGTGTTTACATATGGACATTCTATTGTCAGATGTCTTCTCCTAGATATGTGTAGGGTTTTCTTCATGGTCGTAATTAAAATCTTATAGTTCATGTGCATATGTTTTACTTATAATTAATTGGATCATCATTGACATCTGTTGCTTTTAGGAACCGGGACATGGATCGTTCCCATTGCATGGCCGATAGAGAAGAGCGTCTACGAATGGGTGATGAGGGTGGAGATGGTAATTCTCAGACTCCAATTATGGGTGGTAAAGATCACAACCGAGTTTCAGAATACCAATTCTTGCATCAAGGGGCCATGGATAATTGGCACACATGCTGGAAATCAAGGACAATCTGTTCTAGAATATAATAGGATTCATGCATCAGTGGGGGGGGGGGGGGGTGGATTTCCAATATAGACAGGAAACACAGTTTAATGTCTTCAACACTTCAAGTCCAATGGAAGTAAGTTTATTGTTGCTTTCTTCTCCTTCCATTAATGCAGGAGTTCATAAAAACTTTTTACATGTGTCCTCTTCAGCTCATAAATATGAAGAATTGCTCCCATTATAAGTTCAACAATAACTATTATGGATTCAATAGCAGTTTCTTAATGTTTATTAGCAACCATTGTGTTAGGAACTTCCTTTTTTTTAAAACAACATATAGGGGAGAACATGTCACATTTTTTATCATTCATGTTGCTTATGTTAAGAGTAAGTCTAACCTTTCTCCATTTTCCTTTCACTATTTACAGATTTTATATGACATAGGCACTGGTAGAGTAAAGGATAAGGGGCAAAGTAAGGGACGGATAGGCAAAGGCTCTGGCCAATCAGTAAAAGCTGTTTGGGATGAGCGCAAACATGCTATTTTTGTGAGGATATGTCTGGAGCAGAAGATAGCTGGTAATAAACCTTCAAATACCCTAAACAAGCTCGGGTATGATAACCTAGAGAGGGAGTTCTTTAAAGAAAGTGGGACACATTACATCAGGAGCCAACTTAAGAACCATTAGGATTCGACCAGAAGGGACTGGCAGATATGGAAAGTGCTAGGGAAATAGACTGGTATAGGATGGGATGAAGTTAAAAAGACGTACTCCCAAACGACAGAATGGTGGGAATTTTTTGGAAAGGTCTACCTGCCATTAAAACCTTACATACAAAGTTAGTACAAGCAAAATTTGAACTAATACATTATATTCTTTTCAATATGATGTAGACTTGGCCGAATCAGAGAAGTTTGCCACCGCACCATGGCACACATGAACGTGACTTGGATAGTCTATTCTTAGAAGGTGCGGCATTGGGAGAGGATACATATTCCATCCTCCGGTGTCATTCCACCTGATTTGACATTGATGAAGATATGGCAGCAGCTATAGATGATGACCCTATCTCCTTGATGCTCATGTTGTAACGTCGCGTGCTTTTCGGATCCTTTTTGGATCGTGTGTGTTGTGGTTATGGTGGCCGTTGTGAGGCCAGTGTGGTGTAGGCGCGTGGTGTGTGCAGGTGTGGTACAGGTTAGGTCCCGAAATGAAATAGGACCTGCTGCAGTTGAGTTGGAGTTGGCGGCCAGGGGTGGTCGTTGACTTGTTGGCGTCTAGGTAAGTTTTCGTTGATTGCATGAACTTGACGGCATAAGATGTGGACGTTTGTGGTGGCGGTTGCCCTAAGCGGCAGAGGGGTTGACGCCAACCTGTGCATTCTGCAGGTTATAGGGTCACCCAAGAGCAGGTTTTCCGCCTGGTTCTCTCTTCCCCTTGCCCCAACTTCATGTCCCCGTGTCCCTGAAGCTTTCAACAGGTACAGGAGAGTGGTTGGAGAACCGTGGGACGTGTGGCGTTTCCGAATCGCGCGGGGAAACGCCGTGGCGTGGTGCAATTCCTGTGGGAGCTCGCGGAGGGTTCGATGTGAACCGGGAGAATTCGGAGGGTTTGAGCGTGTTCTGAGGTAGGGAACGAACCCTGTTAGCTCTGTAGGATCATTAAAACACGACTTAACCACCATGTCAGCATGTTTAATGCATTATCGGTTAAATTACACCATGTGGGATAATGGGTGGTTTGATGAATTTAAGTAGTAAAGCATGATGTTATAGTTTAATTATAGTGCATGGATGTTAGAGGAACTAATTCAGTATGTTTTTCCGTTGTTTTAATGGTTGTAAAACCTGTAGAATCGATTTAGGGTTTCTGCAGGAATAGAGGCTGAAGATATTGGCGTCAACATCGTTTTTCGCCAAGTTCATCAGCTGGGATACTGACGGCCAGATCCATTGCCGTCTACTTCCTGTAAGCGGCAGTCGATGTTGTCGCTAACTTGTGTATAAGCAGAAACGACTGTTTATGGTATTTATCAATAATGAATGGTGCATTGGCACTGTGGTGCACTGAGTGCATGGTTTCTGTGTTTAGCATACGGGGGGTATAGTTAGTTACTCACTTTCGAGGCTGCGTGTTGTTCACGCAAGTCCAGTAGGGTTCACGTGTGGGGGACGTTGTCACTTGAGGTTTACGTGAGGTTTCACGTGGTTTGGTGTGATGAGCACATGGTTTTGTGTATGTGGCAAGTAGTAAGACGCCTACCATGGTTACCTCTCTAGTTGGGTGCCCCAGGTTCTTGTGAGCCAGGTTGTTAGCTCGGGGCTTTGTCCCGGTACTTGTGTTGTACCGTCGAGGTCTGTGTCGTCTGACCTGGACACCCTCACTCTGTGTTTGAGTTGTACGTCCGGCTGAGGAAAGACGACAGTGGGACAGTGACACTTGTGTTTGTCTTTAGTCACTTGTAGCGCGCTCGTGTTGGGGGTACGGACACCAGTAGACGTACTGGACCCCAGCTAGTCTTTTCCAGTGCCTCACTCTAGAGAGGTTACGGGCCAGGATCTCTAGAGGTGCTAGGCATGGGCTGTGACCGTGTGGTCTGCAGGTGGTGGTGTTTAGTTGGTCTGATAGTTGCTTGACCTTTTTACGTGGAGCGGCAGTTGGACCTTTCGTCCATGGCTGCAAGACTGAGAGGTAGACCTGTGTTAGCTTGTCCGAGTCAGTTTCTGGTGTCGCGAACCAGTTCACATGACTCGTGTTTGGCTGTCTCTACTTTAGCTTGTACACCTGTACTGGTTTTCCGTTTAATTATTACAGTTGTTTTTCGTAATCGGCAGACGGTGAGTACTTTTACAACTTTCATATTCTGCTTAGCTTGTCTATAAATTGTTGGTACTGTTTATGCTTTGTACCTGTGGTTTTGGTTTGCTCGGTGTTGGGTGAGTTCCCTACTGAGTCAGTGACTAGCGAGGCTCAACCTACCCCCACAGGTGAGAGCGAGGCGGACGTTTCACGACCATCGTCCAGTTCAGAGCCGCGCCGTAGCGGTGCAGGGTCGGTACCTCCAGCTGTGTAGTAGCAGCTCCAGCAGTTGTAGTATAGTTAGTTGTTTATTTTCTTCAGTTGTACCTCGGGGTAGCCCCAGGCTCTTGTACATCTTTTCAATTTTTGTGGAAATAGGCTATGTAACCTGTGAAATATATAAAAATGTGGTGTGTTTCTTTGTGTTTACACGGACTGTGGTTGGTATCCCTTGCGAGGCTTCGGCCCGTTCGCGGGAGGCGGACTCGGGTCATGTACGTTATCGATTTAACGGGCTTGGCCGAGGCGTTCCGCCACAGTTGGTATCAGAGCAAGGTCCGTGTTAATATAAGGAAACTAGAAAGATACATAGTCTTATTTCGGTCTTGGTACACTGCTGGTAGGGACCCTGATTTCTGATAATTTGTTGTTTTGAATTTTTGCTTGGTGTTTTGTTTATGTAGAAATTTCTAGAATGGCTGACAGAAGAGATTGGGGTGGTGGAGGAAATGATCCGGAGGAAAGTACTCAGCGTATGATAGAAAGGATTTGGGAAAGCCTCACGGATATTCGAGCAAGGATGGATCAGTAGGCGCCGGTACCACCGGTTGCAGTGCCACCTGGAGATGGAGAGATTGTACCTATTGCTCCAGTCCCGCCAAGAGTAGAGGTGCCTTTTGTAGCACCTGTGCCACCACCAGTGTTATTAGCAGAGGAACCAGTGATGTAGGTGGAGAAATTTCTGAGATTGCAGCCGCCTACTTATTCAGGAGGGCCGAATCCAGATACAGCGGAGCACTGGGTTCATGAGATTGAAAGAGTCTTTGTGACTATGAGGTGTCCGGCAGCAGATAAAGTTGTGTTAGCTGCTTATCAGTTGAGAGGTTTTGCATTAGAATGGTGGCGACTAAAGATGCAGACCACCTTTGCAGGCAGGACAGAAGAGGCTATTACTTGGTCGAAATTTCTCGATGTATTTAATGATACATTCTTTCCGATTCAAGTGCAGCAAGTGAAAAGAGAGCAGTTTCGGACGCTCCAGCAAGGTAACTCTTCAGTTTTAGAGTACCAGATGAGGTTTATGGCGCTTAGCCGTTATGCGCCTTATGTGGTATCAGATAATAATATGATGGTTGAGTATTTTATTAGAGATTTGAGAGTGGAGTTGCAGGATGCAATAGTACCTCTCATGTGTAAGACAGTGGAAGAAGCAGCCCAGAGAGCAGCTACATTGGAGAGGTCTATTCGGACTCGTCAGGTGGGCGAGTCAGGCTCAGGTAGTTTTCGGCTACCGCAGCAATCTGTGGGTGCAAGTAAGGGTAAAGCACCAGCAGGACCTTCTTCATCAGGCTTTGGGAAATGGGGTCAGAAATTAAAGCAAGCATTTAAAGGCAAAGGAAGAGGATGGGGAGGTCGTCAGCAAATTCAGCAAGGTCGAGGTAGGCCTGAGGTGGAGGAGTCGCAGCAGAGTACTGCCAGGCAGCCCATTACTCCACCAGGATATAGATGTTATAATTGTAATCAGTCGGGGCATTTGATCCACAATTGTCCCTATCCAAGAGAGTATGGGTATGGAAGAGTTGTGCTGCAGCAGCCTCAGCAGTTTCAGCAGCCACAGGCAGGTCGTGGCAGAGGAGCACCGCAGCAGCGAGGAAGAGGCCGGGTTATGGCTATCACCCGAGCCCAGGCGGTGGCATCGAATATGATAGAAGGTACTTTACCTCTTTATGATTATTCAGCAAGAGTTTTATTTGATTCGGGTGCCTCTCATTCTTTCATTTCGAAGAATTTTGGATTGTATAGCTCATCCTTTAGAAGAAAAGTCTTGTGAGTTAGTAGTGGAGGTTCTTCGGGTGAGTTCCTACTCACTTCGAGCTATGTAGATGAAGCTCCTGTTATGATTGAAGGAACCAGATGCGGGTCGGTTGTATGCCCTGCAGTTGTCAGATTATGATATTATTTTGGGTATGGATTGGTTGGAGACTTATGGAGCAATGTAGATTGCAGAAAAAAGAGGACCAGGTTTTGTCATCCTAATGGTGCAGTGTTTGAATATCAAGGTATGCCTTTTTATACCTCTAAGTTTCTAATTTCTGCAATTAAAGCTAGAAAGTTGATAAATACTGGATGTGTGGCTTATTTAGCCTCGGTAAGTCTGGTAGAAGCTAGTCAGTCAGTGGAAACAGTTCCCGTGGTTAGGGAATTTGCTGATGTTTTTCCTGAGGATTTGCCTGGTTTAGCTCCACATAGAGAGGTGGACTTCACCATTGAGTTGCTGCCAGGTACCATGCCGATTTCTAAAGCTCCATATCGGATGGCACCAGCAGAACTTAAAGAATTGAAAAAACAATTAGAAGAGTTGTTGCAGAAAGGGTTTATTAGACCGAGTCATTCCCCGTGGGGAGAGCCGATTTATTGTGAAAAAAGAAAGATGGAAG
>CM024760.1:25371039-25487385 GCA_014218235.1 Colocasia esculenta | reverse complement strand
AGCAGAGTACTGCCAGGCAGCCCATTACTCCACCAGGATATAGATGTTATAATTGTAATCAGTCGGGGCATTTGATCCACAATTGTCCCTATCCAAGAGAGTATGGGTATGGAAGAGTTGTGCTGCAGGCAGCCTCAGCAGTTTCCAGCCCAGCAGGTCGTGGCAGAGGAGCACCGCAGCAGCGAGGAAGAGGCCGGGTTATGGCTATCACCCGAGCCCAGGCGGAGGCATCGAATATGATAGAAGGTACTTTACCTCTTTATGATTATTCAGCAAGAGTTTTATTTGATTCGGGTGCCTCTCATTCTTTCATTTCCGAAGAATTTTTGGATTGTATAGCTCATCCTTTAGAAAGAAAAGTCTTGTGAGTTTAGTAGTGGAGGTCCTTCGGTGAGTTCCTACTCACTTCGAGCTATGTAGATGAAGCTCCTGTTATGATTGAAGGGACCAGATGCCGGGTCGGTTGTATGCCCTGCAGTTGTCAGATTATGATATTTTTGGTATGGATTGGTTGGAGACTTATGAGCAATGTTAGATTGCAGAAAAAAGAGGACCAGGTTTTGTCATCCTAATGGTGCAGTGTTTGAATATCAAGGTATGCCTTTTTATACCTCTAAGTTTCTAATTTCTGCAATTAAAGCTAGAAAGTTGATAAATACTGGATGTGTGGCTTATTTAGCCTCGGTAAGTCTGGTAGAAGCTAGTCAGTCAGTGGAAACAGTTCCCGTGGTTAGGGAATTTGCTGATGTTTTTCCTGAGATTTGCCTGGTTTAGCTCCACATAGAGAGGTGGACTTCACCATTGAGTTGCTGCCAGGTACCATGCCGATTCTAAAGCTCCATATCGGATGGCACCAGCAGAACTTAAAGAATTGAAAAAATTAGAAGAGTTGTTGCAGAAAGGGTTTTATTAGACCGAGTCATTCCCCGTGGGACCGCCGATTTTTTGAAAAAGAAAGATGGAGTTTTGAATGTGTATTGATTATAGAAAGCTAAATGATGTGACCATTAAGAATAAGTACCCGTTGCCGAGGATAGATGATTTGTTTGATCAGTTGCAATCACAAAAGTGTTTTCTAAAATTGATTTGAGGTCTGGTACCATCAGTTGAGAATTAAAGAGAGGATATAGATATAAAAGCTTTCAGAACTAGATATGGTCACTTCGAGTTTGTGGTTATGCCATTTGGGTTGACCAATGCTCCTGCAGGTTTTATGGATCTGATGAATAGAATTTTTCATCCATATTTAGACCAATTCATTGTGGTATTTATTGATGATATTCTAATTTATTCAGCATCTGAAGAGGAGCATGCAGCTCATTTGAGGTTTACTCTGCAGTTGTTAAGAGATAACCAGTTGTTTGCTAAATTCAATAAGTGTGAATTTTGGTTGAAAGAAATTCAGTTTCTGGGTCATGTTATCTCAGCTAAAGGAGTAGCAGTGGACCCAAGTAAAGTGGAAGAAGTGATGAGATGGGGAGTGCCTAAGACAATAACTGAGATTAGAAGTTTTCTGGGATTAGCAGGTTATTATAGGCGCTTTATTCAAGATTTTTCTAAGATTGCAGCACCTATGACTAAGTTGACCAGGAAAGGGGTACCATTGTGTGGTCCGGTGAATGTCAGAAAGTTTTATGGAATTGAAGAAGAGACTTACATCAGCACCTATATTGACATTACCGGTAGGGAGTGGTGGTTTGTGTTGTATACTGATGCTTCAAGAAGAGGTCTTGGCGCAGTGCTTATGCAGCATGACAAAGTGATAGCTTATGCGTCCAGACAATTGAAGCCGGCAGAGGAGAATTACCCCACTCATGATTTAGATTGGCAGCAGTTGTATTTGCTTGAAAATGTTAGGCATTATCTGTATGGCGAGAGATTTGAGATCTTTACAGATCATAAAAGCTTGAAGTATATCTTCTCGCAGAAAGATTTAAACCTTCGCCAGCGCAGATGGATTGAATATTTAAAGGATGTGTTGATTTCAGTTTGGCTTACCATCCGGGTAAGGCCAATGTTGTAGCAGATGCCTTAAGCAGAAAGGCATATGTAAGTTTGATGTTGATTAAAGAATGAGTTGTATGAAGAGGTAGTGGAGAACTCCTTGTATGTGCCCAGTAGTCAGCGACGGGCAGTACTAGCTGCTAGTGCTGTAGAGCCGTCTTTGTATTGGCAGATTATTGAGGCTCAGAGAGCAGATGTAAATTTAGCTGAAATTGTGAAATTGAAGGAGTTACCATTGATGATAATTGTGTAGTCAGGCTCAGAGGCAGTTGTTTGTTCCAGCTGAAAGAGAGGTGAAGCAGCGAGTGTTGGAAGAGGCTCATAAATCTAGGTACACTATCCATCCGGGTAGTACTAAAATGTACCATGATTTGAGAAAATATTTCTGGTGGCCTCTTATGAAAAAGGAAATAGCAGAGTTTGTTGCAAGGTGTGCTATCTGTCAACAAATTAAAGTAGAACATCAGAAGCATGGAGGTTTGTTGCAACCGTTGCCCATTCCACAGTGGAAATGGGATGATATTGCTATGGACTTTGTAGCAGGTTTACCAAGATCGAGTTCCGAGCATAATGGAATATGGGTATTTGTTGATAGATTAACCAAGGTGTGCAGATTAGTGGCCGTAAGTATGTCTTGGACAGTGGATAAATTAGCAAATGTTTATGTTGAAAGAATTATTCCATTGCATGGTATTCCGAAGACTATTGTGTCTGATAGAGATCCAAGATTTACTTCTGGTTTTTGGAGAAGTCTGCAGAAAGTAATTGGTACTGAGCTGAGATATAGCTCCGCTTATCATCCCCAGACAGATGGTCAGACAAAAAGGACTATTCAGACGATTGAAGATATGTTGCGGGCTTGTTGTTTAGTTTGGGGAGGTAGCTGGGAGCATCATTTGGGAATGGTGAGTTTGCCCTATATAATAGTTATCATACCAGTCTTGGGATGTCACCGTATGAAGCTTTATATGGAAGGCCATGTAGAACCCCATTGAACTGGCATGAAGTGGATAAAGGCAGTTAGTGGGTCCTGAATTGATTTAGCAAACCACAGAAATAGTGAAGCTTATTAAAGAAAAATTACAGACAGCTCAAAGCAGGCAAAAGAGTTATGCAGATATCCGAAGGAGACCACTTCAGTTTGAAGTGAGAGATTTTGTTTTCTTGAGGGTTTCCCCGAGTAAAGGTATTATGAGGTTTGGTAAGACTGGAAAGTTGAGTCCAAGGTATGTGGGACCTTTCCAGGTAATTGAAAGAATTGGGGAAACAACTTATAGGCTGGATTTGTCAGCAGATTTTGCGGATGTTCATGATATATTTCATGTTTCTATGTTGAGAAAGTGTATTGAAGATCCAGCTCACATAATTAAATATCAAGGTGGTGACCTGAGGCCGGACATGACTATGCCAGAGTATCCGGTGCAGATCACAAATCGAAAGATAAAGAAGCTGAGAAATAAAGAAATCGAGTTGGTTAAAGTGAGATGGGAAAATAGGTTGGGTGGTGAGGATACCTGGGAATTAGCCGAGGAGATGGCTAAAGGGTATCCCTATCTATTTGAATAAGCTTTTGTATTTCTTTTTAGATGATAGTGTAAACACGCGAATTTTTTCACCGCGGGTAAATTTGCGAGTTGCGCCATAACACCCAAAATAACCCTCATTTTGCCCTGAAAGAGCTTTTTCCCAATACTTCTAGAATTTCACCCATTTTTCCTTGGTGCTCCCCCTAGGAGGGGTCTGGTCGCAAAAGGTCACTCAGCGACGGAACAGCGACTGTCAAATTTCCGTCGCTAATCTGTCGCCAATCAGCGACGGATTAGCGATGACAAAACATTCTGTCGCTGAACCGCCTTTAAAATTCGCGGCGTCTTCAGTCGCCGCGTTTCTTGAAGAACATTAAAAAACGTCGGTTTAGCCGGACGCGATTCATGAACTTTCTGTCGCTATTCTGTCACCATTCCGCCGTTGATCCGTCGCTAAACTAGTCACCGACCTATCTTTTATTCGCGTCCGTTCCGGTCGACGCGTTTCTTAAAATGGCGTCCACTACAGTGGACGCGATTCAGAAAAGTCACCTCAACGTCTCGTCGGCTGACAACGTACTCACGGGTCAGTTGCCTCGAAACCATGCGAGTCTAAAACGCGTCCACTGTACTGGACACGATTTTAAGGCCAAATCGACCTTCTTAAAAGCGGCGGCTGTCCTGGACGCGATTTTGACCCAAAACCTTAAAACTCAGCCAGCGGCCTTCTTTTCAAAAGGGGGGCTTTCATTTTGGTTTTGGCCGGGGTTTTATAGAGAGAGAGAGTGAGGTTTTTAGAGAGAGAGAGAGGGTTTTTAGAGAGAGAAAGGGAGAGATTTTAGAGAGAGAGGAAGGGAGTTTCTTCCGCGGAGCCTTGTCTCGACGCCGTCTGTTTCCTCGCCATCCCGTCCTCGTCTCCATCTCTCGCGAGCTCTCCATCGCCGCCATCATCGTCTTCCCCCTCTCGTTTGCCCTCCACACGCGCCGTTACGCCGTCCGCCACCTCGGGGAAGCACCCCCTTTCTTCCTTCTGGACCCCTCGTGGTCCTTTTCCATTTTTATTGGGCCCTACGTTGCCCCTTTTCCTTTTCATTTTAACATCATGCATGCACGCACAACTTTCCAGTTTTTAGGGGTTTAAAGACCACTCAAAAGGTGTGTCATTTCCCTTTTCCTATTTATGTCATTTATTCCTTATATTCGTTACTACACATCGGCTAATCCCGTTGTTTCTTTTGTTGTCTTTTTTGTGTCAGTACCCCGAACTGAATCTCCTTCGCCGGCCGGCCGGTGGAAGGAGGAGGAAAGAACCCACGCCCACACATCCCGCGCTTTCTACAGGTGAAAGGTACACATCACCTCCTTTCCTACCCGTCCCTACTTTTGGTGATTTTTAGGAAAAGTACCTGGCGATCGCGTTTCATTTCTTTGTCTTTTCCGTTTTTTCTTTGTGAACCGTGTTTTTCGCCTCCCTGTAAAAAAGGGAAGGAAAACGCAGTCTACAAATTGGCGATCGCGATGGGACGCTTCTTATTTTAGCTCGGTTACCTCTTTTACGCCCCACGTGGCGTTACATTTTGGCACCCACGTGTGCCACTTTTTTTCGCCCCGTGGCGTTATTTTACTGTGTTTTTACATTTTTTTATTATTTAAATCCATGTTTAGTTGAGTTATTTAGTTGTGTCATTAGTGATAGTTTTGTTATTAGTGTTTAGAGTTTTATTTCATTTCATTGTGTGCATGTGTGTTCTATTCGTTCTGTGAAATTTTTGATTTCTGGGTTGCTGGCGGAATCACGGCGGGGACAGCTGCCGCCCTTTTGCGCCGTTTGGATTTTTTCGTCGGGTAGGGTTGCTGGATTGAATCGCGTCGGGGACATCCGACGCGTTCTTGTCCAGTCTTTTTATATTTTTGAAATTTTTCGGGGAAGGGTTTTCTGAGGTGATTCGCGGCCGACACAGTCGACGCAATTTAGTGCATGCTTGATTGGCGGCGGCTGTACTGGACGCCATTTTGAAACAGAGTCCAGAGGGAGTCGCCTCCGCTCTTACAGCTTTTGCGAGCTATCAGATCCGCGGCAGACAGAACGGACGCGATTTTTGAATCCGCGCCCACTGCGTTGGACGCGATTTTCATCCTGTTTCAGAAGGCTCATTCAGCTGCCTTTCTTTATATTTGTGGACATTTTGCATCAGTCGGGGGACCTCCTTCCCTCATATTCCTAGGCTCCACACACCCCTTCCGGTGAGGGCAAACTCTCCATTGGGCATTCCGTCCCTTTGGACCGGTGAATCTTTTCCCGGAACCCCGTAAGACTTCGTATCCCGTGGATTCCCTCACGGCGGACCGAGCAGGCGGTACCTCTACCGGTGACCCGGGTTAGATATCCATTTGTTGCGTGGTGAGAGGTGATTCTAGTTGTATCCCGAAGTACTCATCTTCTACCCAACTAGGAGCTCACCTGGAGTGACACAACATTTTTCAATCTATTTAATTAATTGTAAAACTCCTAAAGACAAACGCTAAGCATCATAACTTGTTTGAACCATATTGTCTGCTTAATCATTGTTCAACTTGTTTGATTGCTTGCTTGTTAAAATGGACCCATGCTATCATGCCAATTCTAATAACATGGACTACGAGGATAATGTCAGATCTCCATCTTTCCAATCCCATGTCCGTCCATCTCACCACCGTGAGGGACAACCGTCTACTTCCTACGGTCATGTGCGCACACCGCGCACTAACCAATTTGATGTCCCTTCACATTTACCACCAATCAGAACCCGGCAGGAGCCTATCCCGACCAGGGACCCCACAGTCCAGCATGTCCTGCATGCACTGGATCAGCTCACCCCTCAACAACTTAATATAATCCAATCTTTAGTTGAGGGTGTGACTCCGGCTGCGACTCCTTCTCCCTCTCCTTCTCCCAGGCACCCACCTTTGTACATTCCGGCGACTTCTCCACGCATCCCTATACATTCTTCATCACCCCGCCCCCCTGGCCATTTGCACTCCCGTGCTCCGGTCCGTACAGACCATCCCTTGGGAAGGCCCACCTATTCCAGGCCACCCCCACATATTTCCTCACAGGCCCAGCAGCCCTCATTTCTCCAGAACATGCTTCTCCAGAGATTGAACACTCTGGAGAATCAATCAATGAATTTTCAAATTCCAAGGGTAACCCCGTTGCCGCCATGCCGGCTCTCCCAAAAAATTTACGTTCCTCCTTCGGAGATGCCGACGTACGATTGTACATGGCATGGGTAACCACTACATTCATGTTAAAGAATTCCTCTATGAGTCTTCCCGTTGGCAACGTGACCCCTTCACGTTGGCATATTTGTTTAGAAAATCTCTTGACGGCCCTGCGCTCGAATGGTTCTAATCTCTAGAACCAAGTGAGGCAGGAGACTTCCGCTCCCTACACAAGAAATTCCTTCAGAGGTACAAAGACCGCGTCAGTCCTTATCTCTCTATCACGGATCTCACATCCGAAATAATGGAGGCTGATGAGGCCTTTGTACAATTTGCTGACCGTTGGAGGTCAATGTCCGCTCAATTGCAGCGTGAGCTCTCGGAGTCAGAGCAAGTCAAAATCATTATTTCCAACTCTACTCCGAGATTCAAGCACATATTGGCCATGAATCACATTACAACGATGGAAGAGCTCGACGAGCGGGGACGTTACATTCAGAGCCATCTAATGGATTCCCCGATCGCAGATCTTTTTCATTTTAGCCAAATTCATCCGAGTCAGAACGAATCAGTGGACACCGTCCACCATCCACCTCACCAACATACAACATCCACATCATATGCGCCTCCGCATAATCCACCTATTCACCACGACATGCCGCCACCCAGCGTCCACTGATTCGTCCTCTCGGACACCCAACCCATCAACCTCCAACAGGGCCTACCATGCCCCTATTTTTAAGAAGAAGCTCCCGCGCTTACATTGCACCTGCTCCGGCGCCCATGCCAGCTCCCATACCTCCACCACAACAACCATTACCTCCCCAACAACCTCCACCTCCACCACAGCCTTTTGCTCAGGCTAAAGTTTCCAGTCGCCAACTCACCCCGAAACTACTTGGCGCTACGATGATGAACCTTCCGAGGTCATGTTCGTACACCATTTACCTACACCTCCTACATTGCCATACATTGCCATTAAGCCTTCAATAATTAAGCCTCCACCCACCATCACACTTACCACTACACCTCCCACGCCGCCAACACCCTTGGCAGCCGAACCCGAGCAACCCCTCGCTATCACACCCATTACACCGCCACCAGCCATACAGCCTTCCATTACGCCTCCACTGGCCATACAACCATCCATTTCACCCACCATATCCACTCTCGTCCGCCGGAGCAGGCGTAAATTTTCAAGGAGCAAAAAGTCGCGTCAGCAGAAGAAGAAGCCCCGGGACCGGGCATGCTTTTCAAAATCCAAGATTTTATTCCTCGCATGCCGGTCATTGTCAATATATCGGGCACATTTTCCGAGCAGAAGTCCTCCCCTCCAATCATGGCCGTCAAGAGGCCTCTTAAGAATATGCCAATTATTTCTATTCCAGTTGCCAGCCGGCGCCGATTTCAAATACTCATAGGGAATCTCTCCCTCAAGGCTCTCATGACCCCTCACATCGTTGTTGTGAACCTTCCTGCTCTAGTGAAGGGGTCAACCACTCAGATTGTGCTATCGCACTCCAAAGCCAGATTCTTGGCACAATCGATTTCCCAAGGGGTCGTGCCCCTTCCTATTTTTAATATCATTCATTCACTGGGCACGGTCCCTTCAGCATTGTCGCTTCCTACATTATCAGTGGGACTCCCCACACTTTCATCGATTATCATTTCAACGGAGTCACCACTCCTACTCCAATTTCCAATGGAAGCCAACCCTTCGCTGTTACCTCCCACAAAATCAGTGGAACTCCCTGTTCCTTCATCAGTCTATATTTCAAGGGAGTTACCACTCCTCAACTTTTCCACTCCAGCGAGGGCAACAACCATGCAGATTGTGCACATGCACTTCGAAGCCAAACCATTGGCACAATCTACCACCCAAGGGGCATGCCCCCTCTTATGTCACACGATGCATTCCTTGGGCACGGTCCCCATAATGTTACTTCTGACATTACCAGTGGCACTCCCCACCTTGACATCGAATTATATTCCAAAGGAGTTGCCACTCCTTTTTAGCTCTTCGTCAGAAGTCAACTTTCCACTCATCTTCAAGAGCCGACCAGTCTCCAAACGAAGCAGAGCTCGTCCATCTGCCCGCTGGGCACGATTTGTGAGGAGAAATCTCAGGGCCCCGACGCAGACCCCCAAAAAATCCGATCGCCGGGCACGACACCTACAGGCCAGGGGACCTTCACCCCCCTCTTTTCGATTTGAATCCTCTTTTATTTTATTAAGTACTTGCCCGTGGGTTCTCCACATTCCCTCCCCACGGGAGGTTTTTTATTTCTACTTGTTTTCTGATTATTCAGCGTACACCGGGCATCACGCCCAATTTTGTTTTGCAACCAGTGCCCCACGTGGCACATCCTTGAGCACCCTACGCTGTGCACATTTTCCTTTCATGTCGGCCCCACGCGGCCATTTATTTCCTGCTTTTCATCCGGGCCATCCGGATTCCTTTTCTTCAGCAGGGCATCGCGCCCTTTTTGTTCCTGTTCCAGGGCATCGCGCCCTATCTGTCCCCTCAACCCCTCCGGGCCCTCCGGAGTTTCCAAATTCTTCTCCTCGTGTTCCCCGTGTCACTTTTAATCGGGTCCTTCGACCCTTCTCTCACTGTTTTGGGTTTTAGCCCCCACGTGTCTTTTTAATTTCAAATAAAAAAATGTACATTCTTCTAGACCTCTGAGTCTCGCCCCAGCGCCGAGCATTCCTCCTTTCCGCATTTCTCTTCTCTCCATTTTAAAATCGGGTCCTTCGACCCTTCTCTCACTGTTTTCGGCTTTAGCCCCCACGTGTCTTTTTAATTTCAAATAAAAAAATGTACATTCTTCTAGACCTCCGAGTCTCGCCCCAGCGCCGGGCATTCGTCCTTTCCGCATTTCTCTTCTCTCCATTTTAAAATCGGGTCCTTCGACCCTTCTCGCACTGTTTTCGGGGCTTTAGCCCCCACGTGTCTTTTTAATTTCAAATAAAAAAATGTACATTCTTCTAGACCTCCGAGTCTCGCCCCAGCGTCGGGCATTCGTCCTTTCCGCATTTCTCTTCTCTCCATTTTAAAATCGGGTCCTTCGACCCTTCTCTCACTGTTTTCGGGGCTTTAGCCCCCACTTATCCTTTTAAATTCGAATAAATAAAAAAAATGTAAATTCGTGTAGACCCTTGAGTCTCGCCCCAACGCAGGGCATTCGTCTTTTTTGTAGTCTTCGCATTTCGCTTCTCTCCATTTTCAATCGGGTCCTTCGACCCTTCTCGCACTGTTTTCGGGGCTTTAGCCCCCACTTATCTTTTTAATTCGAATAAAAAATGTACATTCTCATAGACCTCCGAGTCTCGCCCCAATGCAGGGCATTCGTCCTTTCCACATTTCTCTTCTCTCCATTTTAAAATCGGGTCCTTCGACCCTTCTCGCACTGCTTTCGGGGCTTTAGTCCCCACTTGTCTTTTTAATTTCAAACAAAAAAAAATGTAAATTCGTGTAGACCTCCGGGTCTCGCCCCCAGCAGGGCATTCGTCTTTTATTTTATTGTCACCTCCTTTTTTAATCGGGTCCTTCGACCCTTCTCGCACGTGTCCTTTTAATTTTGAATAAAGAATTTTGTCAATTCCCTTAGACCTCTCGAGTCTCGCCCCCAACGCAGGGCACATCTGCCCCAGCGCAGGGCATGGGCATTCATCCTCCTTTACCCTCCAAAATTTTACTATATTTTAGCAGTGTCAAAAATTCAAAAATCCATAAACGATGAATATTTCAGCATTGCCATGCTATCGCAGCAATTTTTTGTTATGAGAACTCCGTGCCAGGAGTCCCGCACTCTCTCCTGAGTCATTAAGGTTTGCCCTGGGCATGGGCACTGCACACACTTCATGGCGCCTTAAGCCGATTGCTCTCGGTAGACACCGTCACCATCACAGCCACGCCTGAACGGCACAAAGTCTATTTCTCTTCCTATTCGTCCAAAGTATGGGTAGTAGAGACAGTCTGGGCAAGACAACCAACCCAAGGCACTCCGTCATAAGAGGATGTCCTCCAAATGGGCAAATCAAAATGACCAATCAAATCAAAGTCAAAATTGCATGTCAAGAGCGGCAAAGTCCCCGCGGAGATCCAAATGGACCCGGTCGTATGCATGCAAAAGGCAAAATCAAATCAATGATAATAGGGCATGGCAAAGAGTGGCAAAGTCCCCGCGGAGATCCAAATGGATCCGGGCGTACGTATGTCCCTACAATCAATTGGTCATCACTCAAGATTCCAAAATAATTCAAAAGCCCGAGTGCTTAATGAGACAGAACCTTCTGACGGTTGTGCCAAGGAAGGAAGTCAAACCCAACTCCTCAAATACCCATACCAAGCTTATCTTCAAATGTTCTTCCCTTCTCCCTATTTAAGACTTAGTCGCTTTTTCAGGCGTGGCTTTGGTAATGATACAGTTAACTAAAAGCAGTCGGCTCGTGGGCGCCACGTTAAAACGCACACCCTACTTTGGGCTTTCTTTTAATGACAAGGGAGGTAGCAAATGACCCATTCGCCGGTCAATTTTCATAATTTTCAATGCCACCACGGCATGGCAATATTCCAAAATCACAAAAAATCAAAATATTCCAAAACCAACAAAAACCAAATATTTTCCAAAATTCCACACAAAAAATCAAAATATTTCAAAATTCCACAAAAAAATCAAATATTTCAAAAAAACCAAACAAATTCAAATATTTCAAAATCCCACAAAAATCAAATATTTCAAAAAAAATTCCACAAAAATTCAAATATTTCCAAAATACCAAAAAAATCAATATTTCAAAAATCTCAACAAAAATCAAATATTTCCAAAATCCCCACAAAATCAAATATTTCAAAAAATCCCACAAAAATTCAAATATTTCCAAAACACTAAAAAAATCTAAATTTCCAAAACAAAAATCAAATATTTTTAAAAATCCGCAAAATCTAAATATTTTCAAAACCCACAAAAATTCAAATATCTTCAAAAAATCAAAAAAATCCATGATGGTATTGCACAAGGCAATCGCCTTCTTCCTGCGTCAGATCGCATCAATCCTTCCAATCATTGGTTCCTCATCTCTTGCACTCCGAACTCCTTATCCAAGATCATCCTCATGGTCAAACAAACAAACAAACGAATTGAGTGTGCTACATCTGTTGTTGACTACTTTATACATGCTCCATGCTATGAATGAACTGTGTTTTTCTATGATGTTTGTTATCTTGGCTAATGAGTTTTGAGTGCAGGATTCGAGTTGCCTCATCTGGCGCACCCAGGCTGCTGCTGCCTTCGCCATCAAGTTATCTATATTATATTATACCCTTAGAGCACACCAAGGACCTTGTGGCTTTGAGGAATCTGGGGTTAGAGTTCCCCTTCATCAAAAAACTATGATAATCCCAGAGGATTCTTAGCCATACGGATGGGCCGTTACGCTTGGCTTGTGGGGACGACGGACCCATGCATACCCCTCGGTCCTGACTCACCAGCGTGACAATATTATCCTTGGTTATTTTCTACTCCCTTTTAACCTTTTTTCCTTTTAGCCCAGCATGCATACATGCATATTGAAATCACAGTGGAAAACCGCTCTTCCAAGGCAATTTAAGGGCCATCCGTGCTCAAATTGCTAAAGCAACTCGAATATTCCACTCAGAGTCCAGTACTCAATTTGTCATAAAGTTGTTTGAAGATCTTCTTTTCAGAGAGAAACTCATTCGTCATGGATCATTGTCATTTTCTTTACTTTACTTTTCGATCCACCTCCGGCCGTGGCAGCCTTACACGAAGGTGAAACCTAACGGATTACGTCCTTAGGAACTTCCCGACGACGGAAGTTGATCATTGCATTGTCTTTTACTTTCCTTAGCTTAGTTGTCTTTGATTGATGAGTTTCCTCTCCAAAAGAGTTTCTGAAAAGCAACTTTATTATGAATTGACGAACAGCTCCAGTTGACGCCCATTGCCCACGTGTCTATTTTTAACATTGACGTCTACTTTTCAGTCCACTTCACTTCACTCCACTGCGCTACGCTGCACTCCATTTCACTCCACTTCGTGTCCCTCCGCTCGCTCTCCAGCAAAGCAAACGTCAAGGTTGGGCATCTGTAGACACGCAAATTTTTCCACCGCGGGCAAATTTGTGAGTTGCGCTATAACGCCTAAAATAACCCTCATTTTGCCCTGAAAGAGCTTTTTCCCAATATTTCTAGAATTTCACCCATTTTTCCTTGGTGCTCCCCCTAGGAGGGGTCTGGTCGCAAAAGGTCACTCAGCGACGAAACAGCGACTGTCAAATTTCCGTCGCTAATCTGTCGCCAATCAGCGACGGATTAGCGATGACAAAACATTCTGTCGCTGAACCGCCTTTAAAATTCACGACGCCTTCAGTCGCGTTTCTTGAAGAACATGAAAATGCGTCGGCTTAGGCGGACGCGATTCATGAACTTTATGTCGCCATTCCGTCGCTGTTCCGCCGCTAAACTAGTCACCGACCTATCTTTTATTCACGTCCGTTCCGGTCGACGCGTTTCTTAAAATGGCATCCACTACACTGGACGCGATTCAGAAAAGTCACCTCAACGTCCCGTCGGCTGACAACGTACTCACGGGTCAGTTGCCTCGAAACCATGCGAGTTTAAAACGCGTCCACTGTACTGGACGCGATTTTAAGGCCAAACCGACCTTCTTAAAAGCGGCGGCTGTCCTGGACGCAATTTTGACCCAGAACCTTAAAACTCAACCAGCGGCCTTCTTTTCAAAAGGGGGGCTTTCATTTTGGTTTTGGCCGGGGTTTTAGAGAGAGAGAGAGAGTGAGGTTTTTAGAGAGAGAGAGAGAGAGGGTTTTTTAGAGAGAGAAAGGGAGAGATTTTAGAGAGAGAGAGGGAAGGGAGTTCTTCCGGCGGAGCCTTGCCTCGACGCCGTCTGCTTCCTCGCCATCCCTGTCCTCGTCTCCGTCTCTCGCGAGCTCTCCATCGCCGCCATCATCGTCTTCCTCCTCTCGTTTGCCCTCCACAGCGCCATTACGCCGTCCGGCCACCTCGGGGAAGCACCCCCTTTTCTTCCTCCGGACCCCTCGTGGTCCTTTTCCATTTTCATTTGGGCCCTACGTTGCCCCTTTTCCTTTTCATTTTACACATCATGCATGCACGCACCACTTTCCAGTTTTTAGGGGTTTAAAGACCACCCAAAAGGTGTGTCCTTTCCCTTTTTCCTATTTATGTCATTTTATTCCATTATATTCATTTACTACACATCGGGCTAATCCCGTTTCTTTTGTTGTCTTTTTTGTGTCAGGTACCCCGAGCTGAATCTCCTTCGTCGGCCGGCGCGGTGAAGGAGGAGGAAAGAACCCACGCCCACACATCCGCGCTTTCTACGGGTGAAAGGTACACATCACCTCCTTTCCTACCGTCCCTACTTTTGGTGCTTTTTAGGAAAAGTACCTGGCGATCGTCGTTTCATTTCTTTGTCTTTTCCGCTTTTTCTTTGTGAACCGTGTTTTTCGCCTCCCCGTAAAAAAGGGAAGGAAACGTAGTCTACAGATAGTATTTGTAAAATGTGTATGCTTAAGTTGTTTATCTTTGAGTTATGTTATGAATTTCGAGGTCGAAATTTTCTTTTAGATGATAGTAATGTAACGTCGCGTGCTTTTCGGATCCTTTTTGGATCGTGTGTGTTGTGGTTATGGTGGTCGTTGTGAGGCCAGTGTGGTGTAGGCGCGTGGTGTGTGCAGGTGTGGTGCAGGTTAGGTCCCGAAATGAAATAGGACCTGCTGCAGTTGAGTTGGAGTTGGCGGCCAGGGGTGGTCGTTGACTTGTTGGCGTCCAGGTAAGTTGCCGTTGATTGCATGAACTTGGCGGCATAAGATGTGGACGTTTGTGGTGGCGGTTGCCCTAAGCGGCAGAGGGGTTGACGCCAACCTGTGCATTCTGCAGGTTATAGGGTCACCCGAGAGCAGGTTTTCCACCTGGTTCTCTCTTCCCCTTGCCCCAGCTTCATGTCCCCGTGTCCCTGAAGCTTTCAACAGGTACAGGAGAGTGGTTGGAGAACCGTGGGACGTGTGGCGTTGCCGAATCGCGCGGGGAAACGTCGTGGCGTGGTGCAATTCCCGTGGGAGCTCGCGGAGGGTTCGGTGTGAACCGGGAGAATTCGGAGGGTTTGAGCGTGTTCTGAGGTAGGGAACGAACCCTGTTAGCTCTGTAGGATCATTAAAACACGACTTAACCACCTGAATCAGCATGTTTAATGCATTATCGGGTTAAGTTACACCATGTGGGAATAATGGGTGGTTTGATGAATTTAAGTAGTAAAGCATGCTGTTATAGTTTAATTATAGTGCATGGATGTTAGAGGAACTAATTCAGTATGTTTTTTCGTTGTTTTAACGGTTGTAAAACTTGTAGAATCGATTTAGGGTTTCTGCAGGAATAGAGGCTGAAGATATTGGTGTCAACATCGTTTGTCGCCAAGTTCATCAGCTGGGATACTGACGGCCAGATCCATTGCCCTCTACTTCCTGTAAGCGGAAGTCGATGTTGTCGCTAACTTGTGTATAAGCAGAAACGACTGTTTATGATATTTATCAATAATGAATGGTGCGTTGGCACTGTGGTGCACTGAGTGCACATGGTTTCTGTGTTTAGCATACGGGGTATACAGTTAGTTACTCACTTTCGAGGCTGCGTGTTGTTCACGCAAGTCCAGTAGGGTTCACGTGTGGTGGACCGTTGTCACTTGAGGTTTACGTGAGGTTTCACGTGGTTTGTGTGTGATGAGCACATGGTTTTGTGTACGTGGCAAGTAGTAAGACGCCTACCATGGTTACCTCTCTAGTTGGGTGCCCCAGGTTCTTTGTGAGCCAGGCTGTTAGCTCGGGGCTTTGTCCCGGTACTTGTGTTGTACCGTCGAGGTCTGTGTCGTCTGACCTGGACACCCTCACTCCTGTGTTTGAGTTGTACGTCCGGCTGAGGGAAAGACGACAGTGGGACAGTGACACTTGTGTTTGTCTTTAGTCACTTGTAGCGCGCTCGTAGTTTGGGGTACGGACACCAGTAGACGTACTGGACCCCAGCTAGTCCTTTTCCAGTGCCTCACTCTAGAGAGTCCGGGCCAGGATCTCTAGAGGTGCTAGGCATTGGCCTATGACCGTGTGGTCTGCAGGTGGTGGTGTTTAGTTGGTCTGCATAGTTGCTTGACCTTTTTACGTGGAGCGGCAGTTGGACCTTTCGTCCGTGGCTGCGAGACTGAGAGGTAGACCTGTGTTAGCTTGTCCGAGTCAGTTTCTGGTGTCGCGAACCAGTTCACGTGACTCGTGTTTGGCTGTCTCTACTATAGCTTGTACACCTGTACTGGTTTGCCGTTTAATTATTACAATTGTTTTTCGTAATCAGCAGACGGTGAGTACTTTTACAGCTTTCATATTCTGCTTAGCTGTTCTATAAATTGTTGGTACTGTTTATTACTTTTGTACATGTGGTTTTGTTTGCTCGGTGTTGGGGGAGTTCCCTACTGAGCCAGTGACTAGCGAGGCTCACGCCTACCCCCACAGGTGAGAGCGAGGCGGATGTTTCACGACCGTCGTCCAGTTCAGAGCCGCGCCGTAGCGGTGCAGGGTCGGTACCTCCAGCTATGTAGTAGCAGCTCCAGCAGTGTAGTATAGTTAGTTGTTTATTTTCTTCAGTTGTACCTCGGGGTATGCCCCAGGCTCTTGTACATCTTTTCAATTTTTGTGGAAATATGGCTATGTAACCTGTGAAATATATATAAAATGTGGTGTGTTTCTTTGTGTTTACATGGACTGTGGTTTGGTATCACTTGCGAGGCTTCGGCCCGTTCGCGGGAGGCGGACTCGGGTCAAGTACGTTATCGGTTTAACGGGCTTGGCCGAGGCGTTCCGCCACACATGTGGTACTGAATCACCAATTGAATGTGGGGGTAGGGAAGGAAGCCAAGAGCAATCTGCTAATAGGAAGCGAAATACTCCTGAAGTATGTGGCACTTCTCGCGGAAATATGAAGAGATCCATACTCTCCACCGGTGATAAGATAGAGTTGGCCATGCGGGAGGTTTGCGATGTCTTGAATGTTAGAAACATGGTAGCCACCAACACCAAATCCAAAGAGGATCCATTCTCTATTGAGGTGGTCCTAGACATGCTGAAGATATTCCTGGTATGGAAAGGGACACCCCAGAGTGGTTGGCTACCATTGGGTTGATGAGAGATGCAGATAATAGGAGATTGTTTGTTGCTTTAAAGACTGCAAAGAGTCGTGATTTGTGGCTAGCGAGTGAACTCCATAGGTCTTGTCGTCCCTGAGTTTCTTTACTTTCTATATAAAGCATGCAATTTTGTTGTATATAAAGTATGTGGCTACTACCAGTGCCTCCTTACATATGGTAAAAACCAACTTGGGCATGCTCTTTTGGGTGGTTGGGTGATAAAGGATTATGTTTCACATGGGGTAAATGTTGCCAGATGACCTTTACATGCCTTGTATCTCATGACTTAATGTGTATAAAGTATGGTGTTTATTGTCATGTTCTACTATATCATCTTCTGTGAAATTTCAGTTCACCTGTTAATTTGCAATAGGACAAATGGTATTACCTTCCTCTAATTACCTAACTAATAGCTTGTATTTAGATTGACGACACTAAGGATGAGGAAAGTTTGATAGATGTGTTACTTGTATTGGTGTTGTCATCCCTATATCTTTACTGGCTCCGGTTCATAGGAATCCAATCTGTGTACGATGACCCATGCCGAGGAAACACCATTGTTCACAAGATGTTGCATGGTCATTGGAAACCATGCTACAACACCTGTCGGATGTACCCAGACATCTTTAAAAAATTATGCGCCATATTCAGAGAAAGAGGCTTACTGAGGAGTACACGAAATGTCACAGTTGAAGAGCAAATGCGTATATTCTTGCAGACCTTAGCACACAATGAGCGAAATTGTAACATGCAAGATAAGTTTCACCATTCAGGTGAGACAATCAATCGTTATTTTAATATTGTTTTGAAAGAATTTTGTATTTGGGCCATCGATATGATACGACCTAAGCAGTCGTTGAGCACAGTGCCACAACATGTACAACACTATGGCGGAGGGAAATATTGGCCCTTCTTCAAGGATTGTATTGGGGCTTTGGATGGTACCGATGTAAGTGCTCGTATCCCTAGAGCACGTCAACTAGCCTTTCGTAGTGGTAGAGATGGAAAGACATGCACTCAAAATGTTTTAGGTGTTTACGATTTTGATATGAGATTCACATTTGCTGCTGTTGGGTGGGAAGGCACTGTGCATGACTCAAAGGTTCTAAGTGTTTCCATGTCAGATCCTCGAAACAACTTTCCAATGCCTCCTTTCGGTTAGTATACCCATCATGTTCATTCAAGTAATTGAATATTGTAGCATTTTTATCCTGATTATCTATCTGTGATTCGCTGGGAAGTATTATGTTGTTGATGCCGGTTATCCTAACAGGACATGTTTCTTAGGTCCATATAGGACACCAGATATCATATTCAACATTTCGTCGAGCTGGCGCATGTCCACAAAATGAGCACTTTAACCAACTGCACTCATCATTGAGGAATGTGATAGAACGAACATTCAGCTTATGGAAATGTAGGTGGGTGATTCTGAATGACATGCCACCGTATTCATTCCCCAAGCAAGTGAAAATTGTTGTCGCATCTATGATGATCCATAACTTCTTGATAGAGCAAAAAATGAGTGATTCGATGTACATGGAATTTGCGGATGAGGATAGATTTGAGCTTGAACGAATGGGGCCTGTGAGCAATACTTCCGAGGAGACATCAATAGTAATAACATGGTAGACTCTAGTGACATGGCCACCATCCGAGACCGTATTAGAGATGAGATGTCGCGAGTTAAAGATATGCATTGTGAGTATTTGGTGGATTCTGTTGCATTGTCAATTTGCAACATGTATATGTAGCAAGTGGTTTGAAGAGACTACATTATTCTTCTTTGCAGAATCTATGAAAGTTTTTTTGTACACAATGGAGAGGATTGACTATGGCTGCTAACAGTTAGGACGGTCTTCAGCAACCTAATCCCACCCCCAAGTTTGTCAAAGTCACTGCATGTCAGTAGTATGGTGATATTGGAACATTTGGAATGTAATGTGTTGTATACATATGACTTATTGTTTGGGAATACATTAGTTGTTATATTGTAGTGCTCTTTGACTAAAAATTCTGCACCTGTCGGAATGGATGACTTTCATATTGAATGGGTGGCTTTCATATATTAATGTATAAGTGAAATCAAAATCAGGAAATATTGACCCTATCTAGTTGTTTGCATAAATTTGGATGAGATTGAAGCGTACATCAGAAAACACTTCAACAATTGTTCCGCTTGCATGTAGACATGCAAATGTGGAGAGAAAGCACATGTAATATGTTGCACATAAATGTCAAATACATATGTGATTGCATATCAGCATTAAAGTGTTTAATCGGCAAGGAAAGCTCAAAGTTTCATGGGACAACTCCCATTTTTCAAAACCAGCAAACAAAGCCTCACTCCCCAAACCCTTTTTAGAAAAATAAAAACATCACCCCCAGTCCATGAACACCCACGGTCACACATTTCCCTTTGCCTTACAGTCATTCAAAGATGGGAAAATAAAGAACGTCCTGCAAAACCTATGTACAATAATGATTGCTCACATTTCAACCTTGAACGTCGTTCAATTATCGACTTCATCTATTGTCAAGGTGGAGATACTCGACCAACTCGCAGCAATCTTAGTCTTCCTCTCTAGCTGTAATTCAAGTTGTTGTAGCCTCTCCTTAACATTTCATTCTCCTGAATCAATTTTTGCATCATTTCAGCTCCATGGCATTGACACATAACATTGTCTGAAGTCCCCACCACCATCAAATCATCACACCACATGAAGAACTCGCATGGTTCATTCTGCAAATCAAACGTAAATTAATAGGATATGTCATAATGTTAGACTTCACATTTTGTGAGAATTGGAATAGTATATCAGGTATGACGTTCATGGCATAAATGATACCTTGTGTAACGACCCGAGAACCCGACCCTCGGCCCACGCCGAGGACCCGATTTTCGCGGTCGCCGCCCACAGACCAGGGGGACCCGGAAGGGCTATAACAGGCGTCTGACAGGATATGTAACGGAGGTAAACGCCAACTGCTAAGCTAGAAGCGTACAAGCGGAAACAGGAAAGTAAAGCGGACCGCTGCGTACCGCTCTAAGTACAGTCCCAACGCACGCACACTAGTACAAGTAAGGAAAGGGGAGAGACAAGTCCCTTAGGGGCATACCCGAGGGTGACGTACACCTGAGAGGGGGAACCACTGCTAGCTACGGGGACCAAGACTACCACCCCGTCTCCTCCGCCCGACGCGCGCCCTGCCGCTGCTGGAAGACTCACCTGGAAAACAGAGGGATGAGCTTCACAACAGAAGCTCAGTAGGGACTACCAATCTCCTACTGGCTCTAAACAGGCAGAGGAACATAAACAATTATTAATAAAGGAAAGATGGCAGTTATATCTTTCACCTACAAAAGGAAGTGCGGAAGCGAAGCTAAAGCTAACACGGTACGGAAAGTACTCTCTGTCGGAAACTCCGTACGACTGCCCGTCGTGACCACCACACGGCTAGTAAAACACAGACAGAGGGAACTCCACCTGGACAAGGAACACTAGCTACGGGAACAACACCACTAGTCAGACGGTCAGGTGCGTCCACAGACGTCTTATCCTCGACCTAGGTCCTGGCCCTCGCGTCTCGTCAGAGCGAGGTAGGACACAAGTGCAAGTAACCGCCGTAGTCTGGCCGGACTACGGTCCCACGCCTAACCTCCCCAAGCGGTTCCGGGGCCGCAAGGAGCGAGGCAGTGAGAAGAAGGACTGGCTGGCCTGCGCCGGGTAGAACTCCAAACTGTCCTCGGCGTCACAGACCAAACACGAGAGCTCTGCAAGCGACTCACACGCCACTGTCCTAACCACCGTTCCCCTCAGCTCAAGAGTCCGCCTAAGCGGCTGCCAACTCGGCACACTCGTAGCCCGGAGTACTCCCTCACAGGCTCCCGAGGACGGGGTCCCAGGTAACGGTAAACACCTCTCGCACGGGACAAGCCCTCAAGTGCCGCGCACGCACGTGCGAACGACTAGTGTGAGACGTACTAGGGAACTAGCACAGGTGCCACGGTACAGTAAAGCGAAAACGGAAGCGGCGGAAGCACAACCTGCCTCTGGACTGAGAAGGCGACATAGGGCCTGTCGCCTTCTCAATGCGACATAGGCCTGTCGCATCCTGAATGCGACATAGGCCCTGTCGCAACCCTGGTTGCGACACCCAGGTGTCGCTTTACCAGTCAGGTAGCGACATGGCCTACGTCGCCTTCAGGCCAGACGGGGGTTCCGGAAGCTCTCTCTCCGGAAACCTCCCCGAAACGGAAGAAACACTACACGGCGAGGGAGGGGAGCATGCTTATCATGCTAGAAAGCCATTAAACACACAATCCACCCTCAACACCCCAAGAACATGGTTTCTACGCTCGGAAGAAAACCTCACTCACACGAGCATGGATTCTCACACTCCCCAAACCCCAATCACACAAGACCACGGTCTAGACGGGGAGGGATCATGCTTAGGGCGAAGGAGTCGGGTGTCCCTACCTCCCCACGAAGAACGCACCCTTTGGGGCCTTCTCGTAGGTAGAAACGTCTCCTCCTCGCACCGCACGGCACGAACACGACCCCTGCACGAACGGAGCGACACCCTCCTCAGCACGGGGGAGGCACCCCAAAACCGCCGGAAAACTCTGAGAGGGCGAGAGAAAGAGAGGGGGAAAGGAGAGGCGCGAGAGAGGGGGAAGGGCTCGGGCGCCCGGGCTTTAAGCCCGCGGTGCCTGAGAACGCGACATAGGTCATGTCGCCTTCAATAAGGCGACATATCCCGTGTCGCTACAGGAACCAGAAGGCGACACACCTTGTGTCGCCACCGACTGACAACGTCAAATCTCGGAATTCGAAAAAGTGAAGGCGACAGCCATCTTGTCGCGTTCACCCGATACCGCCAGAGCCGTACTGACACAAAGGACGCCCGTCACGTTTGTCAGACGGCGTCTGGGCGACGCCATGGGAAGGCGACATAGGCCATGTCGCCTTCAAGAAGGCGACATACCCCATGGCGCCATCCATCAAACCAGAAGGCTCGACAGTGGGTATGTCGCCTTCAATAAGGCGACATACACCCTGTCGCAATCTCAAGCAGAACCAGACATCAACGCGATCGGAACCACGTCGCGACAGTCGCCCTACCGCGACTCAGAGGACGGGGCCAAGGGCCCAAGGGGCCCGGGGTGTTACACCTTGCACTTATAATATTTACGAAGTGTGACTTGTGAATATATCACACCACCCATATCCACATGGACATCGAAGAGGTGGTGCCATTACCAATCACCTACAAAGTAAAGATAATTTATATGAGGTTGCATTATTCACTAGGAATGAGCAAAGGAAAAAAAAAAAAAAAACAAGTTGGTAGCTTATTTTTGGGCTCTCAACAAATGCTATCATTCTAGTGATCAAAGTTTCTTTATGCTGGCAACTTGTAAATTTTTTTGGCCACATGGACAACATTATTTTAGAGCTAAGGACTATTATTATTAGCTTTCAACATTCGCATAGAACAAGGCCATAACTGTATTTGTATAATCATATTGTATTACATTGATCAACATCATTCCTGCCTCTGAGGACAGCGTTCCGTGTGTTTTTATAACCATGGTGGACCAACTGTCCCTACTGTAAGATACATGGAGCTCAACTTCTGCCATGTGGTTAGAAAGGGAATTGGCGTGTAGATGCATTAGCTAACTATATGCTTGTGATGTCCAGATTCATTAGCTTTGCTTGGAGGATTCCTCTATTTTTAGCTCCCAGACATGGTTTTGATGATGGCAAAATGATTAGTTAACATGTGTTTTTCCTTAAATAGATGTAAATAAACTGAGCTGAACATTACATACACTTCTCCATTTGTCATCAAATTTTGATATGATGATCCATTTCTTCTCATCCATTTCTTCTGCCCCCTTCTTGTGCTCTGCTTTTATCTGAGTTTGTTGGATATGTCTTTGGCATATGAATAGCTCTGGCTTGGTCTTTGGCATATCTAGCAGTCACTTGTTAAAGAGGAAATGAATTCAGATTGGTTGGACTTGTACCTGCTAATGGCCCCAATGTTCTCTGCTTCCACTCCCTGTATTGTTTAGTTTTTAGCATGTATTGGGTGGGCTATCATAATCTGACATGTACTTTTATGGGTAAGGTGACATGTGGATATCATGTGCAGCATATGGACAGTGAAGGCTCATAACTTTACGTAGTACATTTAGGCTGCATATGGACAACAATATATAGCAAGAACTGTGTAGTGTGGGCAAACATGATTGGATTTATGAAGGCCTGTTTTACTTCTTGCTTCTCTGGAATAGCTGTGTTTCTCTTGTGTGGCGTGAATGGCTGGTCTTTATTGTCCTACGTATGTGTAATTTGGACAACAATAAAAGAACAAAGTAGAAGCATTTCACACATAAACAATTGAAATGTGTATGATTGTATACATTGACTTGAGCTTTTGTAGGGCCAAATTATTGTTTGTTCCTCCTGAAATATATGTCATATTATCTTTTCTGCTTACATCTTTGACATTTTGGAGTGGCAGTGGGAAACCCTCAATAATGGGTGTTATGGCAAATAAACAGACTGATATTGTGTGCTTTGAAGGTGATGCATTTTAGTTGTTATTATGGAAAAAATAAATTTAAACCTGTGAAGCTGGAGTCTGCTATAGTTGATTCGACTGATGAAGGAAGGTTTGTCGCAGACAATGTCCAATGTGCACCTAGTGTTTGTTGTGATTTGGACTCCGGTTATTGCAGGAGAATTGAGATGAGGGTAATGCATCTATAGAAAATGAGTGCACCTGGTACCCCAAAACAATGCAAACTTCTCTGTTGCAGAAAATGAGTGCTTGGATTGCCAAGCATGAGAACTCCGGCAGTAGCCTATCCGCCCTAGGTAGTTGCAGGAGGAGAGAAAGAGGAGGTGGAAATAGTACACCTCATACCTGGTCGCTGTGAGATCTTGCCGACGACCCGCGAAGCCCTCGCGTAGAAGAAGCTCGTCACTGTGAGAGCTTGCAGTGTAGCCAGGAGCATCAATGTCTCTGGTTGCAACGAAGGAGACAAGAGTAGGATGGTAAAAGGACCTTTTGTACCGTCCATTCCAAAGCGCTGCTCCCAAGTGAGTTCACCGCTTTTGACCCATCTTTAATGGGAAGCGCGGATGTGTCAAAAACAGTGCTGGAATCTACTTTCACCAAAATCCATTTTGACAACCTAAAGTACCAAACACTGCCTTAGTTTCTCCAGCCACGCCCCCTTGAGAAGCTGTCGAATTGGCTGTGGCCACATATGTACAGTGTCTCTTATAATTCTTTCAAATAAGAAGTGTTCATAGTACTAAAGAAATTATAATTTTGTAAAGATGTAATATGGGGATAAAAAACAAAGAGGGTAAACCTACACGTAACATCAACACACATTGGCGTAAAACACAAAAATATTTGAATTTCACTACACCAATCTAACACTTTTCACGTACCTTGTTGTTCAATACTTTGAAAATAAGTTTCATAAAAGTGAGAATGTGCAATTCAGTTCAGAATTAAAATTTAGTAAATGTCAAATGACTCTATTAAGTCTTGCCCATATATACTTCAACCATAAGAAGGTAAGTCAGTCCCCCCCCCGCAAAAAAAAAAAAAAAAAAAATCAAAGGTAAGTCATATATGTTAGGCCAAATAGAGCTGAACAAGTTCTAGACAAATCCTAAACTCAAGCTAATGAGTGGTCCAAGTTATAAAAATGATCCATCACAAAGTTGACGCAGTCCTCAAATTTGTTTCTGACACTACTGTAACAGTGGCGTTTAATTAGATTAACTCATCAAGAGTTGAATATTAGCATGTCTAATTTGTCATATGGCTTTTTCATGCATCTGCTTCTGGATTTTTTTTTAAATGTCACCTCATTGCGCATGCCCTTCTCCTAATTCATTCACAGGGATAATTCTTCTCCATCAGCATTAATTTGAGTCTCTCTACCACTAGAGTGAAGGAAGATTTAAAAATATGCTCCTACGCAAGATTGGTTGCGCCGCACGAATTGAGGTGTCACATTTTTATTGACACGAGTCAGATTGGTATATATATTTTGATCTGAACGATTTATTTTTAAAAAATAATAAAAAATGAATGAAAAAATAATAAAAATAATATTAAAATAGTATTTAATCTGATCGTATTGACCATGCTATGGACTCCCCGGTCCCTAGCAGGGTCCAACTCAACCGTATCACTGTAATTTACTGTAACACGACCAACCATGCTCTTGTATGTATAATCCTATCGAACCAAATCCTACGACACTATCTCATGAACTTATAATTTGTACCACTAGGCCACGTTCCTCTCGTTCCCTAAAAAATAGATCCCCAGGTTTAAAAATATGCTTCTAACGTACGTGGATTTAAAGACCTTACTACAAAATCAATGGCAAAGAGGTAATTTTATAAGGGCACTTGTAAATTATTAAATTGTGCTCTTGAATTATTTACTTTATCAGGTATACTCTTTTTATTGTTGATGAAATGTATACAATCGTAACTTGTAGCTGTGTTCATAGCCCAACTATAATTACAAGGGTAAATCAGCTGGTCCTTTGCACACAAGCAATTTATCTTCTATATATGTCTCGGCAATGATTTTCACATAATAACCCTTTCAGCCCCGAATCCCCGATGGAACGGAGACCAAAAAGTTGTAACCCAAAACAATTTTCCTTAATCAAGGGGATACACATGATGAAATGGGCATAGAAAGATACATATGATAGAATATATGAAGCATTAACAAAAAAAAAAAAAAAAACACTACACCAATAGTTATTCACAAGTGTAGATAATTAATTACCATCTATTTATACGTGTAGGTAAAACTCACCTACACTTTCAGGTATGTACGTAGGTATTGATTAGAATCCACACCAACCATTGTTCATGAACGTAGGTAGTTATAAATCGTAAGTTCCTAATCAAATCACATCATCATTTATATTAACTCAACCATATTTCAACCTCCCGTCGTCTATCAAATTTTTCACATACACATTCAAAGATATTTTTCATACGCCTAACCTGTTGCTGGATACAACTCTCATACAGTACGATTGCCTTTTTAGAATAGTCTTCTAATACTTTTCGTGTGATCAGAAAAGAACATATCCTCCTGGAATCACATCTTCTTACGTTAAGTATTCTACCAGCTGGAGTAATCACGTGACACTGCTCCATTGTAAAAAGTGATTTACAGTTTGCTATTCTTATAACTAGTCTTCTAATGATTTATATGGTGATAGAATAGACATATCTATTTCTGTATAATATCTTTTTGCACCTAACGTTGATTGTTATGCAATGAAAGATGTTTCTCTCTCTTAGCATTTAATGCATGCAGGTTTCCGATAGTCACATGTTTCTACAACCTAAGACTTGCAACGACTGCATGGAAATGAGCATCAAGAAATGTGAGACAACAGATATCTCAACAGTCTCACCTAATGATAGCAGAAATATATATAAGAAGACGATGGCTGTGAAGAACGAAGGGTAGCCAAGCGTACACGCATACACAAAAACATCTCCACCGCCATCAAGAGTAGTGCACCTTCACTTCAAGTTCATATGCTCCGAGCTCTCCTGCGCCTTCACTTCTTTTCTTTTGAGAGCTTGTTGTTCTGAGAGAATTACATCATAGTTTCTATCTTCTTCCTCTCATTTCATGTCTCAGATCAAGCAAAGCTTGTTGAATAAGCTTGGTCTAGGGGGCTATCCCTTAAACTCTCTTTCTGAGTGCTCCTCTTCCTATGATAAGAGAAGACCTACTGTGGGTAGGTGGTTTGTTCCCCTTGTTGAAGGGAGGACTCGTTGCTACAGGGGGTTATACTACCTCTTCGTGGATAGAAGAGAAGGCCAGCGGGTGCTAGATGTGTAAGTGTCCTTAAGGGGTTGTACCCTTGATTAGTGAAATCCCAAGTTGTTGCTTGGGGACTAGACGTAGGACTCCTGGTGATAGGAGGTTCGAACCAGGATAAAATTCATGTTGCATGTTTGATTGCTTTTGTTTATATTTCCATTGCTTACTAACTCTAACCTCTACGTTTAGCATTTCTGTTTGAAGTTATTTTTAATAGGAACATTTCTAGATTGTTTAAAGCATCCATTCACCTCCCCTCTAGGCTTGCAACCTGGTCAACAAGTGGTATCAGAGCAAGATTTCTTCAAGCTAGTAGATCTCACGATCTGAAGAACAAAAATATGGCAGCCCAAGGTTATGCAGAAGGACAGTCAGTCAACAGGCATCCATTATTAGATGGAAAAGACTACAACTACTGGAAGACAAGAATGAAGTTCTTTCTTCAAGGTCTCTAATATCAACTATGGACTATAATAGAAGATGGCACTACAAGAGAAAGCGGTATTTTCGACGAACAAGATCCGTCGGAAATCGATCGGAAATCTGTCAAAAAATGTGCCTTCCGACAACTTTCCATCGAACTCCAAAGAAAATTGGACAGATGCTGACAAGAAAATGATGTCTCAGAACAGCAAAGCCAAAAGTATATTATGCTGCTCATTAAGCAAGAAGGAATTTAACAGAATATCTGCAAGCAAGTCGGCCAAAGAGATGTGGGATAAGCTGAGACTCACCTATGAAGGGACTGATAAGGTAAAAGAAACAAGGATAGATATATTGGTGACTCAGTACGAAAAGTTTCAGATGAGTTCAGGAGAGTCCATCTCTCAAATGTATAGTCGATTCACTGATATTACAAATGGTCTAGCTGGACTTGGAAAAAGGTATGAGACAGGAGACATGGTAAGGAAGATACTAAGATCCTTACCAACCTTATGGACTCCCAAAGTCACTGCTATAGAAGAAGCCAATGATCTCTCTTCAATGTCATTGGAAAAATTCATTGGTGTTGGTCCGGCTAGCAGCTCGATAACCTAGAGGGGGGGTGAATAGGTTTTCTGAAATCTGAAACAGAAACTTAAACACAGAAAATTAACACTTAAAAGTTTGGTTAGTTTAGTGTGATAAAGAGTAGCAGTGTGGAAGCAAATAAACAATCACACAAAGGACACAAGGAATTTATCCTGGTTCGGCCCTTCCCATATGGAAGTCCTACGTCCAGTCCCCAAGCAACCTCTTGGGATTTCATTAACCAAGGGTACAGTCCCCCCCAAGGACAATACAACACCCAGCACCCCAGCTGGTCTTCTTCTTTTTCCCGGGCAAGAAGGCAGCCCACTTCTTTTACAGGCTCAGAAACAAACCTCCTGGTACAAACCCCAGTGTGGTTCTGCTAGACACAAACCCCTAGCTAGGTTCTACATTGTGTACATTCCTACAGCTGGACAGAAATCTTTCTTAGAAAAGAAAGATCAGACCGAGAGCTATTACAAGATGAACACTAAGAACTAGCTCATAGTCAAGGACTCTCCCCCAAATTTACAATGAGCTCAGAGAGAGAATGAAGAGAGAAAAGAAAGCTTGAAGGCTTGAATGCTTGAGACGCGTTTGCTTGCTTCTTCTTGGCTCAAGCTCTTTCTCTCTTTCTTTGAGTGTATGTGGAATTTGAAGTTCCTCACTGGATATACACTCCTTTAAGGATATTCAGGAAAGCTCTCTCCTTGTTCTTCAGCCTTGCTTCATCTTTTATATGCGAGGCTTTGAATAGATCCGTTGGAGCTCTTCTAGTCATTGCTGATCTTTCTATTCTTTTTCTTCTTTAGATTGACAATCATTTGGTGACCTTCGAGGTCTGCAAGCATAGAAGAAAGTGTTTAGCTAAAAGAGTATTTCTGTCAAAAAGCTTACATACCTCTATGCTTCCTGTTTTCTTCCAGAAGTAGTAAGAGATCACCTTTTTGTCTGACAGGAGAGGAGAGATCTAGAGATAGAAGAAATCTTCTGTCAAAGACATTTGACTTTTCATTAGGCGCCAAACATATTCGAAACATCTGAATATAAAGGAAATCGATGTTTACATGAAGTCGATGTTTAGACAAAATCGATGTTTAAGTGAAAGCAAATCGATGTTATAAGTATAGGCAAATCGATGGGCAAATCGATGTTCAATCATAAGCAAATCGATGTTTGACTTATCAAGTTGATGTGGCAACCAAATCATTATGAATCTTGTCAAATCGTTATGGCGACCAAATCGTTATTTGACTTATGAAATCGATGTGAGACCAAATCGTTATGGCACTTATCGAATCGTTGTGAGAACCAAATCGTTGTAAGAGCAAATCGTTGTTCTCACTTATGAAATCGTTATGAGAACCAAATCGATATGAGAGCAAATTGTTGTTCTCACTTATGAAATCGTTATGAGAACCAATTCGATATGAGAGCAAATCATTGTTCTTACTTATGAAATCATTATGAGCCTTAATGAGTCGTTATAGAAGGCAAATCGATGTGAGGGCAAATCGTTGCGCTCACTTATCAAATCGTTATGAGCCTTAACGAATCGTTATAGCAGTCACTAAACAAATTGTTGTGGCGCTTATAAAACCTATTAAAACCAAATCATTATAGCGTTTATAAAATCGATTGAAACCAAATCGTTGTAGCGCTTATTAATTTGGCACTTCAACTGAAATCGATGTATATGGATGAACATCGATTTATCATTTTAGTGCACCTCACACAGAAATTGTTCAATAAATTTATATTTGTTAGGAAATCATGATATTAAATATATTTAATTAATCATAAATTTTGTTATCATCAAAATATAATGGTAAAATATAAGAGTGGTTCAACAATTGGGTCTTTCATGGCTCATGAGATAAATATGGAAAGATTAGGAGAAAGCACTTCAAAGAAAAAAATCAGCATGGCCCTAAAGATAGAAGAGCCAAACACAGATGAAGCTACGACCAGTGACAGCAGTGATGTAGACAACAAAGAAGAAGCATTTCTTTTTGGCTAAGAAGAAACATCAGTCAGGTAGAAGGTATTTCAAAAAGGACAAAATAGTCAAGAAAATTGAACCTATCTGCTATGAATGTAAGCAGCCAGGGCATCTAAGGACAGATTGCCCTAAGTTAAAAAAAAAAGAACACAAGAAGAAAGAGCCATCCAGAAGGTATAAAAAATATAAGAAGAAGACTATGGCTGCTGCCTAGAACAACGAAGACAGCTCATCAGAAGAGTCAAGTTCAGATGATCAAGAAGAAAAAAAGGCACATCTTGCCTTCATGGGAAATCTGGAGGATAAGGTAAGTTCTGACACCTCCTTTGATTCATTTTCAGATTCTGATAATGATTTAGAAGATACATTTAATGAGTTATATGAAATATATAAAGATGTGTGCAAATACTTAAAAACCAATAAGAAAAATTATGTATGTCTTGAAAATACTAACTCAAACTTAAAATCGAAAATGGAACAACTTGAAAAACAAATTCAAGAGTTAAAACACATAAATGAACTGTTATGTGAAGATGTAGAAAGAAAAAATGATAAAATACTTATGTTTGAAAATCAAGAAATTAAAAGTAAGTCAAAAGAGTAAATAGAAACATTAAGAAAGAAAGAATACTTAATAGGTACAATTGAGAAATTAACGAATGGAGGATCTTCATTAATACTAAAAGGTGCAAGAAGATCCAGTAAGAAAATGAATTGGCTATAAACCTCCAGAAAATGAAGAAACAATTATATATCCAGAAAATATCATCTACCAAAATTTGTAGCTGAACAAGAGCCTGCCTACAAAACAAAAGAAGAGAAGCACAATAAAGTAATTAAAACATCAAATAATATTACATGTTGTACTCATTGTAATAAACTTGGTCGTACAAAGAATACCTGCCCAACAAAACATTTAAAGTGGATACTGAAAAGTCAGTCTGTCGAAACTAACCACTCAAGACCCAAAAGAATTTAGGTACTTAAAACTCATTGATTCATTTGTAGGAAATTTTAAAAATATCCAAGTCGTATCTAGACAGTGGATGCTCCAGACACATGACAAGTGATAAAAGCTTATTTAAGTCATTCAAGTCTGAAGAAGAATCAGTTACCTATAGAAACAATGGCAAGGGAACTGTTATAGGATGTGGAACAGTAGGTAACAAAAACAAGGATTTAATAGAAGAAGTGCTATGTGTCAAAGGACTAAAGCATAACTTGATAAGCATCAGCCAGCTCTATGACAAAGGACATCAAGTAAAGTTCATAAAATCAAAGTGTCAAATCATCAAGAATGAAGAAGTGATTTTTGAAGGGCATAGGGAGAAGAATCTATATGTCCTACATCTTGAAGATTTGAGAAATCAAGATATATGTTTAACAACAACTAAAAGTATAAATGCTGAATTATGGCACAGAAGGATGGGTCATTTTAGTTTGGATGCCATCAGAAAATTAATCAAGCATGAGTTAGTGGAAGGATTGCCAAGAGTCAACATACATACTGAGAAAGTCTGTGAATCATGTGCTAAAGGCAAACATACAAATAGTTCTTTCAAGTCAAAACGGTTATCACCACTGTGGTGGCGTTTTCCTATTTGGGCTAGAGCCAAACGGGCCTCCACCGGAGAAGATGGGGAAGACGAATGCCGGTGCGGACAGGAGCCTGCAAAACCAGAACTGGATCAGGGGGGCCCGGTTGAAGAACCAGGGGGAACCCTCTGATGCCAAAGTCAGTATGAGACTTGGGAGGCTTGAAGAAAAAGGGGGTTCTCATGTGTCAGTCGCGCGAGGGCGAGTGTGAGCGTCCGAGAGCGTGTGCCCCTGTTCGGAGGTTACCTGGGCTTTTATAGGTGAAGGTGCAGAAGGGGTGGGGCGGAACGTCCCTTGATGTCGCCGGAAAGGACGTGCCGGTTGACGCCCTTGGGGGAGTTACGCGTTAAGGCGCCCGTTGAGGGGTCGGCAGTAATGCGCTACTTGATCGTGGGGCGCATGCCGTGTAGCGTTATAACTGCCGCGAGGGGGCGAAGGGCTGCTTGGATTCTCCTGAGCGGAAGGTACCGAATAGGTAGCCTGCTCGGTAGGCTAGATCTGCTGTTCGGTAGCTGAGCCCGCTGCTCGGTACCTGGTACCTGGGCGCTGCTTATGCCAGCAGGTCTATGGTATGATTCCTGCAGATCCTATTCGGTAGATAGTGTCTGAACTGAACAGGATGAGGGGTGTCCGGAGACTACCCTTGGAGACTGGAGGGTGCTCGGCGCGGAGGAGGCTGCTCGGTGCTCGGGTGCTTTGGTGATTGCAGGCTTGAGCATGAGCTGCCTGGTCTGCTCGATAAAGGCAAATCCTGTTAGAGAAAACGTGCAGTGCTCGGAAACTGCCGCTAGGACCCTGGACGCTTAGCAGTTGAAGCGGTTCGGGAAGCCGGTTGGCTGAAGCGAGGACACGTGGCGCGAGGGCCATAGCCGTTTTGCTTTGCTGGGTCTTGATGGGCCTATGAGCTAGAGGCTAAAAATAGCCTCTACACTTGCCCCCCACCCTCAAGTCTGCTCGGATGTAATCGTGAGCACTTGAGGGGGATGTCTGCCCAAGTCGTCGGATCTTAACTTGTATCGTCTTGTTTCTATCTCTTTCTCGCATTCTGTTCGAATCAAAATTCTTTGGTGTTTAGAGGCTCGTGGGTACCGCGCAGGTTTTGCGAGCTGAGGAGCTCGGCGACCCGGGGTTGTACCGAACACCTCTATCTTAGGACGGGTACCGCACTGGTCCTCCGAGCTGAAGAGCTCTTTCTAGGGGTGAAACTGTTCGCCCTTACATAAAACTGGTAGAATGGAGAAGAGAGAAGTAGGAGCCGAACAGAGAGGCTTTATAAATAATAAGCCCTTACATGCTAGGTTCTCGGTATGGTTTTACCGCCGAGGGTAGACAGCTTGTAGAAAACTCTTTCGAGAACTTGAATGACCTTATAAGGTCCTTCCCATTTCAGGGCGAGTTCGCCTGGTCGGCTTGCCGGCGGCTAAGCTCTCCTTGCACGCAACGTGGCGCTGGGCAGTGGAGAGGAGCTCGGCGAGGGTCGACGGCTGCTGCAACCCGAGCGTCCTTTGAAGGAAGCCGTCGCGAGTGCCTCGGATGAGGGCACTGGTGGCTAAAGGGACGTCGAGGCGTGGGATGCGAAGTGCTTCTGTCCGGAACCGCTGGATGTAGTCCCAGAGTGCTTCGTCGTTCTTCTGTCGTCGAACAGATAGAAGAAATGCCGCGGTGCCACGTGAGACCTTCAACCAGGAAGTGGTCCCAGAAGGACTTTTTCAACTGGATGGAAGGAAGAGATGGAGCCTGCAGGGAGGGCTTCGAACCATTCCCGCACAGCCTCCTTCAGCTGGTCGGTAGGAAGACCGGCATTTGGCTGCGTCTGATGCTCCGCGGAACACCATGTGCGACTCGAACCCATGGACATGGTCCACTGGGTCAGTAGTGCCGTCGTAGGGCGCGATGGAAGGTAGAGGCAGCTTGCTTTGGGGAGACCCAAGCCTCTAGGATCTCTGCGGTGAACGGGGAGCGGAAGTCCAGGTCGTCGTCCCCCAAGAGTCTGCCTTCTGCCTTCCGGATCATCGCGTCCATGCGGCGCTCAAGGTCAGCGACGCGGCGGAGGCGTCTGACCATTCCTGGTCGACAGGCGCTGAGCCCTCGCGCCGGATGCGTGGGGGCTAGAATCGACGTCGGAAAGCGTAGGGGCCTGAACCGCCGCGGCACGGCGGAGTGAGTTGGCTTGCCGCACTGGTGTTCGGCGTGCGAATGGGGGCGGTTCTGCATGCTGCTTCTGCGGCGCTGGAGGGGCGCGAGACCGTCGGTGAGACGGCTCCACTAGATGCTCCGGTGGCAGGGGAACCGTTAGGGCCGGTTGTCTGGACAACTAGGCCTGGAGGCCTGACAGATTCCTGTCAGATGTGTGCATGCCGTCGGAGCTCTGCTATCTCCAGGGCGGTCGTAGGTACTGCAACAGCAGGATTGTCGCGGGTGCACCTGCGGGGGCGACGGCGGCATCAACAGGGGGCACTCTGATGCGCGAGTCCGCGTGCGGCTGTCGAGACCTCGTCGCCCTATTACTGTAGTTCTGGTGAGAGGAACGTCCGCGATCCATGGCTACTGTCGTCCCACAGACGGCGCCAAACTGTGGTGGCGTTTTCCTGTTTGAGCTAGAGCCAAACGGGCCTTCACCGGAGAAGATGGGGAAGACGAATGCCGGTGCGGACAGGAGCCTGCAAAACCAGAACTGGATCAGGGGGGCCGGTTGAAGAACCAGGGGGAACCCTCTGATGCCAAAGTCAGTATGAGACTTGGGAGGCTTGAAGAAAAAGGGGGTTCTCATGTGTCAGTCGCGCGAGGGCGAGTGTGAGCGTCCGAGAGCGTGTGCCCCTGTTCGGAGGTTACCTGGGCCTTTTATAGGTGAAGGTGCAGAAGGGGTGGGGCGGAACGTCCCTTGATGTCGCCGGAAAGGACATGCCGGTTGACGCCCTTGGTGGGGAGTTACGCGTTAAGGCGCCCGTTGAGGGGTTCGGCAGTTAATGCGCTACTTGATCGTGGGGCGCATGCCGTGTAGCCGTTATAACTGCCGCGAGGGGGCGAAGGGCTGCTTGGATTCTCCTGAGCGGAAGGTACCGAATAGGTAGCCTGCTCGGTAGGCTAGATCTGCTGTTCGGTAGCTGAGCCCGCTGCTCGGTACCTGGTACCTGGGCGCTGCTTATGCCAGCAGGTCTATGGTATGATTCCTGCAGATCCTATTCGGTAGATAGTGTCTGAACTGAACAGGATGAGGGGTGTCCGGAGACTACCCTTGGAGACTGGAGGGTGCTCGGCGCGGAGGCTGCTCGGTGCTCGGGTGCTTTGGTGATTGCAGGCTTGAGCATGAGCTGCCTGGTCTGCTCGATAAAGGCAAATCATGTTAGAGAAAACCGTGCAGTGCTCGGAAACTGCCGCTAGGACCCTTGGACGCTTAGCAGCTGAAGCGTGTTCGGAAGCCGGTTGGCTGAAGCCGAGGACACGTGGCGCGAGGGCCATAGCCGTTTTGCTTTGCTGGGTCTTGATGGGCCTATGAGCTAGGAGGCTAAAAATAGCCTCTACACTTGCCCCCCACCCTCTCAAGTCTGCTCGGATGTAATCGTGAGCACTTGAGAGGGGAAATGTCTGCCCAAGTCGTCGGATCTTAACTTGTATCGTCTTGTTTCTATCTCTTTCTTCGCATTCTGTTCGAATCAAAATTCTTCGGTGTTTAGAGGCTCGTGGGTACAGCGCAGGTTTTGCGAGCTGAGGAGCTCGGCGACCCGGGGTTGTACCGAACACCTCTATCTTAGGACGGGTACCGCACTGGTCCTCCGAGCTGAAGAGCTCTTTGCTAGGGGTGAAACTGTTCGCCCTTTACATAAACTGGTAGAATGGAGAAGAGAGAAGTAGGATGCCGAACAGAGAGGCTTTTATAAATAATAAGCCCTTACATGCTAGGTCCTCGGTATGGTTTTACCGCCGAGGGTAGACAGCTTGTAGAAACCTCTTCCGAGAACTTGAATGACCTTATAAGGTCCTTCCCATTTCAGGGCGAGTTCGCCTGGTCGGCTTGGCCGGCGGCTAAGCTCTCCTTGCACGCAACGTGGCGCTGGGCAGTGGAGAGGAGCTCGGCGAGGGTCGACGGCTGCTGCACCCCGAGCGTCCTTTGAAGGAGGCCGTCGCGAGTGCCTCGGATGAGGGCACTGGTGGCTAAAGGGACGTCGAGGCGTGGGATGCGAAGTGCTTCTGTCCGGAACCGCTGGATGTAGTCCCAGAGTGCTTCGTCGTTCTTCTGTCGAACAGATAGAAGAAATGCCGCGGTGCACGGCTGAGACCTTCCAACCAGGAAGTGGTCCCAGAAGGACTTTTTCAACTGATGGAAGGAAGAGATGGAGCCTGCAGGGAGGGCTTCGAACCATTCCCGCGCAGCCTCCTTCAGCGTGGTCGGGAAAGACCGGCATTTGGCTGCGTCTGATGCTCCGCGGAACACCATGTGCGACTCGAACCCATGGACATGGTCCACTGGGTCAGTAGTGCCGTCGTAGGGCGCGATGGAAGGTAGAGGCAGCTTTGGGGAGACCCAAGCCTCTAGGATCTCCGCGGTGAACGGGGAGCGGAAGTCCAGGTCGTCGTCCCCCAAGAGTCTGCCTTCTGCCTTCCGGATCATCGCGTCCATGCGGCGCTCAAGGTCAGCGACGCGGCGGAGGCGTCTGACCAATTCCTGGTCGACAGGCGCTGAGCCCTCGCGCCCGGATGCGTGGGGGCTAGAATCGACGTCGGAAAGCGTAGGGGCCTGAACCGCCGCGGCACGGCGGAGTGAGTTGGCTTGCCGCACTGGTGTTCGGCGTGCGAATGGGGGCGGTTCTGCATGCTGCTTCTGCGGCGCTGGAGGGGCGCGAGACCGTCGGTGAGACGGCTCCACTAGATGCTCCGGTGGCAGGGGAACCGTTAGGGCCGGTTGTCTGGACAACTAGGCCTGGAGGCCCTGACAGATTCCTGTCAGATGTTGCATCTGCCGTCGGAGCTCTGCTATCTCCAGGGCGGTCGTAGGTACTGCAACAGCAGGATTGTCGCCGTTGCACCTGCGGGGGCGACGGCGGCATCAACAGGGGGCACTCTGATGCGCGAGTCCGCGTGCGGCTGTCGAGACCGTCGCCCTATTACTGTAGTTCTGGTGAGAGGAACGTCCGCGATCCATGGCTACTGTCGTTCCCACAGACGGCGCCAAACGTGGTGGCGTTTTCCTGTTTGAGCTAGAGCCAAACGGGCCTTCACGGAGAAGATGGGGAAGACGAATGCCGGTGCGGACAGGAGCCTGCAAAACCAGAATTGGATTAGGGGGGTCCGTTGAAGAACCGGGGGGAACCCTCCGATGCCAAAGTCAGTATGAGACTTGAGAGGCTTGAAGAAAAAGGGGGTTCTCGTGTGTGAGTCGCACGAGGGCGAGTGTGAGCGTCCGAGAGCGCGTGCCCCTGTTCGGAGGTTACCTGGCCTTTTATAAGCGAAGGTGCAGAAGGGGTGGGACGGAACGTCCCTTGATGTCGCCGGAAAGGACGCGCCGGTTGACGCCCTTGGCAGAGAGTTACGCGTTAAGGCGCCCGTTGAGGGGTTCGACAGTTAATGCGCTGCTTGATCATGGGACGCGTGCCGTGTTGCCGTTATAACTGCCGAGAGGGGGCGAAGGGCTGCTTGGATTCTTCTGAGCGGAAGGTACAGAGCAGTTAGCCTGCTCGGTAGGCTACATCTACTGTTCGGTAGCTGAGCCCGCTGCTCGATACCTGGTACCCGGGCGCTGCTTATGCCAGCGGGTCTATGGTATGATTCCTGCAGATCCTGTTCGGTAGATAGTGTCTGAACCGAACAGGATGAGGGGTGTCTGGAGACTACCCTTGGAGACCTAGAAGGTGCTCGGCGCGGAGGCTGCTCGGTGCTCGGGTGCTTTGGTGATTGCGGGCTTGAGCAGGAGCTGCCTGGTCTGCTCGGTAAAGGCAAATCCTGTTAGAGCAAATCGTGCAGTGCTCAGGAAACTGCCTCTAGGACCCTTGGACGCTTAGCAGCTAAAGCGTGTTCGGAAGCCGATTGGCTAAAGCCGAGGACACGTGGCGCGAGGGCCATAGCCGTTTTGCTTTGCTGGGTCTTGATGGGCCTATGAGCTAGGAGGCTAAAAATAACCTCTACAACCACCACCAAGTCTTTGGAGCTAATTCATATGGATTTATTTGGACCAATGTCTACAATAAGCTTGGGAGGAAAGAAGTATGGGTTTGTAATAGTTGATGATTTCTCAAGGTTCATATGTGTGTCATTCTTAGAACATAAAAATGACACATTTGAGGCTTTTGTAAGGTTTAATAAGTTAGTCCAGAAGGATCAGAACTATAATATAATTAGATTAAGGTCAAATCATGGAGAAGAATTTCATAATAGAGAATTCATAAGGTTCTGTGAAGATCAAGGTATTGAACATAACTTCTCAGCACCAAGGACACCTCAACAAAATGGAGTTGCTGAAAGGAAGAACATAACTCTACTGGATATGGCAAGAACCATGTTGTTTGAATACAACTTGCAAAGATATTTCTAGGCAGAAGCAATTAGCACTGCATGCTACATAGTCAATAGAGCAATGATCAGGCCACTTCTAAAAAAGACTGCATATGAACTTTATAAGGAAAAGAAGCCAAATGTTAGCCATCTCAAACCATTCGGAAGCAAATGCTTCATTCACAACAATGGTAAGCCAAATTTGGATAAGCTAGATGCAAAATCCGATAAATGTATATTTCTTAGTTATACTGCTAAGCCTAGGGGATATAGAGTTTTCAATAAAGGAACCTTGTTAGTTGAAGAAACTGTACATATTATATCTGATGAATCTAATCTTTCCTTAAGAAAGTAAATTGTGAGTGATGATAAAGGTACAGAGAACTTATTTGAGAAAATGCATAAGGTATCTATCAAGGACAGTAAAGATCCACCCCTGGAAGAATTACAACACAAAGAACCAACCCATGAAGATCTTCCTAGGGAATGGAGATATAAGAAGGATCATCCAAAAGAAAATATCATTGGAGATCCCAGTTTAGGGGCAAGAAGCAGAGGTAATGCTATTCCTTGTAATTATTTAACTTTTGTTTACTGAATTGAACCCAAGACAGTTAATGAGGCACTGATTGATGAATCTTGGATTTTAGCCATGCAAGATGAACTGATTCAGTTTAAGAGAAACCATGTTTGGTCCCTTGTGCCTAGGCCATCAAATCATCCTATTATTGGCACCAAATGAGTGTTCTGAAACAAAATGGATGAAACTGGTGCCATTACTAGAAATAAGGCTAGACTGGTAGCTCAAGACTATTACCAAGAGGAGGGCATAGATTTTGATGAAACCTATGGACCAGTAACTAGACTTGAAGCTATTCGGATTTTACTAGCATATGTATCTACATGAATGTGAAATCTGTATTTTTAAATAGTTTTATGAAAGAGGAAGTCTATGTTGAACAACCTTCTGGCTTTGAAGACATAGACCATCCTAATTATATTTTAAATTACATAAGACACTATATGATTTGAAACAAGCACCTAGAGCTTGGTACGAAAGACTAAGTGCATTTTTTTTTAAACATGGTTTACAAGGGGAAAAGTAGATAGTACACTGTTTATTAAATCATGCTCTCAGAATACCTTAATTGTGCAAATTTATGTTGATGATATCATTTTTGGAGCTACTGATGAATCTCTTTGTAAGTACTTTGAAGAATTAATGTAGGGAGAATTTGAGATGAGTTTGATGGGGGAATTAACTTACTTCCTTAGACTCCAAATCAAACAAGACAAGGAGAGAACCCACATCAATCAGACCAAGTACATCAATGATTTGCTAAAGAAGTTTGGCTTTGATCAAGCAAAGCATCTAACCACTCCTATGAGCACTTCCACCAGGTTAGATAGTTATCCCCAAGGTAAGAAAGTTGATCAGAAATCTTACAGAGGTATGATTAGTTCTCTACTATACTTAATAGCTACTAGACTAGACATCTTATTTAGTGTTTGCATGTGTGATAGGTATCAAGAAGATCCTAAAGAATCTCATTTAATTTCAGTCAAAAAGATTTTTAGATATTTAGCACACACATGTGAATTAGGTCTATGGTATCCAAAATCATGCAAGATAAATTTAATTGGTTATACTGATGCTGATTATGCTCGATGCAAAGTGGATCAAAAAAGCACCAGTGGCTCTTGCCAGTTTCTTGCAGGGTGTTTGATCTCATGGTCCTCAAGAAAGTAGAACTATGTGGCCTTGTAAACAACTGAAGCTGAATATGTTACTGCTGGGAGTTGTTGCACTCAACTACTTTAGATCAAACAATAACTCGAGGATTATTGTAACAACCCTGGATATATATGCCCAATATGGCTCCATATCCAAGACCGCCTCCCGCGATTGGACCGAAGTCTCGCAAGGGATAACGTGCACAAGCATCCAGTAAGAATATAAAAGACAACAACAACAGTATAAGACACAAGAAAGTACATATTCTCATACCTGTAAACAACAATGTACAACTGTCCCAATATATTATTACATGTCCAATAAAAGAGTACAACTGCCTGGGGCATACCCCGAGGGAGCAACAAGCTCACACAACACAACTAATTCTACTGCTGGTGGTACAAGTCTACCATAGTGCCTTCGCAAGCCACGTAAATGACAAACCCCTAAAAAGAGCTGTAAGGGAGTGAGCCTCAACAAGTCACTGGCTCAGTAAGGACCTCCCAAAATCAACACACGAAACCGAAGAGACCTCAACCTCAAGGGTCTCACTGGCAACACCGATAGCCAAACCGCAATATACACTCATTAAACAAAAATAAGCTACAGTTAAATATTGTAGCAGTCCTCGCCGTTCAGACCCATTAACCTAATAATGTGCCTGATCCGACTCTGCCTCCTGCGAACGAGCCGAAGCCACGCAAGCGATACCATTCACAAGTCCGTAGAAATATAAAGGAAACTGCTCATATATATATAAGATTGCCATCTCACAAATATTTACATGAAATATACATAGCCAGTTCTCAACAGTAACCAGACACAACTACAACAACAACCTGGGGCATACCCCGAGGTGTACAAAGTAAGGAAATTACACTATTGGCGGTGCAGACCCTGCTCCGCTACGGTGCGGCTCGGAACTAGAAGAAGGGCAAGAAGCCTCCTGCACTCCCTCACCTGAAAGGAGTAGGGGTGAGTCTCACAAGTCACTGGCTTAGTAGGGAAACTCCCCTAGAAACCGAGCAAACCAAACTCACAAGTAACCAAAGCAGAAAGCTAAGCTAGCAATTTATAGAGCTATCTAGGCAGGATATTAAAGCTGTAAACGCCACTTACCACATGCTATTAACTGAATCAATCTTAATAAATAAACAGCAAACCACAATCAGGTGTATGTGCTAAAGTAGGAAAACACCAAACTCGGTCCTCGAAGATTGGTTCGCGACACCAGCAACTGACCCGGACAAACCACACAGGACTACCTCTCAGTCTCGCAGCCACGGACAAAAGGTCCAGCTGCCGCTCCACCAGAACAAGCCAACAAACTATGGAGACCAACCAACACCACCCCTGCGGACCACACTGTTGCAGGCCCATGCCTAGCACCTTTAGGGATTTCAGCTCGAGCTCCCTAAAGTGAGGCACTGGAAACAGGACTAGCTGGGGCCCAGTACGTCTACTGGTGTTCGTAACCCCCAACCACGAGCGCGCTACAAGCGACAAAACACAAACTCTCACAAGTCGTTGTCCCACTGCCGTCTTTCCCTCAGCCGGACATACAACTCTACACAAGAGTGAGGGTGTCCAGGAAGACGACACAGACCTCGACGGTGCACAAGTACTGGGACAAGCCCCGAGCACTCACTTGCGTGGCTCACATAAAACCTGGGGCTCCCAACTGAAGAGATAAGCATGGTAGGCGTCATACTACTCGCCACGCATACACAAACCACATGCACACCGCACAAACCACGTGAACACCATGTCAACCTCATGAACAGCACGCTCAAGGAGTGCTACAGGTGTCAATGCACCGCTTATCATTGCCATGCATACCACACAATGATAATCCGATAATTACGTAAACAAGCACAACACTATTGCCATCGGAACCCTGAACACAACGAGGGTTTCTGTCGCCTTCTGAACACAACACCCCGATAGGTCGCGTTCAGAAGCAGAACGCAATGGGTCAGGCTATCGCATTCTGAATGCGACACCCTGGTCCGTAGCCATCACAGGCGAAACCCTATCTGGTAACCCTTCTTCGGATCTTCCATGCAAACCACCCTAAACAGTATTCCAACCCATTTTTCATGCTCATTTCATTGTCTTAACATGGTATCTACTGTTTATAAAGCATTAAACAATCTAAATATGCACCATATGCAATCCACGTAGTAAAACGAGGTGGAATATCCCTACCTCCATGAAGAACGTGAAGAATGATAACCACCTAGTGATTCCCCCACTCCGCGCAATGTCCTCGCAGTGAGAACACGCCAAAAACACCGCCAAATCGTCGAATCGCCCAGAGAGCCTCTGCAGCAACCTCCCCTGGTCAGGTAGAGCTCACTGGAGCTCTGTTTGGCCGACCTTACATAAAAACGCATCACAGTTGGGAATGCGACGTAGCCTACCGTGATGATCTTAAAGCGACGTACGGGGCTGTCGCCTTCCCAAGGTCGACCTCAGCAAGTCGCCTAGCGCGCAACACGCGGTGTGCATGCAGACGACGACCATAAACAACGGTAACCAGAACGCGACACCCAGGGAAGTCACGTTTAGAACATGACGCCCAGCACTATCACATTCACAGACCGTGAACCAGCCCAAACTGCCGGCCCACGAAGTCTCACAACCTGCATAAACACCTGTGACACTCGTCATCGGCCACACACTGGCCTCCACAATCACAATGCCAAGATCTGAACGGTTAATACGCTACATTACTATCACCTAAAAGAAATTTCGTCATAGAAATTTAAGTCGGATACTCAACACAAAAAACTTTCAATTAAACAAGCATGGTACTATCACCTAAAAGAATTGAAAGCTTACTCAAACAATTATGGATACACTTTCAACATTTCATCTGCTAGTTCCCACGTATCCTCTCCGCCTTGCCTGTTTTCCCATCTGACTTTCACTAGTTCAATTTCTTTATTTCTGAGCTTCTGGGTTCTGCGACCTGTAATCTGCACTGGATATTCTAGCATTGTCATGTCTGGAATCAAATCATCTCTCTGATAGCTGACCACCTGGGTAGGATCTCTAATGTACTTTCTGAGCATTGAGATGTGAAACACGTCATGTGCATCTGTAAACTTTGCTGGCAGATCTAATCTGTAAGCTGTCTCACGAAGTCTTTCTTTTATCTGGAATGAGCCAACATACCTCGGACTCAATTTGACTCTCTTGCTAAACCTGAGCACACTCTTGGTAGGAGAAACCTTCAAAAAGACATAATCTCCGACTTCAAACTGCAAAGGCCTGCGTCTGGTATCTGCGTAACTCTTATGGGACTCTGCGCTGTCTGAAGCTTTTCCTTGGTAAACTTTACTATCTCTGCACATTGTCGGATCAACTCTGGACCCATAACTTGTCTCTCACCTACCTCATGCCAATTTAATGGTGTCCTGCACGGTCTGCCATATAATGCTTCATAAGATGTCATTCTGATACTTGCATGATGACTGTTATTATAAGCAAATTCTACCATGCCCAAGTGGCACTCCCATACGCCTCCCCAAACTAAACATCAAGCTCTTAACATATCTTCTATTGTCTGAATGGTCCTTTCTGTTTGTCCGTTTGCCTGTGGATGATAGGCTGAACTATACCTTAATTCTATACCCACCACTCTCTGCAAACTTCTCCAGAAGCCTGAAGTAAACCTGGGATCTCGATCTGAGACAATGGTGACTGGAATCCCATGCAAAGGTACTATTCTTTCCACATATAATCTGGCTAATCTATCCACTGACTATGACATACTTGCTGGAAATAATCTACAAACTTTGGTCAATCTATCCATAAAAACCCAAATACCATTATGACTTGCTGAAGTCCTGGGCAAACCAACTACGAAATCCATAGCAATATTGTCTCATTTCCACTGTGGAATGGGTAACGACTGTAATAGTCCTCCTAGCCTCTGGTGCTCTACTTTTACTTGCTGACAAACTGCACATCTTACTATGAACTCTACAATTTCTTTCTTCATATTGGACTACCAGAAGTGTTTCTTTATATCTTAATACATCTTGGTACTACCTGGATGAATGGTGTATCTAGATCGGTGAGCTTCCTCAAACACTTTCTGCCTGACCTCAGCATCTGCTGGCACATATAACCGACCCTTGAGTCTGACCACACTGTCATCATCAAGAGTCACCTCTTCCATTCTCACAATATCAGCTAAATTGTCATCTATCCTCTGCGCTTCCACTATCTACCAATATAGAGAAGGTTACACTATACTGCTTGCTAATATTGCTCGTGAAAGGTTTGCGGAATCCCAATATGGTAATCTAGAGGGGGGGGGTTGAATAGATTACTGTTAATTAAAAGTTTAAAACAACCCTTTTTAACCACAACAAAGTCTTTTGAGTTTTCAGTAGAAACTGAGTGAGATTTAGATGTGTTGATGACGTGTAGATGAATTTGCAATTTATCTAGCGTATGTAAATGCAATGTGCCTATCAAGCATCTAACGTGAAAAACGTTCAAACCACAGGACACAAAGATTTACGTGGTTCGAAGTACACAAATCGTGTATCCTTCGTCCACGACACACACACACACGTAGAGAAAACTGCTTATGAGAGAGTACGGTGACTACAACTCACACACACGTGTTTTTTGATGTGCACCCACGATCAGAACAACACACACACGTGATCTCAAGCACAAGGGTCGCTTGAATCACCACAACACACACACGGATGGTAGAAATACAAAAACAGAGAGAGTTCTGAGTGAGAGAATAAATCCTGGTGAAGAACTCTTCTGAGAACGCCTGGAGGAAGTTCAATCTTTGACTTGAATGCTTTGAGTCGATGGAGAAGGTTGAATCCTTGACGTTCTATCTTCAGGAACCGCTGGATCGACGGATCTTTAGGGCTCTGGGCAGCAGTCTGAAGCAGAGCAGCAACAACTATTCTGGAATTTGGAATAGCTCTAGGGTTTTGGTTGTGGCTGCTTCTATACGAAATTTCTTCCAAAGAGGTTTTTAAATATAGGTCTTCTCACTTGGAGAAACGTGAGACTTGGAAACACTATCTTGGATAACTTAGAAACTTTCCGTAGTTTGAAATATTCTCCATCTGTCGACAGGTCTTGGCCATCTGTCGATAGGCAACAGTGAGTTTGTAACAAACTGAAGTCTTGATCTTCGGCTCTGTGCAATCTGTCGACAGTCGATGACCATCTGTCGACAGATGTCTCCTTTTGTGCAAATGACAGAAGTCTGGATGTTCAGGACTGTGGGATCTGTCGACAGTCGACTTCCCATCTGTCGACAGATGAAGACTTCCTGAGCAATGTGACTTCGGGCTGATCTTTCCTGTGCAATCTGTCGACAGGTGCTTTTGTGTCTGTCGACAGGTGACCTTATTTCTTGCTTTTTGTGATCTTTCTCACTTGTTTGGTGAGAGCTTGACTTTGGGCATTTGTACCTACATGATAAAACATGTAAAGTTAAGTATTTTGAATACACAAGTGATCAAGTATTGCATTGGGTTCTTTGTCATGTGTCAAGTGTATCAAACCTCAATTGAAGTTATTCATCATCAAAAACATGTTGTTATAAATGTTAGAATGAAAACCCAACAGCTCGCCACTGACTATTAGGCACATATAATGAAGTCTCTGCTATATCTTCATATAGTTTCCATTCTCTGATCATAAGTTGATTTATAACTGCATTTCTGCTCAGTGCATTTGCTACCACATTAGCTCTGCCTGGATGGTATGCCAAACTAAAGTCATAATCTTTCAAATACTCCATCCACTTGCGCTGCCTCAAATTCAGATCCTTCTGAGAGAAAATATACTTTAAGCTCTTATGATCAGTGAATATCTCAAACCTCTCACCATATAAATAATGCCGCCAAATCTTCAGTGCAAAGACAACTGTTGCCAGCTTTAAATCATGTGTTGGATAATTTTCTTCATGCTTCTTTAACTGCGTGGAGGCATAGGCTACCACCTTTCCATGTTGCATTAGTTAAACCTCTCCTTGATGCATCTGTGTACAAAACAAATCCGCTACTGCCTGACAGAATCTCTAGTATCGGTGCTATGGTAAGCCTCTTCTTCTACTCTGCAAAACTATACCTACAATCTAAAGACCATACAAAGGGTACCCATTTTCTTGTTAACCTTGCCATTGGAGCTGCTATCTTCGAGAAATCTTGGATGAACCGTCTATAATATCCTGCTAAACCCAAAAAGCTTCTGATCTCTGACACTATCTTTGGTTCCTCTCATTTCATCACTACCTCTACCCTGTCCGGATCAACTACAACACCTTCACCTGATATCACATGACCCAAAAACTGAATCTCTTTCAGCCAAAATTCACACTTACTAAACTTGGCATACAACTGGTGATCTCTTAAAGTCTGCAAAGTGATCCTTAAGTGTGCTGCATGCTCCTCCTCTGATGCTGAATACACCAAGATATCATCAATGAAGACCACAATAAATTGATTCAGATACGAGTGGAATATCATGTTCATCAAATTCATGAATGTTGCTGGCGCATTTGTCAAGCCAAATGGCATTACCACAAACTCGTAATGCCTATATCCGGTCCTGAAAGCTATTTTGTCAATATCTTCTTCTCTAATCCTCTACTGATGGTACCCTGACCTCAAATCAATCTTGGAAAATACCTTGGCTGACTGGAGCTGATCAATAAATCATCTATTTTGGGAAGTAGATACTTGTTCTTAATGGTGACCTTATTTAGCTGCCTATAATCTATACACATTCTCATGCTGCCATCCTTCTTTCTGACAAATAATACTAGCACTCCCCATGGCGAATGACTGGGTCTGATAAAGCCTTTCTCTAATAATTCCTGCAACTGCTTCTTCAATTCCTTTAGCTCTGCCGGTGCCATTCTGTATGGTGCTTTTGATATCGGCATGCTACCTGACTGCAACTCAACTGTGAAGTCCACCTCCCTGTGTGGAGCCAAACCTGGCAAGTCCTCTGGAAACACATCTGCAAACTCTCTAACCATGGGCACTAACTCTACAGACTTACCGGACTCAACTAAACTAACTGAAGCAAGATACGCTACACACCCCACATTAATCAACCTCCTAGCCCTAAGTGCAGAAATAATAAGCTTAGGAGTGTAAAAAGGCATACCTTGAAACTCAAAAACTGCTCAACCGGGCCTGCAAAATCTGACCCTCTTCTTTCTACAATCAACTAATGCCCCATAGACTTCTAACCAATCCATCTCCAATATCACATCATAATCCTTCAACGACAAAGCATACAATCTACCTGGCAACTGATTTCCCTAAACCACTATCAGAACCTCATATAGAAAACAAGAAGTGAGCATGTAGCCTCCTGAAGGAATTTCTACTATCAACTCACACTGCTTCTCCTTTAAGGGATGTACCATGCTATCCAGAAAATCTTTAGAAATAAACAAATGGGAAGCACCCGGAACAATCTACACTCTAGCAGAAAAGTCAAAGAACGGTAATATACCTTCAATGAGATTGGATGCCTCCGCCTAAGCTCTGGTGATTGCCATCACTCGACCTCGTCCTCCTCTTTGGTATGGTGCACCTCTGCCTCGCTCTGCTGGCTGCTGAAATGGCTGCTACTGCTGCTGAGTCCCTCTACCATAACTGTACTCCCGAGGATGCAGACAATTTCTTGCTAAGTGCCCTGGCTGCCCACAGTTATAGCACCTGAAGCTTGGAAATGCTGCGGGCTGTTCTGCTGTGCTCTACTGCGACTCCTTCGAAGCTGGCCTATAACCTCGACCCTGCTGAAAACCCTGCTGGAAGCCCTGCTGTCTACCTCTACCTCGACCACCTCCTCTGAAAATCTTCTTCAGCTTATTACCCCACTTTGCAAATCCTGACGATGATGAAGCTCCTGAGGGTGCCTTATCCTTGCTGATGCCGGTAGACTGCTAGGGAAGCCGAAAACTACCTGAACCGCCTGCCTGTGACTGTCCCTGTCTGGCCTGAATAGTCCTCTCTAGTATCGTTGCTCTCTGCACTGCCTCCTCTACCGTTCTGCACATGAGGGGAATTACTGCATCCTGCAACTCTGTTCACAAACCGCTGATGAAGTACTCCACCATCATAGTATTATCAGTCACAACATATGGAGCATATTTGCTCAATGCCATAAAACTCATCTGATATTCTAACACCGACTGATTCCCCTGCTGTAAAGTCCAAAACTGCTCCCTCTTCGCCTGCTGTATCTGGACTGGAAAGAAAGTGTCATTGAAGACCGTCAAAAACTCGAGCAAAGTGATGGTATCCTCTGGCCTCCCTGCAAATACCGTCTGCATCTTCAATCTCCACCACTCCTGTGAAAAGCCTCGCAACTGGTAGGTGGCAAGAATCACCCTATCAGTCTTCGAGCACCTCATCGTCACAAACACTCTCTCTATCTCGTGTACCCATTGCTCCGTTGTGTCGGGGTTGGGGCCTCCTGAGAACGTAGGAGGCTGCAACCTCAAAAACCTCTCTACAAGTGTTGTAGGCTCCTCTGCACTGACTGGCCATGCCGGTGCTGCTGGGAGTAGGGGTACTACAGGGGTACCTCTACTCCTGGTGGTGATGGAACTGGTGCTTTTGGCACTGCCTCCTCTACAACTGGTGGTACCGTGGCTGCTGGCTGTACCGGTGCCTGCTGGTACAACCTCGTCCGAATATTTGTAAGGCTTTCCCATATTCTCTCTATCATCCGCTGCGTAGACTCTTCTTCCGACTCATCTCCACCACCTCCACAATCCCACCTGTCTGCCATTTCTGATCTTGCAGAAACAATATTCCAACCACATGTATACTACTAATCAATAAAAAAACTAGGGTCAACTACCAACAGTGGGCTAAAGTAGAGAATGGGCTATGTAGATTTCTGATTCCTTTATATTCACACGGACCTTGCTCTGATACCAACTGTAGCGGTCCTCGTCGTTCAGGCTCATTAACCTAATAACGTGCCTGATCCGACTCAGCCTCCCGCGAATGAGCCGAATCCTCGCAAGGGATACCATTCACAAGTCCGTAGAAATATAAAGGAAACTGCTCAAATATATATAAGATTGCCATCTCACAAATATTTATATGAAATATACATAGACAATTCTCAACAGTAACCAGACACAACTACAACAGCAACATGGGGCATACCCCAAGGTGTACAAAGTAAGGAAATTACACTGCTGGTGGTGCAGACCCTGCTCCGCTATTGTGCGGCTCGAAACTAGAAGAATGGAGAGAAGCCTACTTCTCTCCCTCACTTGAAAGGAGTAGGGGTGAGACTCATAAGTCACTGGCTCAGTAGGGAAACTCCCCTAGAAACTGAGCAAACCAAACTCACAAGTAACCAAAGCAAGAAGCTACGCTAGCATTTGTAGAGCTATCTAGGCAGATATTAAAGCTGTAAACGCCACTTACCACATGCTATTAACTGAATCAATTTTAATAAATAAATGGTAAACCACAACCAAGTGTATGTGCTAAAGTAGGAAAATGCCAAACTCGGGCCTCGAAGACTGGTTCGCGACACCAACAATCGATCGGGACAAACCACACATAACTACCTCAGTCTCGCAGCCACGGATGAAAGGTCCAACTGCCGCTCCACCAGACCAAGCCAACAAACTATAGACACCAACCAACACCACCCCTGCAGACCACACTGTCGTAGGCCCATGCTTGGCACCTTTAGGGACTCTGGCCCGAGCTCCCTAAAGTGAGACACTAGAAACAGGACTAGCTGGGGCCAAGTACGTCTACTGGTGTTCGTAACCCCCAACCATGAGCGTGCTACAACGACAAAACACAAACTCTCCAAGTCGTTGTCCCACTGCCGTCTTTCCCTCAGCTAGACGTACAACTCTACACAAGAGTGGGGGTGTCCAAGAAGACGACACAGACCTCGACGGTACACAAGTACTAGGACAAGCCCCGAGCACTCATGTGCCTGGCTCACACAAAACCTGGGGCTCCCAACTGAAGAGGTAACCATGGTAGGCGTCGTACTACTCGCCACGCACACACAAACTACGTTCACACCGCACAAACCACGTGAACACTGCACAAACCACGTGAACACCACGTCAACCTCGTGAATAGCATGCTCAAGGAGCGGTACAGGTGCCAATGCACCGCTTACCATTGTCATGCATACCACACAACGATAATCCGATAATTACGTAAACAAGCACAATACTATTGCCATCGGAACCCTAAACGCGACGGGGGTTTATGTCGCCTTCTGAACGTGACATCCCGATAGGTCACATTCAGAAGCAGAACGTGACGAGTCGGGCTGTCGCCTTCTGAACGCGACACCCTGGTCCGTCGCCTTCTGAACGCGACACCCTGGTCCGTCGCCTTCACGAGCGAAACCCTAATCCGAGAACCCTTCTCCAGATCTTCCATGTAAACCACCCTAAATGGTATTCCAACCCATTTTTAATGCTCATTTCATTGTCTTAACATGATATCTACTGTTTATAAAGCATTAAACAATCTAAACATGCACCACATGCAATCCACGCAGTAAAACGAGGTGGAATCTCCCTACCTCAGTGAAGAACGTGAAGAACGATAACCACCCGGTGATTCCCCCGCTCTGCGCAACGTCCTCGCGGCGAGAACATGGCAAAAACACCGCCAAATCGTCGAATCGCCCAGAGAGTCTTTGTAGCAACCTACCCTGGCCAAGTAGAGCTCACTGAAGCTCTGTTTGGCCGACCTTACATAAAAACACATCACAGTTGGGAACGCGATGTAGACTACCGTCGCGACCTGAACGCGATGTAGGGGGTTGTTGCCTTCCCAAGGTCAGCAAGTCTCCCAGTGCGCGACATGCGGCATGCATGCAGACAACGACCACAAACAGCGATAACCAGAATGCGACACCCAGAGCTGTCGCATAAAGAATGCAACGCCCAACACTGTCGCGTTCACAGACAGTGAACCAGTGAGTGCTTTGGGCCCAAACTGTAGGCCCACGAAGCCTCACAACCTGCATAAACACCTATGACACACGTCATCGGCCACACACTGGCCTCCACAATCACAATGCCACGATGCGAATGGTCAATATGCTACAAATATAAACACATCAACTAACCTAATCCTCGGAAGGTAAGGGGAAACAATAGGGCTAGTACAGCACGGCTAGTCCACCAAACAACTAAAACGCCTAAACCACGAGCCTTACAGGCAAACCACTGCCTAGGCTACATGTCTCATAGGCGAATCCTCAAACACAAGGGTAACAGGACTGCTAATCAGAAGCTATTCTACTATACCCTAAAACCACAGCATAACAGAAAGCTACCCTCAAAGGGTACAACACGGCAAGTGGAAGGTCAACACGACCTCCCCAGAACACAACTCCACCTCAACACCTGAAAAGGCAGGTACACAATGTACCACGAGAAATGGATACCCACAAAAGGTATAGGTACCTACCACCATGAGGTACCACCACAAAACCTTAACACAACTATGCCTCCAACAAGGCACACCACAACGAATCAAACCACAACTGGAGAGTCACCACTCACAAATCACAACCACTGGTAAAGCACGAGTCAGAAAGAACGACGCCACCACACGGGAACGGACTACTGGTTCATGACGCCAGTATCCAACCCGGACAACAGAGCACAAGAACTACCTCTCAGTCTTGTAGTCACGGACGAAAAGTCCAACTGCCGCTCCACAACCACAAGCCAAAGAACAATGGAGACCAACCAACACCACACCTGCAGACCACACGACTGTAAGCCCATGCCTGGCACCTTTAGGGACTCTGGCCCGAGCTCCCTAAAGTGAGGCACTGAAAACACTGGACTAGCTGGGGACCAGTACGTCTACTGGTGTCTGTCCCCCCAACCACGAGCACGCTACAAGCGACTGCACACCCACAAACACATGTCGCTGCCCCCAGTCGTCTTTCCCTCAACCGGACGTACAACTCAAACACAGGAGTGAGGGTGTCCAGGAAGACGACTCAGACCTCAGTGGTACACACCGTACCGGGACACGCCCCGGACACAACAAACACACGTGCCTGGCTCACACAGAACCTGTGGTACCCGACTGAAGAGGCATTCCGGAATAGGCATCGAACCACCAAACTCGGCAAATGCACAAACCATGATACATACTTATACAATCTTTATTACAAACTATGGTACAAATGTCAGGAATAGCTTGCCACCGGTCACCATGTGACCTACAAGCTAGCCTACACAAATACACATAAACTATAATAACATTGCCTGTCATTGGTCATCTCATGACCTCCATTGCCATATTAAACATAATTAACAATTAGCAACATAAAGCATTAGCTAACCATGCATTAATTATTAACCCTACGCATGCTCTACTAACATTAACCCACCTAATTAATCTTAAACAGACAGCAAAGAACCAAGGCTAGGTCCACAAAGGACCCTCACTGCCCAAACACCACTAACAAACCACTGGAGCTAAAATGCGATGGACACAACCGTCGCCTTTCAAATTGCGACGACCTATCCAGTCGCCATTCAATACCTTAACGCGACAGGGCCCAATTTTGCGACCATATCGCGACAGCCTGATTCGTCGCCTTTAGGCTCAATCGGTCAAACACAACAGTCAACATCCAAATCACAATGGAACGATACGTCGCGATAAGGAGCATACTAACCACTTTACTAAATCGCGACGAACCACACCGTTGCGTTCAAGAAGAACGCAATGATTCAAGTGGTCGCGTCCTAACCGCCAACATAGCACACTGGACAAAACCGAAACGTGACAATGCAATGCGTCGCAGTCATACCATGAACGCAACGGTGCACCCCGTCGCGTTTCGAACACAACAGGGCAGCTCACAGGCCGAGCCCACCTTCCCCACTGGAAAACTCACACACATGTGATTCAAATACTAAACTAAAGAAATAAGCATGATCACTAAACTATGGCACACCACCCACACATGCTTGCACCCCTTTAAACCAATTAAAACAAACTAAACAGAGGGTAGTCTCCCTACCAGCTGAAGAAGCCCGAAGAACGCGGAAACCACCACATCGCCGGCGCACCCATGCTCCACACACGCTCCTCGCGTGGACACCGCGCCCCATGAACCACCAGATGCCAGAAATCAGCACAGGAGGCGCCGCAGCAACCTCCCCTTCGCCTGAACAGAGCTCCTCTGCTCTGTCTGAGTGAAACAGAACACTTAAAACCTCAATTCAAAATCGCGATGTAGGCAGACATCGCGTTTAGCTCTTAATGTGACTACCCTAACCGTCGTCTTTCGGAAATCCGGCGCGCACTGCCTATAAGGCGGTTCTGTGAATCATGACGTAGGGAGCCTTCGCGTTTCAAACCACGACAACATGCCCCCACGCATTCACAACTAGTGAACCAACGTGCCATTTGGGCTGGAACGTCCGGCCCACAATGCCCACACAACGTACGAAAACCAAAACAAGGCCCATTGACCACCTCTTGGTCATGAGCACCACACCAGAACTGCCAAAACACGAATCCAAAAAATCGAGTTGTTACAATTATGGACTATACATCAAATCCGTACCCCTATTATGTGACAACACTAGTGCAATCAATATCACAAAGAGTCTAGTACAACATTCAAGAACCAAACATATTGTGGTTAGGTATCATTTCATTAGAGATCATATAGCGAATGATACATTAGCATTTCATTTGTAGATACTAAAAATTAGTTGGCAGACATCTTTACAAAAACCCTAGCTGAAGAGAGATTCACCTCTCTCCGAAGAGAGCTGGGCATGTGTAATTTGTAAAGGATGTATTTTTGCAATAACTGAAAACAACAACTTTCATAGTCCCTTGAAATATTGCTTGACTCCTAATTACTGAAATTCATGTTGTGTCGCCACACTCATTACTCATGTAGACACAAACACCACTTAGGTCGACACATACTTCCTGTAGTGTCAACACACAGAGCAGTTAATCGACACACATTACCATTAGGTCGACACATACAATAGTTAGGACACCACACATAACAGTCAGATTAACACATTTAGAAGTCAGTTCGACACACTCTTGACTCAGGTCGACATATCATTCATACATATTGACATGTTTCATCATCTTGTTGCAATATCTACCTTCTCTTTTGTGATCCAATATTTAATTTCCACTCTCACTCTTCTCTTATGGGTCATTTTCTTGGTCTACTCCTTTCTGACCAAGTTCCCTACATTTAACTCATTTATCTCCTTAACTTGGTTTGAACTAAGGGGGAGCCTTGAACTAAGGGGGAGACTTCATCTTTCTCCACACCTCTTTTTAGTTTCTTCATTCCTATTTCTTAGACCTTCCTTTTTGGTCATTGACGAAAAGGGGGAGAAATACTCTGAAATACATATTTACTCTGATTAAATATCATCATATCATTTTTTAGCATTGTGATTTCGGTTAGTTTTGTCATCATCAAAAAGGGGGAGATTGTTGACTCATTTATCTCCATGATTATATATTTTGGTGGTAACAATACTTATCAGAATATTTCTATATTGATCAAAATCATGTGTTTTAACCTTAATATCATTTTGGTTAAGTCTGTCAACAGAAGACTCAGGGAAATAAATAATACTTCAAGAATCATCATTGGAAGTATTCCAAGTTCTCTTTTTTGTCCACTAGATGGTGTTCAAATTGCTTGTAAGTTTTTGTTGTCATTCACAATTTCATGCTTTCATCACGGATAATCTATTCATAGTTTCAATCGAAGTCAACTTTCATCTTCCATAGCTTTAGAACATCATTATCCAAAGTCTATTTCGTCATATCTAAAGTTTCACTTCGACTGACTATATTATTTTGATTAATACGATTGCTTAATTAATTAGTGCATAACCATCTACAAAAATAATCTTCAAATGCTTGATTAATATTTTTGCTTATGACAAAATCCTTTTTGTTAAACAAATTTATTTAATCATACCACACTTTATTTTGTATGGAAATTGTTGTGTTAAGATAAGGCATGAATGTGTTATACTTATCATATAGTTGGTGTCAACACACTAAGCACTGGTGTCGACACACATACATTTGTATTAGTCAGTTGGTGTTGACACAAAGAGCATAGGTGTCGACACATACCATCAATCTTGTCTATCAAAATTTTTTAAGTCCACAACTAGTCATATATATAGATTATATATATATCTATATATATAATATATTATATATATATATATATATATATCATACTGACTTCGACTCTTGGACAGTCGAAGTCAAAACCGACTCTTGGACAGTCGAAGGCAGACGCTGACTCTTGGACAGTCGAAGCCACACTCTGACTCTTGGACAATCGAAGTGTTCATATTATCTATTGCCATGCATTTAAATATCAATTTCCTCGCATTTATGCATCGATTGTTTTAGATTGCCTATATGAACATCTATTGACTTTATCAAATAAAATGATACTTAATAAAATATCTATTATATTTATCAAGCTATTTTCCTTGATAAAATCATATTGATAATATTGCATTCTCTCTGATCAAAGAACCTTATGAAAACATCCTTGATAAAAATGATTAAAGTATTCTTAGACATGTTTTTAAATATCCTTGTGTTTGAATGTGTGAATTTCATGCCTCCCGCAGTCTGTCAAAATTTTCACATACACATTCAAAGATATTTTTCATACGCATAACCTGTTGCTGGATACAACTCTCATACAATATGATTGCCTTTTTAGAATAAGTCTTCTAATGCTTTTCGTGTGAATAGAAAAGAACCTATCCCTCCTAGATTCACATCTTCTCACGTTAAGTATTCTAACAACTAGAGTAATCATGTGACACTGCTCCATTGTAAAAAGTGCTTTACGGTTTGCTATTCTTATAACTAGTATTCTTACGATTTATATGGCGACAGAATAGACATATCTATTTCTGTATAACATCTTTCTGCACCTAATGTTGATCGTTATGCACTGAAAGACGTTTCTCTCTCTTAGCATTTAATGCATGAACGTTTTCGATAGTCACATGTTTCTATAACGTAAGACCTGCTGCGACTACATGGAAACGAGCATCAAGAAATGTGAGACAATGGATATCTCAACGGTCTCACCTGATGATAGCAGAAATACGTATGAGAAGATGGTGGCGGTGAAGAATGAAGGGTAGCCAAGCGTACATGCATACACAAAAACATCTTCACCACCATCAAGAGCAATGTGCCTTCATTTCAAGTCCATCTGCTCCGAGATCTCATGCGCCTTCACTTATTTTCTTTTGAGAGTCTATTGTTATGAGAGGATAACATCATAGTTTCTTTCTTCTTCCTCTCATTTCGTGCCTTAGATCAAGCAAAGCTTGTTGAATAAGCTTGGTCTAGGGAGCTATCCCTTCAACTCTCTTTTTGAGTGCTCTTCTTCCTATGAGAAGAGAAGACCTACTGTGGGTAGGTGGTTTGTTCCCCTTGTTGAAGGGAGGACATGTTGCTACAAGGGGTTGTACTACCTCTTCATGGGTAGAAGAGAAGGCCAGCAGGTGCTAGATGTGTAAGTGTCCTTAAGAGAGACTGTATCTTTGCTTAGTGAAATCCTAAGTTGTTGTTTAGAGACTGAACGTAGGACTCTTGGTGATAGGAGGTCCAAACTAGGATAAAATTCTTATTGCATGTGTGATTGCTTTTGTTTATATTTCCTCTGCTAACTAACTCTAACCTCTACGTTTAGCATTATGTTTGAAGTTATTTTTAATCGGAACATTTCCAGATTGTTTAAAGCATCCATTCACCCCCCCCCCCCTCTCGGGGCTTGCATCTTGGTCAACAACCTTTTCAATTATTTGATCTTCTCCTCTTAATAAGAGAAGTCATATGTTGAACTAATGTAACATGCTAATAGTAGATTATTATTATGTTAAAAAAATATTAAATATAAAAAATAAAAACTAACCATGACAAGTGCACATGCATCATTCACTAATGTTTCGTTCTTTCATATGTAAGTCATAATAAATAGTTCACTGCGGTCTACCTGATCTGCATCACTTTTGTCATATTGACGATTAAACAAAATGATTTAAAAAATTACTGTTTAAAAATGAAGAATGATACTTAATCTTTTATATATAGAAGGTAGCTTTGTCTTACAAATATCTGCAATAGTTTGTGTGCAACACAATCGAACCATCTTGACTTTCTCTTGTTGTTTTTATTACACTACTTTTTTTCATTGCAAAAAAACATGTTTTTATCAACTACTTATCACGATTATTGACATATCACACATATGTCATCAGCTGGTGGCAGCTACTGACATATGCTAACATATGTCAATGGCTATAAAAAATAATTGTCATAAAATAGACATGTGTTAACGATTAGAATCAATCGCTGCCAAAAGTTGAACATATGTCAATGACTAAGTTTGGTTGTTGACATAAGTCGACATATGACAGCGGTTGACTTAGGTGATGACAAAAGTTTATCATTTATGAACAATTATTTATAGCCGCTGACAAAAGTGGCTTTGGTTAGTGACCTTTCTAATAGTTGACATGCATCTCAGCGCCTTAATCTACTTTGAGCTTTTTAAAGTATGATCTATTTGTCCTTTATTCTCCTCACCATCAACCCCATAAAAAATATGATAATTATATAACTATATATATATAGTTCAAAATGGAATTATAAACATATGTTACAAAAATAACATATGTCCACGGCTTCCAAGAGCCGTGGACATACGTCTCATGCCCCCCAAACCCCGTGGCGCTCTAGCTCTCTCCCTTACTCTCTCTCCAACCTATCTCTCTTTGCTCTTGCAGCGGTGGCATCGGAGCGGCGAGGCGGCACGAACATCCTCCCTGCTTCGTCCGCGCAAAGGGAGAGAGAGAGAGAGAGAGAAGATGGTGCCCTCCCTGCTCGTACGTGTTCCTCTGCTCGGCAATGGCCGTCTGCTGCTCCTGCGTTGCCCTCCTCCGCGTCAAGGACAGAGGCCGCCGTGTGGTCCATCCACCTCTCCAGTATTTTGTTATTTTCTCATCTGTCCTGGAGTTCGTGGAAGATCCTTTTCTGGCGTTTATCAATTTAGGATTACTTTGGTGCTCTGTTCTTCTGAGTTTTCCCTGGTGTCATCGCAAAGACTACTCGTGAAGCTATGTATATGTTTTATGTTTATCAGGAACCCGGGTGGCAATTCTTGTGATTCTACTGGCTTCTGCTTTATCATGGACTTACTTGACGATAATATTTCTATGTGGCTGCAACTTATTTAGCTTAGCTTGCAATCTGCAAGCCATCCATTTTGAAGAATATGGACGACTACTACAACATGACACTAGAGGTTCCTGTACTTTTCGAAGAGCACACAAAATTGTGCTGCTACTTTCAAAGATTAGCCATAGATTCCGCATACATCTGCTGCGAGTCTTCCTCATTTCTGTGGCTAGTCAATTCGTGACTCTCCTGCTAGCCACCTAGTATGCTAAAATTGTAGATGTTACCAATGCTGAGGATTTTGCAGTAAGTGACTTTTTCTTTACACTTCTATCACATTCTTTGATGCTGCAAGTATATTTTATGACAATAGTGGTTCCTGTTGATTTCAAAATTGTTCAGGTCACAGTATTTATGCAGAAAAAAAATTCAGGAAACGTGGGATGAACCTTGCACCAAGGACTGTTCTAGAGTTTCACATCAAATCCAATGTGTTTAAATACTCAAATACCGGCCCAGATCCAATGGTTGGGTCCTATGCATACACTATGTTGAAAGGTCCAAGGTTCTATTGCCAGAACAGTCAAGTTCAAAGTATTTATAGGGGGACTCTGTAAAATAGCTTTGTTCTTAGGAATAGAAGTTTGGGTAGTGCACCTGCTAAAAAGAAAGTCCAATGTGTATATTTTTTTCTTCTGTACTCCATTTGAAATGATTAAGTGCAAGTAGATAATTGTTTCATTGACTTTATGCAAATGAGATACAGAATCAAGTACAAGAGAATAATTTATAATTAAAGAACTATGTGATATAGTAGATGCAACAAGCATATTAATATATTAGCTAGTTTGACCATTCGTTAAAGAAAGTGGTTTTGTTGATAAATATTTATAAATTTATGCAAAATCAGTACAGATGAATGTGAGAATATTTTTTTAACATTTTAAAAAGTTTTAAATTTCATCTTTGGATTTGATTTATTTGGATTTTTATTTATTTATATAGACATGGACATGGTCTTATTTAGTTCATTTGACCTCCCCCACTAACTGCGATTAGTGTTAATTATATCAGCACAAAGGCTGAATACCCTTGATTAACCATCAGACAAACCCTTAAAACCAAGAGAATATGACTCACATTTGAATGAAATGAATTACACATGAAAGAAAACATGGTTGCAAGTATGCAATCTATTTTTTGGAATTTTTATATTTATTTCATTTTTTATTGATTTTTAAATGCATTTTCTCATTTTTTGGTATTTTAGGATTATTAATTTCATTTATTTAAGCATTTTCGTTATTTATTATTTACATTATGATTATGTGAATTAAATTAACATTCTCATTTGTTTATTTGATTTAAAAGGTGTTTAACTTAAGGTGGATTGAAATTGATGTGAAACATAACTTGTTTGTTGATTTTATGTTATTGAAATTTAAATAATAATGTTTGGAAAATATTTCGTTAACGTTTGTCGAAAACTTGGTTGATTTTGGTTAAGAAATTAAGTAGTGCAGTGTTTTAAATAAACGTGACACTACGTGAAATAATTCGTATAATGTGTAATTAAATGAACAAAATTAGCCCAATAGGCCCATTAAATATCATGAACATGATGGTCATTCATTAAGTCATGTCATACAAGTCCGGCCCAATAAACAATTCAGGCCCAGTACGGAATTTAGGCCCAATAAGAAACTTAGGCCCAATAAGAAAGCCCAATGGACCTTGCTTAAGACTTGAGAAAATTAAATCGCGCCTCGCGCGATATTCTTTAGGGCTGCCTTGCAGACCCTTCTTCCCAGACCACCTTGCAGTCTTTCTCAGAGCCTTGCTCTGTGTTCAAAACCTCAGAAGTCCTCCCCTCTGCCTGGGGCGCCCCATGTACTTTTATAGGGGGTGGAGAATACACCGTCCCGGTCTATTAAAGTCACGTCCCGGTCTATTGAAATCTCGTCCCGGTCTATTGAAGTCCTGTCCCGGTCATTTGCATTTGGCATTTTTGCGGATTTCCCCCTGTCTATTTCATTTCTTTCTGTTTTTTCCCCTGATTTCCAAAAATTGGCATTTCCTGTTCTTTTCGGGAGAAGCAGGAATGAGAGAGAGAGGAGGAGGGGACCGCCGCCTCCCTCCTCCGATCCGGACTGGGAAGGGAGGTGGGCGGCGGTCCTTCGGCCCCTCTCCCGCTTCGGCTAGGACAGGAAAAGGGCCGCCCCTCCCCTTCCTCTCTTCCTCTACAATAGCAGCGGCAGCGGCAGCGGCAAGGGGGATGCGGTGGTGCGGCGGCGGCAGCGGCGAAGGAGAGGCCCGGCGGCGACGGCAGCTGCGAGGGAGGATCCCGGCAGTAGCGGCGGCGGCGAGGGGGGTATCCGGCGGCAGCAGCAGTGGCGGGGGACCCCTCCTGCGTGGGGGGGGGGGGGCATCCTCTTCTTCCTCTCTTCTGCGGCGGCCCAGAACAGGGGACCGGACACCCCCTTCTCTCCCTCTGCTAATTAACAGGGCGGCGGCCCTGCACAGGGGGCCTCCTTGTGTGGAGGCCTCCTCCTCTTCCTGAGGCGGGGGTTTGACAGGTATATATTTTTTCATCATTTTTTTTCCTTCTTCTTCTTTTCTTTGAGCAAAAACCGGTGCAACAATGAATTATGTCATTTCTTCATAATGTGAAACAAAAAATATTGTGAACTGATTGTAGGCCAACTGGTTAGATTTTTGAACTTTGAGGAAGCTATGATCTTCTTTTAGCTGCCATATGTTCTTCCTAGAATTTTCTTTTATTTTGCAGGCTGCCAATCTGAATAGCTCTAATGTTTTTAGTGTCCCACGTCTAAAGATACACAGTTCTTCCGATATTAAACACATGGCAGGACCGGCAGAGTAGGGAAAAGGAAAGTTAGGCACTAATAGAATGGTTTACTTTATGATAGCTTAGTCCTTTTTCTAAAAGATTGTCAGGTTTTTTCTTCAGATGAAAAATAATTCTTACCTAGCTGCTTTGTCAGAGATATCATCAGCATGAGAGCTGCCTGTCAAGCACACAGGATTCCATTAGATCAGACCTAGATTCCATGCATCCAGCAATGCAAAAATGGCTGTCTCCATTCTGATGGGAATTACAAAGATTGTGTCTTCACTTTGGATGCCTCATGCTATGTGCATGATCCATTTCTTTCTGGTTTCCACGAGGCATGCTCTGAATACCATTTGCTTAGAGGCCAAGGCGTAGTGGGTAAAGCATTCATGACAAGCAGATCCTGCCCTTCCAGGAGTTTTGCATGATCAGGTACACATTTTCAATGTGAACCACTAGTAACTGTGAGAGAATTTTGTTTCTCTGTCTTTTAAAAGTTTAACATGCATCTAATTGCTCTCTTTCATAAAGCAATGATGGGTTTAGGCTACAGAATCTTTGCTTCTTGGTTTAGGATTGTTGGGAAAGAATAATTTTTGGTGACTATGCATCCATGAAATTATTACATTCAAGACTAAAAGGTCAAATATTTTTAGATACGAGTCATATGGCATAAAGTTTTCTCTGGAATAGCTTTCATGGTTGCTTCTACTTACATATTTAGTTCATTGATTAGTTTGTAATCAAAATTGATATAGGATAAGGGTCTTGACTTTTGCTTATAATCATTTAAAGGCTTCATGTTTGTTTAGTTGAACACTAGTTTTTTTGTTTACTTTTCTTGATTGCTCATATTTTTGTGCTTAAATGTGTAAACTATGGGGAATAGAAATTTGCAAACTCCATATGCTTGTAAATTAGATAATCTGGAAGGATTTAGAAAGGATTAAATAGGGTAATAGTAATCGTATGTAAGAAAAAAAAGGCACATATGTCAGCGGCTGTAGTAGCCAATGACAAATGAAAATAACATTTGTCAGCTGCCACTGTACTCGCTGACAAAAGGTAAAACATTTGTTAATAGTTACATTAAATCTGAAACATTTATCATTGGCTAAGATAGCTGCTGACAAATGTGAATTTTGTCTATGGATCTTAACCGCTGACATATGTATCATATGTCGATGAATAATAATAACTGTTCACAAACATAAATTGACGAGATATTTGTCAATGACTTTGTCAACGGGTATGTAGCCGCCGACATAAAAATATGTCAGCGACTTTGTAAGATTTGTCAAAAAGTCGCTGACATATTCTCTTTATCACTACAAGAAAAGGGACTATTGGGGACGGGGTATTTGTGACGGCTCTCAAAAGTCGTCGCTAAAAAGAGTATTTGCGACAACTTCTAAGAAACCGTCTTCAAAAGTGCAGTATTGGCGACGGCTAACAGACGCCGTCTCCATTAAAAAATAAGTCGTCGCTAACAAGGGTATTTGCGATGGCTGTAAAGCAACTGTCTCCAAAACTGTGATATTGGTGACGACTCAAAGAAGTCGTCTCCGCTAAAAACCTATTAGCGACGCTTGGTTATATAAATGTCGCTAAAAAAAATTTATTCAAGACGGCTACAGAAGCCGTCGCAAAAAACATCATTCGAGACGGCGACCGTCATCCCCAATAAAGGTTATTAGCGATGGCTAACAAAGCCGTCTTTAATAATTTTGGTAGCGACGGATAAGTTATTCGTCGCTATTAACAAATATTGGGGACGGCTCTAGCTGTCCCCGATAATTGATTATTAGAGACACTTACTAAAAGTTGTCCCTAATATTAATATTAGCAACAGCGACAGCAGCGATCGCTAATTCTTTTATTAAAGACAGTTGTAACCGTTACAAATAAATGATTATTAGTGATGGCTTTAAGTGGTTGTCCTTAATAAGAACATTAGCAACAGCTGTAACCATCGCCGTTAGTTTTTATTAGCGATGGCCTTGTATGTCGCCAAAGTACAATAGCGATGGCTTTTAGGCCGTTGCCAATATTTAATGGCGATGGTATGAAGTCGTCGCCAATAATCTATTTTTTTTAAAAAATGTTAAAAATAGTTTACGTATATATATTTTTGTAAAGTATGGAAATGTATGTTAAATTATAAAGGAGAAAATTAAGATATCATATTCCGACATTTCGACGTTTCGGTGCAAAAGGGAAGAATGAGCACTTTAATCAGCTTCATTCATCACTGAGGAATGTTATAGAAAGGACATTTGGCTTGTTAAAGCACAGGTGGGCAATTTTGAATGATATGCCACCATATTCATTTAGTAAGCAAGTGAAGATTATAGTCGCATGTATGACTGTACATAACTTCTTCATTGAGCAGAAAATGAGAGATTCAGTATACAGAGAGTTTGAGGATGAGGACACATTTGAAGGAATGGGTGGGAATGAAAACACAAATGGTGACGCCGAGGTAAATGGAAGTCACATGATAGACTCTGTTGACATGACCATCATTCGAGACCGGATTCGAGATGAAATTGCTGCATTTAAGGACTTGTTGTAGCAACCTTGATTTTTAAAATCCTAAATAAAATAAAATTTTAATTAAATAAATATGATAAATATATTAAATTAGAATAAAGAATGAATAAATGGAATAAAAGAGAATTAAATCAAAACCCATTAAGCTAAATTAGGAAGGGGTTGTACTAATGGTCTAAACCCAAAAGAATGGGCCCAAATGTGAAGAGCCCATCATGGGATGGGAGCTAATTAAGTGAAATTTGTACCTAAAATTATTAATAATTAGAAAAGGGTTAAGAACAACACTTACTAACTCATAATTATCCAAAGGAGGAGTCCTCATCCCATCCTAACTCCTTGGCCACGAAATTGGACCTCTTCCCTATCCTTTTAGGTAGATATGGCTAGGAAATAGGGTGATATTATGTAAATTCAGAGTTTGAGGAGGAGAGAAGAGTTTTAAGATTTTAGGACTCTTACACTAGCTAAAACATGATGATCAGTCTGTCCCCATGTAATTTTAATTAATTACATATATATATATATATTGATGAATAACAAAACCAAACAAAGTTTATCAATTATATCTAATGAATATTTCATAAGTCTTAAGTACAGGAAAAATACCAAGGTCAAACAGGCCAATAAAGGTATGCATTACTTCTCTGAAGCTTTAATCTTTTTAACATGATATTTCTCTAAGTCCATATCGATTTTTGTTGAAGATCATAACGATTTCCTTATAAGACTGAAGAGTCATGTTGTTTCAAACAAGTCGATGTCATAACGATTCTATAAGTGATCGCAACGATTTCTTTAGAGCTCGTAACGACTTCCCGTCACAACGATTCTATAAGTCATCGTAACGATTTCTTTAGAGCTCGTAACGACTTGCTCGCCATAACGATTTCTTCTGTGAACGTAATGATTTGCTTTCTATAACGATTTGATAAGTGTTTCACAACGATTTCTTCATTAATCACAATGATTTGTTGTATCTCATAACGTCTTGGTCAATCTGACTTATTCAGAACGATTTCATAAGTCATATAGCCATCGATTTCATATCTGGATATCTTATTCATCTTAAAAGCATTGACTAGTCAAAGTCCACGTAGATATCTCTCTGGCGCTTCTGCATTTATGAGATCTGAACGTATCTCTGCATGCATGCAGACGATATCATCCATTATCGTGCTTACTCTGATAACGTCTTTTAGAATTAGCTATTTGGCATTACTATTTTCATGTCTATTGCTACTAACGTTGACTGACATCAGAGACAGCTTAGCTGTCTGCTATTTGAGATTGACATTTGTGCAGACCTCTGATCTAGCTCCACGTTACAACGTTAAACAAAATAGAAGCCAAATGATATGTCTGAAGATCTCATCTCTTTGCGTGCTCAAGTGATCAAAAGACTGTTGACTGGAAGCTTCCAAGACTCCAGGTGTCATTCAGTCTAACGACTACTCAAGAGAGAGACAACAGACACTTCAACGTCTCTATTTCAAAAGAAGAATAAATACAAGAGAACTGAAGAAAAGAAACATCAAGTATTCAAGCATTCAAATTCTTCGGCAAGAAGTCCAGAGCCAAGAACTTCATTCCACTTAGCTTTTTTGCTCTTTGCTCTCCACTAGTTTGTGAAAATCTGAGAGAGCCTGTGTAGTTCTGAGAGTGTGCTTAGCTTTAATCTCTTCCTCTCAGTTCTAGTTGCTTCAGATCCTTGCTTGTCAAAAGCTTGATCTAGGGGTTTGAATTTCATTCATTCTCTTTGTGTTGTTCCCTTCGGTTGTGAAGGAAGACCTGGTGGTATCCAGGGTGTTGTTCCCTTCGGTTGTGAAGGAAGACCTAGTGGTATCCACGGTGTTGTTCCCTTCGGTTGTGAAGGAAGACCTGGTGGTATCCAGGGTGTTGTTCCTTCGGTTGTGAAGGAAGACCTGGTGGTATCCAAGGTGTTGTTCCCTTCGGTTGTGAAGGAAGACCTGGTGGTATCCAGGGTGTTCTTCCTTCGGGTGTGAAGGAAGACCAGCTGAGCTGGGTGTTGTAGCGTCCTTAGGGGGACTGTGCCCTAGTTAGTAAAATCATGAGTTGTTGCTCAGGCACTGGACGTAGGACTCCTAAGGAAAGGAGGTCCGAACCAGGATAAACCTTGTGTTGTGTGATTATTTTCTTTGTGTGTTTGATATTTAAACTAACAGTCACTAGTCTCCTTCGAAGAACGTTTGTGTGAATATTTTAGTTACAGGTATCTTCTAGATTAATTTTTAAAGACCCATTCACCCCCCCCCCTCTGGGCTCGTCAACTAGGCAACAAGTGGTATCAGAGCGAGTCTCTTCGACAAAGAAAGGATCCAACGATCTGAAGAGTAAAGATCCATGGCAGCCCAAGGCAACATTGAAGGTCAGTCTATCAACCGACCCCCTCTTTTCGATGGTGAAGACTATCCTTACTGGAAGACCAGAATGGAATACTTTCTACAAGGCCACGACTTTCAAATTTGGTCCATAGTAGAAGAAGGTGATCTGGTAGTCACTAATGAGAAAGCACAATGGACAGATGATGACAGAAAGAAGATCTCCTTGAATTGCAAAGCAAAGAGCATCTTATGTTGTGCTCTAAGTAAGAAGGAGTTCAACAGAGTTTCAGCCTGCAAATCCTCAATGGAAATGTGGGAAAAGCTCAGGATCACATATGAAGGCACAGACAAGGTAAAGGAGACAAGAATCGACATTTTTGTCACTCAGTATGAAAGATTTCAGATGCAATCAGGTGAATCCATAACTCAAATGTTCAGTCGGTTCTCTGACATCACAAATGGACTAGCTAGTTTGGGGAAAACCTATGAGATTGGAGACATGGTGAGGAAAATACTTAGATTCTTACCGTCCTCATGGACCCCAAAGGTCACAGCAATAGAAGAAGCTAATAACCTGAAGAGAATGTCAGTAGAAAAGGTTATTGGGTCCCTCATGGCCCATGAGATCAACATGGAAAGGCTAGGAGAGTCCTCTAGCAGAAAGAAGCACTCCAACGCCTTAAAAGCTAAAGAAGATTCACCAGAAGCAAGTTCAGATGAGAGTGAAAGTGATGTGAACAGTGAGAATGAGGAAGCAATGCTATCTAAAAGATTGCAGCGAATTTTGGCTAAGAAGAAGAAGTTCCAATCTGGTAGAAGGCACTTCAAAAGGAATAAGGACTTCAAGAAGCCAGATGGAAAAGAGATGAAGAAAGGAGAACCCATCTGCTATGAATGTAAGAAGCCAGGACACATTAAAGCTGAGTGTCCAAAATTCAAGAAGCCGGAGTTCAAAAAGAAAGAGAGCTCCAAGAAGTTCAGAAAGTACAAGAAGAAGGTGATGGCAGCAGTATGGAAAACAGTAGCGACTCAGACAGTGAGTCAAACTCCTGCAGCATGAAGAAGAAGCCATTTGGCTTTCATGGCAAATACTGAAGATAAGGTAACTTCTGACTCCTCTTTTGATTCATGCAATGATTCTGATTCAGATAATTTAGAGGAAGCATTTAATGAACTATATAAAAATATAAAGAAGTAACTAAACTATTAAAAGCCAGTAAGAAAAATAGTACTGTTTAGAAAACACTAACTCTGATCTGAAAACAGAAAATGAAGAATTAGAAAAATAAATAACTGAACTTAAAAGAAGAAATGTGTTTCTATGTGAAGACTTAAAAGATAAAAATAAACAAATAACGGAATTAGTAAAACAAGAAAATGTAGATGAACTAAGAACTGAAATTAAACTAACAGAAGAAAACATAAAGTTATCTAGCACATTAGAAAAATTACAAATGGTAAAACTCCTAATATTAAAAGGTGCTAGAAGATCAGGTAAGAAGAAAATTGGGTTAGGATATACACCCCCAGATAATGAAGAAACCATAATTTATCCTAAAACATATCCAACACCAAAATTTGTACCTGAACAAGATACAACATACAAAGTTGATTTCAAATATATAGAAAAAGTAACCAAATTATCCTGCTGTAGTCACTGCAACAAGTTAGGACATATCATAACGACATGCCCAACAAGACATAAGAAATAGACAATAAAAGGTAAAATCAATGATACTAACCAATCAGGACCCAAAAGAATTTGGGTACCTAAAGCTTGATGATTTTATTTCAGGTTAACCCTCGAGCATCCAAATGGTACTTGGATAGTGGGTGCTCAAGGCACATGTCAGGAAATCAGAAGTTATTCACTCATCTCCAAGTTGAAGAAGGAATAGTTACTTATGGAGATAATGGGAAAGGAACAGTGATAGGCAGTGGTTCGGTAAACAACAAAGGAAAAACAGTCATAGAAGATGTGTTACTAGTCAAGGGATTGAAGCACAATCTCATTAGCATTAGCCAACTGTGTGACAGAGGACATCAGATCAGTTTTCAAGAATCAAAGTGCAGCATACTGAAGGATGGAGCAGTCATCTTTGAAGCAAACAGAGAAAAGAACTTGTATGTGCTCTATCTTGAAGAACTCAAGGATCAGAATGTTTGTCTGGCAGCAAATAAAGATAAATCTACTGAATTATGGCACAGACGACTAGGACATTGCAGCATAGATGGCATGAGAAAATTGCTAAAGAAGAATCTTGTGGAAGGTCTACCTAAGGTCAGTACAAAATTGGATGGTGTATGTAAACCTTGTGCTAAGGGAAAGCACACAAAGGCTCCTTCAAGTCAAAGACGGTGGTGACCACCTCAAAACCCTTAGAGCTCCTTCATATGGATCTATTTGGGCCAATGAGGACTACCAGTCTTGGAGGAAAGAATTTTGGATTTGTCATAGTTGATGACTACTCAAGATTCACATGGGTATCATTCCTAGAGCATAAAGATGACACTTTTGAAAACTTCGTCAGCTTTAGTAAGAAAGTTCAGAAAGATCAGAAGTTCAGCATTGTGTCTATCTGATCAGATCATGGTGGTGAATTTCAGAATGAAAGTTGCAGATAGATTCTGTGATGATCAGGGAATTGAGCATAATTTCTCAGCACCAAGAACACCACAGCAAAATGGTATCTCTGAAAGAAAGAATAGAACCCTATTAGATATGGCAAGAACTATGCTCTCAGAATATGATCTGCCAAGATACTTCTGGGCTGAAGCAGTCAACACATCAAGCTACATTATCAACCGAGTAATGATCAGACCAATCCTAAAGAAGACTACATATGAACTGTTCAAAGGGAAGAAGCCAAAGATCAGCCACTTCAGGACTTTTGGATGTCCTTGTTTCATTCACAACAATGGAAAAAGGGACATTGGTAAGTTGGATGCTAAATCAGATGAAGGCATCTTTATGGGGTAAACCTCTAAACTCAAAGGCTATAAAGTATTAACAAACGTACTTTATTGATTGAACAGTCTGTACACATTTTTTTATGAAACTAACCCTTTGTGAGAAAGAAGTAGATAGTGATAATGAGGAAACAGATGAACTATCCAAGAAACTAAAAGACTCATCAATTGAGGACAAGGATGATCCACCTCTGGAAGACCTGTAACAAGAAGAACTTACTCATGAAATCTTCCAAAGGAGTGGAGATACAGAAAGATCACCCACTTGAGAATATTATTGGTGATCCATCCATAGGGGTAAGAACGAGAGGTAATGTTATTCCTTGTGATTACCTAGCTTTTTTCTCAAATAGAACCTAGGACAGTCAATGAAGCTCTTTCTGATAAATCTTGGATAGTAGCCATGCAAGATGAATTAAATCAATTCAAGAGAAACCAAGTATGGTCACTTGTTCCTAGACCATCAGACCATCCAGTCATTGGCACCAAATGGGTGTTCAGAAATAAACTAGATGAAACTGGTGCAATCTTAAGAAACAAGGCCAGATTGGTAGCTCAAGGCTATTCTCAAGAGGAAGGCATAGATTTCGATGAAACCTATGCACCTGTAGCTAGACTTGAGGCTATTAGAATATTACTCGCATATGCATCAGCCTTGAATTTAACATTATTTCAAATGGATGTTAAATCCGCATTTTAATTGTTTTATAAAAGAGGAAGTTTATGTGGAAAAACCCCCGGGTTTTGATGACAGAATTTCCTAATCATGTTTTCAAACTTCACAAGGCATTATATGGTTTAAAGCAAGCACCTAGAGCCTGATATGAAAGGCTTAGTTCTTTTCTTTTAAACCATGGATTCAGTAGAGGTCAAGTAGATAGTACTCTTTTCATAAAGTCAAAGGTCAAACACATTCTACTAGTCCAAATTTATGTAGATGATATTATCTTTGGGTCTACTGATGAATCCCTTTGCAAGTACTTTGAAAAGTTGATGCAGAGAGAATTTGAAATGAGTATGATGGGAGAACTCAATTATTTCCTTGGACTACAAATCAAACAAGGAAAGGAAGGAACTTACATCTGTCAAGCAAAGTACACAAAAGAACTCTTAAAGAAATTTGGATTCGAAAATACCAAGTCACTGTCAACACCGATGAGCACATCAACAAGGATGGACAATGACAAAGATGGTAAGAAAGTAGATCAAAAGATCTACAGAGGTATGATAGGTTCACTCCTTTATTTAACAGCTAGTAGACCTGATATTTTATTTAGTGTATGCATGTGTGCTAGGTATCAAGAAGATCCTAGAGAATCACATTTAATTTCTGTGAAAAGAATATTTAGATATTTAGCAAGAACTCATGACTTAGGTCTATGGTATCCAAAACATTGTGAAATTAACTTAGTAGGTTACTCTGATGCTAACTATTCTGGATGCAAATTAGATAGAAAAAGCACCAGTGGTTGTTGTCAATTTCTTGCAGGATGTTTAATATCTTGGTCTTCAAAGAAACAAAATTCAGTGACACTATCTACTGATGAAGCTGAGTACGTAGCTGCTGAAAATGATGTACATAACTCTTATGGATAAAGCAACAACTTGAAGATTTCGAATTAAACATCAATCCATCCCACTGTTGTGTGACAACACCAGTGCTATAAATCTCACCAAGAATCCAGTTCAATATTCAAGGACCAAGCATATTGAGGTTAGATATCATTTTATTCGTGATCATGTAGCAAATGGCAATATTGAAATATCTTTTATTGATACAAATCCAATTAGCAGACATTTTCACAAAAGCCTTACCCGAGGAGAGATTCACATCCTCAGAAGGGAATTAGGCATGTGCAATTGTGAAAAAAGTTTTGTTTACAACTGGCACATTAAATTTCAGAATTAAGTATTTTTCCCTCCATGGCTTTAAGCAAAAGAAATTCAAATATCCTTTGTAACCGCTCTCTCATTGAAGTCGGTTTGAATAGTCAAACTCTTTTGTCTTATTCTGCGCCTTTTGGCGCCTCACTTTCCACAACGCATTAATTTATTTAATAAATCAATGACGAACGATTCGTATCTCATCGTCTACCTTTTCCCCTTTTCATCCTGTCGCATGAGCCAATGCCCTAACAACTCATATCTCAACCCTCTGCAAATTTGAACCTTCTTCCGCAAAATTCTTGAGGATTCCTTCTCTTCTCCTTCCGTTTCAACCCTCTAGAGACTTTCCCACCTGAATCCATGGCCGCACCAGTCATCGCCGGCAGTTTGGGTGGCTACAGCACCGAGTTTCTCACTCCTGAGCAGCAGGAGAGGTTTACATTTGTGAAGACGAAGCTCTGTGACAATAAAGAAGTCGATGTTGCTAATCTGAGGAAAAATGGAATGAGCAGCGTGGTAGAATTGATCAATCAGATGCAATGGACAAAAGTTACCACCTTTTCGGAGGTTAGTTATCTGGACCTGGTAAAAGCATTCTTCGTTTGTTTGAGAACAGAGGAAGATGGGTCCCTAGTTTCTTCAGTAAAGGGAACCCTGATTAGAATAGACCCTGAGTTGCTGAAGATGGTTTGATGTGAAGACTTCCGGGTTTAGTGGGGTTCACACTGTGGACGCCCAAGTGAAAGGTTTGGGAATTGTAGGGCCAGGCTTCAAGCTAAGGGATGGCAAGCTTGATATAAATCAACTAACTGCTTTCAACCACCTCCTTCATTTTATTGTATGTCAAATCTTTGTTCCCAGAAGTGCAACATTTTCATCTTGCACAAAGGCTGACTCTTACATGATGTACTGGGCCATTCAAAATAAGGAGATAAATATGGTCGTAGTGATGATGGAAAGAATGAAATTTGCCAGTGATCAGATTTGGGACACCAAGAGCAAGTTAAATGTGTCCCTGCCCTATGCCCACCTACTTACTAATATCTTCAAACACTTCGGTGTTGATCTTTCTGGGGCAGTTGTAGAGAAAATGGGCCAAGCAATCAGGTCCAGGAACCTGAAGAAGAGTGGCTTCTCTGTGGAAAATGGTGTATGGTCCAAGGCTTCAGTTGCTGAAGGCGAAGCCATCATTGACGACGCCTCAGTTGTTCATCAGAAATGGAATCAGCGGCTATGATTCTAGAATTGCCAATGGAGTCAGTTTTAGTTCCAGCAGTTGGAGCAGTAGAATCATCAGGCCCCTCTATAGCAGAAGTTCAGCCTGAAATTACAGTAGAAGAAGAAAGAGTATTAGTAGCAGATTCAGAATTTCCAGAAGAATTAACTCTAAATTTTGCAGAGAGGAGAATTGAGGATATTCTCCCAGAGGATATTATTTCAGTTGAGGACCCACTACCCTCAACTGTCGTTGCATCTATTCTCTCAGATATTATTGATTCGATTCCTTCCACCACTAGTGCTCCAGAAACTAGTGGCAGAGTTGCTGAAGAAGCTGTGGCATCAGGCCACATTGATGAACCAATGGAAGATGTTCCAGTAGAGCTAGAGCACCCAGCTGCTCAAGGTGACTCTGTGATGGCGGATGCTCCCATTCAGGGGGAGCAAGTATCAAATGAAGAAGATGCTTCTATTGAGGGGGAGCTATCAAAAGAAGGTTCAGTAGAAGCAACTCCAGTTGATGGTCAGGAGGAAAGGCATAGAGATTCTCCAAATTTGGATGACAGAGAAGGAGAGATTGCAAGCTCTTCGAGCTCAGATGATGATCAACCTCCTCCAGCAAAAGAAGGCAAGAAGAAAGGAAAAGAAGTTGCCTCTGAAGTTCCTCTCCTGGCTGAGACACCTTTTGAGAGGCAGGTCAAACAAAAAAGTTATAAATTTGAAGCCAGTGATTAAAAGGCTGAATGTGCAAGGTGAGCTATTATGTTCTCTCCAGTCAGATGTAAATTCTATATTCTGAGCCAAGCTTAGCCAACAAAGAGTTAGGTCAAATCAGAAATTCTATGAAATAGTTTAATAAGGAGATGAGTAGCATGAAAGGCATGCTCTCGGATATTATTAAGGCAGTTGGAGTTCAAGCTCCTCCTCCTCCAGCAGCTCAGGAGCCTGGAGAGAAAATTGTCTGGGCCATCAGGGCCAACACCAGAAGCAACAGCAACACCAGAAGAGGCAGGGTCAACAGGGCCAGCTGATCAGGTTGAAAGGCCTCCAGGGCCATCTGAGCAAGGGTCAGGCCATTAGGGCCATTAGAGAGTGAGTCTGTGCAGAAAGAGGCAGAAGAGTTCTTGGCACCCAAGCCCCCAGCTCCCTCTTCTCCCTCTCACACACCTATTCCTCCAACTCCACCTCAACTCCTACAGCACCTCCTGCTCCTCAAACATTCAAGAAGCCTCAATCTAGACCAATTTCCTCTCCAGCACCATTTCAGTCCACCTCATCTCCAGCCTCCTCTACTACAATTCCTTCTCCTTCTCCTATCCTTGAGGCCCCTCCAGCATCCTCAGCTGGAGCATCCTCCTCCTCCTCCTCCTCTGGTCCCTCCCTTGGACCAGTGATGACCTCCCAACTATTTCCCACTCTTTTCTTCATCCTACTCCTCCACCCTCTTTCATCACTATCATACCTGAAAGAGCCAACTTAACTCTCCCTTTATGGAACAAATAAAGGATGAGTTTGAGGAAGGGATCCTCAGGTCTGTGTTGAAGGTTGGTGAACATGTTCATAGGGCAGACCCTTCTAGTCTTCCCCTAAGAAGGAAGCTTACTTCTACTTCCTCCTTTCCTCTGAACCCAAATACCCACCTTTGTGGTTCTCTCTCACAGTGGACAACAAAAATAACCCACTGTATAGAGAATTCCTTTCCAAAGTTGTTTTTGCCACTATCATTAACCTTCCCTTTCAAAATCTTACAGATCATTTGAACATCATTTTACCCTACACTTCTCTTTCCAAATCCGAAAAATCCAAAATCTTCTCTCTTGCCCACTCCAAAACTGAAGAGCAAAGGAGCAAAGGTCACAAGGATCTCTTCAAGAAATTTGTTCTTGCCAAATCTGCTAGATTCCCTCCAAGGGACCACTCCCTGACCTTATTAGAGTGGTTCAGGATATATCATAGGGAACTTTGGGCACCCTACATTCAAAAGGAAATCAAAATGATCAGGCATTTCATGCTCTTCAACAACTACAGATATGTTCATAGACTTCCAGAGGTTCAGCTCAGTCAATTCAGAAATGCCATTTCTGCTCTAACTCCGGATATCTCTCAAACTTCAGATGTTCAGGTAGATTTTGCTACCCTCCAAGTACCTGACGAGATAGCCCTTCCTCAAATTCATTTTCTAGTTATGGAGTCCTCTATAGGATCCATCATCTTTGAACGTTTTGCCAGAGTAATGGGCAGAATTAAAGTACAGAAAGACTGCCTGGTTGCTTTTCCTAGATTACTATTTAGGGAATATCACCAGGGGCATGTAAGTGCTGAAGTTCTAGCCCCCATTCTATCTGAATGTGAAAGGTTGACATCCTCAGAATGGTCTAAGTTCTACCCCTTGTCAGCTCAGCAGTTGTTTGAAATCAATGAAGCTCAGGCAGGGAAGGCAAACCAGCCATTTCTCCAGCTACTTTCCTAGATATGAACTCCATTCATCTTGTTGATGACCCTTTCAAAGTCTGGGAGGAAAGATACAAAGTGTATGTGGCTATGTACAAGGCTCTCAGAGATAACCACAACCACTATCCTGTGACCATGGACCAATTCCTCACCCGTGCCAGCTTTGGGACTCATCGATTCCTCAAGACAAACATGGACAAGAATGCATATGCTGATCTTCTCTATCAGCACCTAGATCTTCATCTCAAAAGGATGGCTTCCACTATGGGACCATCCTACTCTGTATCTTTTGGAGTCTTCAAAACCCATTTTGAAGAGCAGGAAGCACAGGCATGGGAAACCATCTCCCATTTTGCCTCTCTTTTGTCTCCTGCCTTCTATTTACCTGTACCTCCACAAAGTTAATGAAATATCCTTCTTTGTGTAATCCTATTCTCTTTCTCTCTTCTTTCTTTGTCTCAGATTGTCTTTTTGCTCAATGACAAAAAGGGGGAGAAAATAGCATGTCTGAAATACAATAAAATTTTTTTAAGGAAGAAAATTAGCATGTCATAATTAGCATGTCATATCTTCAGACTGATTTCAGATATTTTTCATCCATACTTATTGTTCAGTTTTGTCATCACCAAAAAGGGGGAGATTGATGATCAGTCTGTCCCCATGTAATTTTATTAATTACATATATATATATATATATTAATGATTAACAAAACCAAACAAGAGTTTATCAATTATATCTAATGAATATTTCATAAGTCTTAAGTATAGGAAAAATACCAAGGTCAAACAAGCCAATAAAGGTATGCATTACTTCTCTGAAGCTTTAATCTTTTCAACATGATATTTCTCTAAGTCCATATCAATTTCTATTGAAGATCATACCGATTTCCTTATAAGACTGAAAAGTCATGTTGTTTCAAACAAGTCGATGTCATAACGATTCTATAAGTGATCGCAACGATTTCTTTAGAGCTCGTAACGACTTGCCCATCACAACGATTCTATAAGTCATCGTAACGATTTCTTTAGAGCTCGTAACGACTTGCCCGTCACAACGATTCTATAAGTCACCGTAACGATTTCTTTAGAGCTCGTAACGACTTGCCCGTCATAACGATTCTATAACTCATCGTAACGATTTCTTTAGAGCTCGTAACGACTTGCTCGCCATAACGATTTCTTCTGTGAATGTAACGATTTGCTTTCTATAACGATTTGATAAGTGTTTCACAACGATTTCTTCATTAATCACAACGATTTGTTGTATCTCATAACGACTTGGTCAATCCGACTTATTCATAACGATTTCATAAGTCATATAGCCATCGATTTCATATCTTGATATCTCATTCATCTTAAAAGCGTTGACTAGTCAAAGTCCACGTAGATATCTCTCTGGCGCTTCTGCATTTATGAGATCTGAACGTATCTCTGCATGCATGCAGACGATATCATCCATTATCGTGCTTACTCTGATAACGTCTTTTAGAATTAGCTATTTGGCATTACTATTTTCATGTCTATTGCTACTAACGTTGACTGACATCAGAGACAGCTTAGCTGTCTGCTATTTGAGATTGACATTTGTGCAGACCTCTGATCTAGCTCCACATTACAACGTTAAACAAAATAGAAGCCAAAGGATATGTCTGAAGATCTCATCTCTTTGCGTGCTCAAGTGATCAAAAGACTGTTGACTGGAAGCTTCCAAGACTCCCGGTGTCATTCAGTCTAACGACTACTCAATAGAGAGACAACAGACACTTCAACGTCTCTATTTCAAAAGAAGAATAAATACAAGAGAACTGAAGAAAAGAAACATCAAGTATTCAAGCATTCAAATTCTTCGGCAAGAAGTCCAGAGCCAAGAACTTCATTCCACTTAGCTTTTTTGCTCTTTGCTCTCCACTAGTTTGTGAAAATCTTGAGAGAGCCTGTGTAGTTCTGAGAGTGTGCTTAGCTTTAATCTCTTCCTCTCAGTTCTAGTTGCTTCAGATCCTTGCTTGTCAAAAGCTTGATCTAGGGGCTTGAATTTCATTCATTCTCTTGTGTTGTTCCCTCGGTGTGAAGGAGAACCTGGTGGTATCTAGGGTGTTGTCCCTTCGGTTGTGAAGGAAGACCTGGTGGTATCTAGGGGTCCCTTCGGTTGTGAAGGAGACCTGGTGGTATCCAGGGTGTTGTTCCCTTCGGTTGTGAAGGAAGACCTGGTGGTATCCAGGGTATTGTTCCCTTCGGGTGTGAAGGAAGACCTGGTGGTATCCAGGGTGTTGTTCCCTTCGGTTGTGAAGGAAGACCTGATGGTATCCAGGGTGTTGTTCCCTTCGGGTGTGAAGGAAGACCAGCTAAGGTGGGTGTTGTAGCGTCTTAGGGGGACTGTACCCTAGTTAGTAAATCCTGAGTTGTGCTCAGGGACTAGACGTAGGACTCCTAAGGAAAGGAGGTCCGAACCAGGAAAACTTGTGTTGTGTGAATGTTTTCTTTGTGTGTTTGATATTTAAACTAACAGTCACTAACCTCCTTTGAAGAACGTTTGTGCATGTTTTTAGTTACAGGTATCTTCTAGATTAATTTAAAGACCCATTCACCCCCCCCCCCTCTTGGGCTCGTCAACTGGGCAACAAAACAACAAAACACCCTTAATTCGTCTCTACCAAGCCTCATTTCGTTATGGGGCTCTGGAGGACAACGAAAGAGGGTTGAGGATGACGAGCAAGGAGAGGAAGGGCTGGAGCAAAGGGGTTCTCTCTTCTTCTTCATCATCAACCCTAGGCTTTCATAACAACACAAAAGGTAGGCAATCTCTCAAGCACAAATCAATTAACTTCGGCCATAGGTAGCCTATACATCCATCTATCAAAGCCCATGACTTCCCTATCTTTTGTTGCTCCAAAGGGAGAGAATTAAATGCCCTAATCTCTGTCATCTCCATATACCCGAAAGTCATGATTACTTTCAAACCACGTATGTACTTAATCCCATGCTATGAAAATATTCTCATAAATACTACATGCTATTAGCTTTCAAACGCCCCTATTTTTCCCAATTTTCATCTTGTATCTTTTGCGAATTAAATCAAAATCTATGACTGTACATGTTTTAGGTCACTGAAAAGTAACATAATCAAAGCATGCTCTATACGTGTCATTTCTAATTACTCATGCCCAGTTATAGATCTACATGTCTATTTTCGTTTAAAATAGGTTTCATGATTTTTAGAGCTTCTTGCGATTTTATATGGGTTTTAGAGTAGTACAGTATCATGAAAGGGAGGGAAGGACCAAACCCAAAAAGGGCAGATCCCCTTTTCTGGGTCAGGCCGCCTCTCTGAAATCACGACGGCCCGACCCGTCGCGATATCAGAGAGGTCGCAACCGGCCGGTCCGTCGTGTTATAAATGCGACGGCCCACGCCGTCGCAGTTTCCTCCCGAACCGCGCCAAGTCAGCCGGTTTAGCTGTCGCGCCTGGACCGCCCATCGCGTTCTGAAACGCGACGGGTACCCTAGTCGCGATTTCAAGAATTGCGCCAGAACTAGAAATTTCACTTAAAACTCTGCTATTTACACCAATTGACCCTTGTTTACACTTAATTAAGCACAGATATGAATAGTATTAATCTGATTATTAATATTTTGTAATAATTACATAAATTCAATAAATTAAAATCCAAAAGCACGATTATGCATGCTCTCATGATTTCTTTACACTTGCACACACTAAACATTATTATTTGCAATGAGACCCTATTAAAATACTCAATAATATATCTGGTAATTATTAAGTGTAATTGTTTCACTTAAAATCCCTATTATTTAAATGACCCTTGTCTTCATTTTATTCGCGTGCTTTGTACACCGTTATCGCGTCCCTCTGCCTTCGAGCACTCAAGGCAAGACGGACAACGTTCGTTACACACTTTCTCTTGGCATGGCCACCTCTCCGTTGGGAATACTTTTGACTGGACCAGGGGACTCCTTGTCAAGGCCTCCGTAAGTCTCTTGGCTTTGGCGCACGTCCATTGTCGACGAGCTGGTTGTACCCTTAAATCTCGTTACACCCTTAGGGATCAGTACGATCAACGGCCATAGTGTGTTTCCTTCTTAACTTGGGATCACGCCGGACCATTTAGCCTATGTTCATAGCACGGCTAATTGGCGGATGTGACTTCTACCTGACTGCCGGCACCCGACCTAGTGCCGTGCAACTGTGACTATCGTCGGTTTAAAGTTGTTTACAATTATACCCCTATCTCATCTATATCTCTATACTCTCATCTGTTCACGTTATCTTTACTCTCTCGTCTATTGTCTACTATTCTCATCTTCTTGGTACTCTATTTGGCTATCCCTATGATTGTCTAAGATAAGAAACATAACTTATGCCAGGCAATGGGGCCCAATCTGGTCCTGGGAGGAGTGCCCGAAAAGTGCTATTTGCTATGGAGTTTAAAATGATCAGGATGTTGGCATACATCCAGTGCCATTATACTATCAAGATTAAAACTATGACAATCAATCAGGGAAATCTATACAAGTGCTATCTATACAAGTGCTATCGTTACTAGTGCATCGTTGTGCAACTTTACGTACTATATCGTTACATGGTCAATCTATTACCATACTCGTTGTGCTATTTTCCACATGCAGAGCTATTATTATCTTGTTATCATTACTTTGCCCTACATGACTATACTCTCTAGTTATCTGCCTTTTAAGACATTAATCATTTAAAGCATGCTTGTTCTACGAGATATTAAGTCCTACTGAGCGTTATTCGCTCGCTCATCCTGCGTTATTATTTCATGTGTTTCAGGTGAGTCAGATGGATATTACCACACTCACGAGGAAGGGAACGAGGATGATGTTCAGGAGTGACCCGTTCAGCAACCACTGCTTAGTAGTTAGTTCATTTAGTTATGAGTCATACACTAGTTAGACGTTATGTAATAGTTTAGATTTGAATAAAGTACTCTAGGCCCTAGTTTTGGCTCTGATTAGTGAATGTAATAGTTAGTTGATGAATTATTAATGCAGTTGGATTTCATTTGGTATTATTCCAATTGTGCAATGGTTTGATGTTTATTTATCACTTTGTACTATTTAATAACTGTAATATCGCTCCGATATTCCACGTCGGGGCGTTACACTTGTCATGTGAGTTTCTTTGGTCATTGTTTTGATTGTGTTTTTGACATGTACATAGGATGGCCACTGATCAGTCTTTACTGTCGTGTTGTTTCGCATGATGTCAACTTCAAATTTCTGAGTTGTTGACAAGAGGAATGGGCGTTCGTCATTTTTCTTGCTCCTCTTTCGCAATATCTAATATTTTATGTTATGAAATTTGTAAGGACTTTGTTTTCGCAGGAACAAGCATTTCTAATACATTTATTGAATAATGATATGGATTTTCACACAAAGTCTACTGATTGGTACGAATGAAAACTTCTATGAATGCTTGAGAGAAGTGAAGGTCTATTGATCGATACAAGAAAAAAATATCGACTACCAAATGTTTGAAATCTTTAAGACGATTGTTGGGATTGACTGGATACTAATCTCAAATACTTTTGAGTATTGTTCCGTAGCTGCTCCTATAACTTAGTATTTTTCACGGTTTCCATGTATGCTGCTACTGCTTATTAACATGACAAGTCTATAAATGCAGCAGTTTGATATACACATACACCTCTTTTATACTGGAAGTCATTGCCAAGTACCTTCATTAGGAGGGATGCCTCTTTACATCAGAGAGACTTTATGGGTGATAAAATGCAACAGTTTGATATACACACACAGAGAGACTTGAAGTCCCTTTGATATACACATACACAGACTTGCTCCGCTCCCATTTCATCAATAAAAATTAGTAAAAGCAGGGGGAATGAGCATTACGTGGTAAATAAAGCGCAGACTATGGGAATGAGCAGGGGGATAAAGCACAAACTACATGTTAAATATGGGAGACATGTACGTTGTTATACATAAACGTGGTAAATAAAAATTGTCTACTTCCTCAGGTGGCTATGATGCCAGGCAAAATATTGTTTACAATCATAAAGCAATGAAATGAAACCATCATGTCGGACTTGTGTACAATCCAAAAACAAGATGTATACAATAACTTGGAGCTGGAACGTCCTTTGACGAGTAACTAATCGAGTATTTTAACGAGCATATTATTGAGTATTTTAACGAGTTGCTCGTGAACGTATTTGAGTCGATCATATTTATGTTCAAGCTCCACTCGTTTATGAATCAAGCTTATATTTTTGTTCAAGCTCGGCTCATTTATCTAATAAACAAGCCGGGTCCTGTTTTTATCGAGAAGAGTTTCGAACTACTTGTCGAGTGTATTGGTTCATTGCAACCCTACGAGGGGTAGTCTACCATCTTCTCAGGTGGGGCAAGGTTACCCAGGGGCAGGGTACTTACCCAGGGCCCAGGGGTAAACTCCTCCCATTACTTTGGGGAGGAGGGTGAGGGTAACTTGGGTAAGTACCCCTTACCGCAGACACGAGTGAGGGTAACCTGGGTAAGAACCCCTTACCCTGGGTAAGTACCCCTGACCCGAGACACGAGTGAGGTAACCTGGGTAAGTACCCCTTACCCTTTACCGAGACACGAGTGAGGGTAACCTGGGTAAGTACCCTTACCCTGGGTAACTTTGCCCTACCTCAAGAGGTGGGACAGGGTGGGTAACTTTTTTAAAAATAAAAAATTTTGAAAAAATATCAATAACTTTTAAATATTATTATTATATATCTCTTATATTATCTCATTTTTTACCCGAGATCCAGATAAAATATTTTATTCCTCTACGAGTATTTCTGTGGGTACATCGATTGAAATGTTAGTGAATAAAAATGTAATAAAACTTTGTTTTTAAAAATTATTATATTTCTATTTTTGCCATAATCAAATTTTTAATATTAAAAAATAAGAATATTTAAATTTTAATATTCTCTCCCTCCCCCCCCCCCCAAAAAACACCCCGTGCTTCCGCCCCTCTCCTAAAAAAAAGGGTGGCATTTTAGCCTTCCCTTCCCCCCTTGAAATACCCCGCACTTCCCCCCCCCTCTCTCTAAAAAAAAGGGCGGCATTTTTAAACCCCCACCTTCCCTTCCCCACTTGAAACACCCCGCGATAATCTCTCCTCCTGCCATCGCCTCAGAGATGTTGCTGAGCCCACACCGCCGGAGCGCCGCCGCTAGGAGCCTTCCACCGCCGCCTCCGTTGGTATGAGACTCCCTTCAGCGCTACCTCCTCCTCCTCCTCCCCCTCCTCCTCATGTCTAGTCTTTCTCTGCTCCCCCCACCGACGGTGGAGTTCGGCCTCTGGGAGATGGTGGAACTCGTGTCTTCAATCCTGGTCTCCATCCCCTCCCCCAACCCCGGTCTCTGCTCCCCCCACCGACAGTGGAGTTATGCCCAACATTTCCCCAATCCCGGTCTCCACCCCTCCCCCAGAAAACAATCCTCAACTTTTCTCCCCTTCCCATCTGGCCCCTCCCCCCTCCCTCGACCCCTATGCAACCCCTCCCCCTAACTTTCCCACTATCATTTTCCTCTCCCCTTCCCCCATTTAAAATTGGGTTTCTCTTAGGCGGATCAGCTTTCAGCTGGAATGTAGCTATATAATTGTTTGAGGGAGGGAGAAAGAGAGTCCCCCCCGTCCGCCCCTATATAACCGTTCTAATCCAAACCTGTCCCAGTCTCTCTCTCTATCTCTCTCTCTCTCTCCGAGAAGCTGGGTAGGTTCTTAATTGGAGACGAGGAATTTTAGACATCCTTGATCTTGCCTTGGCGGTCCGTCGATCTCCGATGCAGGTTAGGTTTCTTTTTCGAGTTCATGGTGGTGTTAACGTGGACCGTGCGGGATGCAGATTGTGCCAGTTGATGTTGTGGGTGGTTCTTGAGTCTGGATCTATTTTTAGTTTCCTCTAAAGATTTAATCTGGTTTTTGATCTGGTTTGGTTGAGAACTGTGTAAAACTGTGGCATTTTGTTATTGTGTTGCAGATTTGTTGTCGTATTTATTTTCGCTTGCGTTTCGGGTATTCTTTTGGTTGTGAAAGTTTGATGTTTTCCAAATGGAATGTTCATAGGCTTGAGATTTAGTAGACTGGAAAATGCGATGAATTTTCATGTGGCAAATCTGAATCGCAGCCATCCAATAGTTCGATGAAAATCTTCGGACAATTCTCAAAAGATGTGGACGGAAGAAAACGACTTGCATTAATATTTGGACTTGGGTCCTTTCCCCTCTATTGCTATGACTAGCTTAGAAGCACAAAGTAGGGATGGGGGACAGGAACAGTATTGGGATATGAGCACCTGATCTTCTATTTTACTGTTCAAATTTTCTTTGAGAGTAGGAGAACATGCAGTTTTCGGAGTTGAAACAATGGGTTAACTTTGCCAATAGGATGCTCTTTCTTCATCCTGTCATAGGCTTTCTTACCTTTGCAAGAGTAGAATCATGGATCTTGGAGTAGGTTTATACCTGGGGTTCAGATGAGTCTAGAAAAAGGTCTCCCGATATACCAGTTAGACCTTAAGTACCTCTTCCCTTTGTTTTCATTTTCCTTTCATATTTATGTGGTTTTTAAATTTGATCTATGCATGTATAGAAATTTATCACTGCACACACCTCACGAGAGGTCTTGTAATAGTAAGCCCTTAAGTACCCCTTCCCTTTGTAACTTCATTCTAAATTTATGTTTAAATTATAATGTCTCACATTATGATTTTATTTTTTTGCATGTAGCTTGACCTTCTCCCACATAACTGGACTTATTATTGGCCACTGTCTTTACCGTTGGCAAGAAAGGTATGTGATCCAGCGAGCCTGGGTGGTGGCTCACTTTTATAATGCATATTGACATTATAATCAGTGTGGTTATGTGAATGTGATCCAGCGAGCCTGGGTGGTGGCTTACTTGTTGTCTGCACCCATTTTGAGATCACTGGGCCTCAAATGGGCCAACAGCCCAAGAAGAAATGGAAGCATCTGCTACAAATAAACAAATGGCATGCACCGTAAATACACAAAAGATAAGGGTTGTCCTGCACTGAGGTTGCCACATCAGCCCTCAAAGGGCGCCCCTTTAAAAAGGTCATTTTCCCATGCAAGCAGCGGCAGATAGCAGAAAGGGAAGAAGGTAGCGGCAGCCAGAAAGAAGGCAGAGGTCTCTTTTCTTCTTGCGTCTGTGGAAAGAAGGGGAAAAAAAAAAAAAGAAGAGTTGCAGCAGCGCCGCGGCCTGGTGTGTGAAGGGAATTAGAGAAGGGAGAGGGTGAGTAATTCAAAGAAAGAGGGAGGATGTAATAGTGAGAATATGAGGGCTGGGAGCGCTGGTTTCTGAATCCTCCCTGTTATTGTCAATCCTCTTCCCCTTATCGCCATTGTATTCTTCTTTGTTTGAAACGAAGAAATATATTCGCTATATAAATGTGGAACTATGTAATTGTCGTGCTTATGGTTTCTTTCCCTTTTTGGTATGTGATTTTCTTTATTTTTGCTGTGCGCTTGTGAAGGGGCATCTGAGAGGTGTTAAGGAAAGGCATGTGGCATCCTATCTCGTGGATTGTCATATGAACTTTCTGTCCCATTTCAGTTTGTTTCATCTTCCCCATCCATTTCGTTTAAGGTTTGAATGGTGAATCAACTTTGCACGTGTCGAGTTGGGCTTTTCCATGCCTTTAGCTCGGTCTGCAAAGGGAGAATTATACAGTTTTATGCACATTTTGGCCTCCTCCTATTTTTTTAGAATTTATCTGAACATTGCATATTGGGCGTTTCTCTCTGCATGCACTTGATCTCTCATATCCTGCGTATGCAGAAGCGTCCCAGAATAGTGGCCCATCATCCGCTCAAAATATTGTATCACTGAGCCCTCATTTCTTTGTATAAGGATAATCAGTCGCCGTTAAACCAACATTTGATTTCTGCGCAGATCCCTCTTGAATATATAATTTCCTCCTCCCATCAATAATTATTTGTGAAATAGCATCTTTACGGAAAAAATCACCGAATACCCATACTGTTTTCCGTGTCTGTGGATGTTGAAGTTCTGAACGGCAGGCTTGTGCAACCCTGCCGTTCAACCTTCTTCTCCACGGTTTGCCCACTATTTATCCTTATTTCCTAGGGGCATATGTTTTTTTTTCAATATAACCTTACAGCTTCGTGTTTAAGGTGTTGAGGGCTTTGAACGGCAGCCCTGTGCAACCCTGCCGTTCACTTTTCTTTCCTTTCATCGCTTTGCTGAGTGCTAATGGTTTTGAACGGCAGCCCTGTGCAGCTCTGCCGTTCACCTCCCCTTTAAGGCTTCACCTCTCCCTATTTGGATGTTGCCAGACTTGAACGGCAGCCATGTGCAGCCCTGCCGTTCACCTCTCCTTTAAGGCTTCACCGATCCCTGTTTGGATGTTGAGGGACTTGAACGGCAGCCATGTGCAACCCTGCCGTTCAACCCCTCTTCTCCATTTCAAAGCCTAATACCCCTTTGTTTAAGATGATTCAATGACGTAGTGTTTTGAGGGTCGCCGTTCAAGTCATCTTCCGGCCTTGGCGTATATCGGTTTTCTCGGGGACGCCTCGGGAACCGATGCCTTGTGCCATGATGTTGTTGCCTCGGCATCAATATCTTGTTGGCATCGTCTCCATTGCGGTGGACGGATGTCATGAACCCCCCCCCCCCCCAAGCGTTCAAGCTAAGGGGAGGTGTGCCGGATTTTTGTCTCGAATATGGCATTCTTTTTTTAACGATAATGTTATACATTTGTGCCAACGTGGTCACTGGATAACTCGTGTTATAATTCAGTATCATTGGCAAACAACGTATTGCCTTTATATGGCGAACATTGTTTTGTGTGCAGTTACTCTCAAATCGGATTATATTACATGACTGGTTTTCCACCAGTTTAAACATCATTTCTCCGGCCATAATCTTACCAATTTGTATGACATCTATGTGCATATGTAAGGACGAGACAAATGAGCGCCAGTATGATTGCGTCCCTCGACCGATGAACTGAACACGAGGACAAACATAAAATAAATAAGTAAAACAAATAATAGAAATAATAAAAGAATAAGTGGAAGCTGAACAACATAAAGAGCAGACAGCAAACAGTAAATGGACAAAGCAATCAAATCAATAAGAAAATAAATAATAAGAGAGGCCAAAAACAGATGAGAATGTTAAAGGAAGAAAATAACCACCCATGAAAATATTTTCTTGTGTGGAATGGCGGCCTTCTCACTAAAAAGTCCCATTTTCTAAGCCTCCAATGACTGCCGTTTAACCATACATGCATAAATGCCTAAACGGCAGCCTCTGAGCCGGCTTCTGTTCTTAAACGGCAGCTTTTAAACCGGCCTCTCCTCTTAAACGGCAGCTCCTGAACCGTTCATCTCCTGCATATTCACATGAATGGCTGCCGTTCATCATTACAACTAGGCACACACCATACCCCCTGCCGTTCAGCCTTATTAGCAGGCATCACCCTCCCTGCCGTTCAGCATCATCGGCAGGCACTATCCCCTCTGCCGTTGAGCATCCATCCCCTCTACCGTTCAACAATGTTGTTCAGCATCCATACCTTGCCGTTTAACTTTCTATACACAATACCCCTGCCGATCAGACCTTTTGCGCCTGTTCATACCCCTGCCGTTCAGCTTCTGCACCCTTGCAAAGGCTGCCGTTCAGCAATCTTTTTTGTGCATATAGCAGGCTATCGTTCAACCTTTCCCCCACATATGACAGCCTCTGCCGTTTCAACCACCACTAACCCCCTGCCGTTCAACATTATCGGCACCCATACATACCCCTGCCGTTCAGCCTTATCGGCAGCCACCACCAGCCCCTGCCGATCAACTCCCGTACGCTTGCATGGAAGGCTGCCGTTCAACACCTACGTATGCACGTACTCCCATTTAACCCAGCCGAACAGCCCCCTTTTATATGCCCAGTGCTGTGCAAAAGAAGAACCTATTTAAACTCACACTGCCATTTCAAACTCCCATTCACATACATGCATGCACACCTTTATATATGCATAAAACCTTAAAAAAAATATGCATGCACGTGCCACCATTCTATCCTCCACCTCCCATTTAATGTCCTGTAGAATAAAAAAAGGGTATACCAGGTAAACGAGACAACGATTAATGGATATTAAAAGCCAAAACAAAAAGATGAAACAAACAATAATTCATAAAAAGAATGGGCAAATCAAATCATCTGAAAATAACCTTAACTGTCACAACTCCAAATTAAATCTAAAAAATGTATTATGATAATTTCATATCAAAAATGGTAATCAAGGGAAATCTCAAATCAAGTAATAAATAGATGTGAATAATTTTAAATCAAATCCTACAACATGAAATAAATGCAACAACAAAAAGAATGATTTTAAAAGAAACCCACCTGTAAAAATCAAATCAAATAAAACAATTTTGAACAAAAGAAATCAAATCAAATAATTTCGGGTTAAGCTCCTGACTCGGAACAAAAATTCAAATAAATTTCAAACTCAAATAAGTTAAGAAAAAAATTGAAATCAAATAAAGCTCCACATCAAATTAAACAATCAAATTTAAATCAAATCAAAAGACCAACAGACAAAAGGACAATCCAATAAAAGATCGAGCACAATAGAAAATGTAAAAGATCAAAAGAAAACAAATCAAATCAAACGATGTCGAAATTAATTCAGCCCTCTTAATAATTCTGAAATAACAACAAAAATGCGTCGAGTGTTATATTCTGGTCGTCTCGCGTTAGGCGCAACTAGATTTGCATTTCCATGCATATCTTTTATCGGATGTTGCCGTTTAAGGCCATGAGACTCTTTATTCTGGCGATTAATCAAGGGTTTTCTCTTTTTAAAGAGATGTAATTAACGTCGTTGCGCTTAGGCAACGGTGGGATCTTGGTCCCGACCCGATCTTCACTTTCGTTTGACGAAGTCAGACGGCGCACGAATAGACTCAAAGTCCTTCGACTCTGGGAGGCAGAACTTGTTGTCGCTTCAGCGACTGGCACGCCTGCGCTCCGCAATTATAGATTCATCTTTCGTTATAGTGACTTGCTTAGCGCTAAACGGGACTTGAATTCGTAATACGCGGGAACACACATGAGAACATGATAAATAATTTTAATTTTAAAATAATTTGTGATGGATCCGAAAAATCCATTTCCACACTTGTATAATGCATATAGACCGAAATGTTGTGTGGTTATGTGAATGTTGCCAGATTTTTCAGTGACATGTATGTGTGTACATGTATGTTAAATATTATGTATTGTGATTGTGTATGATTATACGGAAATGATGTCTATTTCTTACTTGACAGTTTGTTTTGTGTGCAAAATATGTTTGTGTCACAGAATGGCTGAATTGGATAAGAGTTGGATGAATATTCCTAATAGGCTAGACCCTAGGTATGTCAATGGAGTTGAAGAATTTTTAGAGTTTGCATATCATGATGACAGAATAGGATTTAGACATGGAGAAGACAAAGAGTTGATTCAATGTCCGTGTCGAAGATGTTGCAATGACTTCATATTTAGAAGGGACCATGTGCATGAGCACCTAATATGTGATGGAATATGGTTAAATTATCGGACTTGGCTGTCACACGGTGAGCAAGTACATGATGATACCCCGACACAAGAGACACAACTTGTCGAACCATAAAATGAGTTAGAATTCGATGAAGTCATGGACATGCTACATGATTTTCAAAGGGATATTGTGCCTGTTGGAGAAGATGAGGAAGAACCGAATCTAAAAGTACAAAAAATTTATAAGTTATTAGAAGACACAGAAATTCCTTTGTATGCTGGGTGCAAAGATATGTCTAAGTTGAAGTTTATTTTGAAGTTGATACACATGAAATCTTTGAATGGTCTTATAGCCAAATGTATGAATATGATACTTGTGTTGTTTAAACAAGTTTTGCCTAGTGATGCATTTGTACTTGAAAATTGGTATGAAGCAAAGAAGATTGTCAAAGAAGTGAGACTTAGTTATGAAAAGATTGATGCATGTAAAAATGATTGTGTATTATTTTGGAAAGAAAATGAAGATAAATTTCAATGTCCAGAGTGTGGTACTTCAAGATATAAAGATAATACCTCAAAAAATAGTAAGAAGGTGGCAAGAAAGGTGTTGCAGTATTTTCCTTTAAAGGATAGATTGCAATGCCTATTTATCTCATCAAAGACAACTCAATGGATGACATGGCATAATTGCAGTCAACCTTACCAATCTGAGGGTGAGATGCGTCATCCTGCAGATTCTCCGGCATGGAAGGACTTTAATCAGTTGTACCTAGATTTTGCTTCTGAAAGCCGTAATGTTGTCTTGGCTTAGCCAGTGATGGGTTTAATCCCTTTGGGAACATGTCTTCAAAGCACAGTGTATGGCCAGTTGTACTGATGACTTATAATTTACCACCGTGGCTGTGTATGAAGTCAGCTTACATGATGATGTCATTATTGATTCCTGGTCCGAAAGCTCCAGGAAATGACATTGATGTCTATTTACAACCATTAGTAGAAGAGTTAAAGGACTTGTGAGATAATGGGATCGAGACATATGATGTTGTAAAGAAGCATAACTTTACTTTGCGAGCCGCCTTGCTGTGGATCATAAATGATTTTTCAGGTTATGCAAACTTGTCTGGATGGAGTACTAAAGGGAAGCTGGCCTATCCAATTTACAATGATCAAACTTATTGTAGCGGCCCTGGATATTTATGCCCAATAAGGCTCTATATCCAGATCCGCCTCCCACGAACAGACCGAAGTCTCGCAAGGGATAGCTCCAACACGTGTCCAGTAAGAATATAAAAGACAACCACAACAGTATAAGTCACAAGAAAGTACATGTGCTCATATCTATATATAATATTTACAATTGTCCCAATACATTATTACATGTTCAATTAAAAAGTACAACTACCTGTGGCATACCCTAAGGGGGCACAAGCTCACATAACCCAACTAACGCTATTACTGGTGGTACAAGTCTGCCACAACGCCTTTGCAAGCCATATAAACGGTAAGCCCTAAAAAGAACTGTAGGGGAGTGAGCCTCAACAAGTCACACGCTCAGTAGGGACCACCCAAAACCACACACGAAACAAAAGAGACCTTAACCCCAAAGGGTCTCACTGGCAATGCCGATAGCCAAACCATGTCATGCTCACAACAATACATGATTAACAACAATTAAATATAATCTTATCAGCTAATACAAATCTCAAAAGGGAAGAGGAACAACAGGACTAGCACAACACCACTAGTCCGCCCAACAACTGAAATGCCTAGGCCATAAGCCTCACAGGAAAACCATTACAATAACGGGTCACCTAAGCTACAAGCTTCACAGGCAACCTACCCACAAAGGGTAGCATGGCTGGCATCAGTAAGCCAATTAGTCACACACTTAAACCACAAATGGAAGCTTACTCGAAAAGGGTAAAACACAACGGGTGAAAGGTCTCACCACACTACCTATACAGAACACAACTCCACCTCAACACCTGAAAAGGCTGGTACACAACGTACCACGAGAAACAGATACCTACAAAGGGTACAGGTACCTACTGCCACGAGGTACCACCACAAAGCCTCAACACAACTGTGCCTCCTACAAGGCACACCACAATGGGTCAAACCTCAACCAACTAGTCACTATACACAGGCCACAACCATTGGCAAAGCACGAGTCGGAAAGAACGACGCCACCACACGGGAACGGACTACTGGTTCATGACACCAGTATCCAACCCGGACAACACAACACAAGAACTACCTTCCAGTCTCGCAATCACGGATGAAAGGTCCAACTGCAGCTCCACAAGCACACAGTAAAGCCAAAGAACAGTGGAGACCAACCAACACCACACCTGCAGACCACACAGTTGCAAGCCCATGCCTGGCACCCTTAGGGACTCCGGCCTGAGCTCCCTAAAGTGAGGCACTGGAAACACAGGACTAGCTGGGGCCCAGTACGTCTACTGGTGTCCGTCCCCCCAACCACAAGCGCACTACAAGTGACTAAACATAAACTCTCACAAGTCGCTGCCCCTCTGCCGTCTTTCCCTCAGTCAGACGTACAACTCAAATACAGGAGTGAGGGTGTCTAGGAAGACGACACAGACCTCAGTGGTACACACAGTACCAGGATAAACCCCGAGCACTAACGTGCCTTGCTCACACAAAACCTGGGGTACCCAACTGAAGAGGCATACCGAAATAGGCGCCTGACCACCAAACTCGGCAGCGCACAAACCACGATATATACATATATAATCCTTATTACAAACCACGGTACACATGTTAGGAATAGCTTGTTTCGGTCACTCTGTGACCTACAAGCTAACCTACACAGACACATACATAAGCTACATTAACCAATAATAAGCTGGCCTGTCCTTGGTCATCTTATGACCTCCATTGCCACATTAAACACAATACATATTAACCATTTAATAGCCACACACTAACATTTAACTCTACACTTGCTTTATCAATTAAACTATCTTAAATAACCTATAAAAGACATCAAAGGACCGAGGCTAGGTTCACACTAGAACCTCACTGCCCAACCACCACAAACCAACCTTATACACACCACTCAAACCATGTAGACACCATACCAAACACACGAACAACACCCTAACCATGTAAACAACACACTAACCATATGAATAACATGCTCAAGGAGCGTTACAGGTGCCAATGCACCGATTACCAAAGCCACACACAACACATAATGATAATCTGATAACGATATAACCATGCAAATACATATAACCCTCGGGACCATTAACGCGACAGGGTCCTTGGTCGCCATCAGAATACGGCCCTTCGATATGTCGTGTTCAGAAGCAGAACGCGACGGGTCGGGCTGTCGCGTTCTAAACGCGACACCCTGGGCCATCGCCTTCACAAGCGAAACACTAATCCGGAAACCCTTCTTCAGATCATCCATGTAAACCACCCTAAACAACATTCCAACCCATTTTTCTTGCTCATTTCATTGCCTTAACAAGGTATCTATTGTTTATGAAGCATTAAACAATCTAAACATGTACCACACACAATCCACACAGTAAAATGAGGTGGAATCTCCCTACCTTCGCGAAGAACATGCAAACCAACCATGGCACGGCGTCTCCCCCGCTCCATGCAACGTCCTCGCAGTGAGAGCATGCCAAAAACTCCTCCAGAACCCTGAATCGCTCGAAAACCTACACAGAAACGTCTCCCTGGCCGAGCAGAGCTTGCTAAGCTCTGTTCGGCCAACCTTGCATAAAAACGCATCGCAGTTGGGAACGTGACGTAGCCCTCCATCGCGACCTGAACGTGACGTAAGAGATCGTCGCCTTCCCAAGGCCGACGTCAGCAAATCGCCCAACGCGCGACACGCGGCGTGCATGCAGACGACTGAACGCGGCATTGTTGATTGTACACTTCCGTTGTCTAGAGTTCCGTGCATAAATCAATATGCTCACCTTCTCTAAACTATCTCACAGATTTAAAATAGTAAAAATGAACTAGCAAAGTGGTGAGAACAGGTCATTTCCACAGGGAGACTGAATAAAATTTGACCTAAAAATCTGCAATCCTAGTAAAACTATACAGTGCCAAATCTCTTACACTTTGAGAGAAACACCAACTATGAACAAACAGAATTGTAGATAAAAAAAAATTGAGACCACTGTACCCTCACAGCTCGAGGGATGAAGAACAAAGAGGAAACAAGTTGCACTAAGCTTCAGAATAGTAAGAAGAACACAGCACTATACCCTCACAGCTCGAGGGATCAACAAGCAAACAATAAAAGAAATGTAAATTGCAACTTCAACTCATGAGCTATCCAGAACAAAGATTAAAAACACCAACGAAATAGAAATCTAAAAGAACAGAAACACTGAACCACTGCCCTCACAACTCAAGAATCGAACAGGAAATAAGAAACAAGAATTTATCATTACGAAATCAGATTCCTAATGCTGAAGAATAGGGATAAGAACAAAAGATTAACTCGGATAACAAAAAAAAAAAAAAACTCCTATATCCTCACAAATTCAGAGTTGTTCCCTGCTACAACAGTAACATAGATTCACAAATTCAACTTTGGATTTGGACTGCGTAGATGCTCGGAATCCATCTGGAAACCTTTTAGACGCCGTCGACCTTCCAGACACCAGACAGCTCCAGAACAAGCCAAGAAATGATGTATTCTTGGTTGTTCTGTGCTGTCTCTACTACGCACACCTCTAATCTCTCAGCAATCAAGCACAGAAGTAGAAGAAGAAGTAGCACTCGAACCTTTTAGATGCTAAAAATCCTCAATCTCCCTGGATTGCCCTCCTCTCTAGCAGCAGAAGAAATGGACAAAGAATACGTCTACCTCCAGCAGGTCTACAACAACAACTGAACTCCCTCGGAATGCTGAACAAAACCAGATGCTGAGGACCTCCCAGATGTAACAGAAGTGAGAAAATAATCCAATAAAAATGCAATCGCCCTCTGCTTGCAGCCGAACAGTAGAAAAGAAGAAAACATCGATCCCTACAACAATAGAAGAGAGGAAGAAGCTGAAACTAGCAACCCCTGGAATTCCGCACAGAAGAAGGGAGAAGAAGAAGCGCCCCTGGATCAAACTCTGGAACACAAAGCAATCGAAAATTGCCATTGGATCCTTCACAGAAGAAGAAAAGAAATTCTAAATAAAATTGCATTCGCCCTCTGCACAAGTTCTCAGCAGCAAAGAAGAAAGCATTCGAGAAGAAAAGAAAAGTAAATTCTCCTGCCCACCCATTACACTAAGAAATAGGAATGAACAATTGTATTGGATCAAACCATGTAAACGCAGAAGAAATGGACAATATAAATGCAAAAGAAATGCAACAATAATTTCCCCTAGATCAATCTCTCAACAATTGCACAGAAGAAAGTGGAAAAGATCCTCCCAGAAGAGAGGAAGAAACACTCGAAACTCTCACAGAACAAGGAAAGGAAAACCCAACAGTCGAAAAATCTCCAAAATTCTGAACCTAAAACCCCAAAAAATACAGAACTACCAAACCCGAACAACCCCTCTTCTAAGGACCTTGGGGTCCTTATATAGGCTCCCTGGAAGCTGCTCTGCACAGCCCTCACGAGCTCCTCACGCGATCTCTACCTGATCCGCACACACCCAGCAGCACACCAGGTAACGCAGCTCAGCATTGCCTCCGTCGCGCACAGCCTCCAGCAGCTGCCGCCCTACGTCGCACGGCCTCTTGCCCCTCTTCAGCTTCACACGCGAGCTCCGTGCTTCACACGTCCAAACCCTGTACGCACCAGCTGTCGTACGCACCTGATCCACCGCCTCCATCGCACACACGCCAGCAGATGCGCACGAGCTCCTCCGCCATCTCCGCCACGCACTAGAGCTCCGCACGGCTTTAGCTGCCCTACACAGCACCGCAGCGCACCCAGCTCAGATCGCCAGTGCACCGCCCAGCAGTGCACGGGCTCCGCCATTGCACCCCATCCGCAGTGCCGCAGCTTTGCTGCGCACACCTCACACCCAGCAGATCTGGGTCCGGCTGCACCGCCCAGCTGAGCAGAGCTCCTCATCATGCCAGCCACCCTGGCATGCCCGAGCTCCTCATCCCAGCTGCTTCCAGCAGTTTCTGGACTTAACAGGAAGAAAGAAAAATAAAGAAAGGTTTAGTGGTGGCCAGTGAGATGAGAGAAAGGATATGTGGTGTGATGGTATTGGTGAGGGTGATTAAAATTTATTTGAAATCTATTTTATTTACAAACTAAGATTTAGAAGATGTTTATAAAAAAAATATAAGAACAAATATTATTTATGTACAATGTATTTTTAAAGGAAAATATTTTTTTATTAGTCAAACTATTTAAAAAGTATTGACTTTATTAAATGAAAATCTAGCTGTGTTCTACCCAAAAATTTAACTAATATGTTCAAAAACTTATCTATGGATGAAATGAAAATTACAATCAAATTGCACAATATTTACAGACAATGAATGTTTAAACTCAACTATATGTATGAAATTTAACGCTAAAAATTTTGCAATTATCAACGACGACCTCCAAACATCAGTTTCAAGAATGCAACACCCAGGGCCGTCACATTCAGAACATGATGCCCGCACTGTCGCGTTCACAGACAGTGAACCAGTGAGTGCTTTGGGCCCTATCTGCCAGCCCACGAAGCCTCACAATCTACGAGAACACCTAAAACACAGACTAATGGGCCACACACATTGACCACCAAACTTGCTAAGCAAAGATCTGCAAAGATCCGAAAAACACGTGACGTTACATTACTATCACCTAAAAAGGAATGTCGTCCTCGACATTCAAAATAAACCTCAATAAACCGGACTAACACCTAAAAAGAAACAAATTCATACACAGAACAAGTAGGATACACTTTCTTTGCACTTGCTTTTCAAACCATCTGTGCTGACTAATTTATCTGTTCATTTCCACACTTGTTCTGCTTTCCCTTTTCTTTAATTCATTTCATAGCTACACTGCCCGATTATTACATTCTGCTCTTTCTTTACCCTTTAGCTGTAAGCAATTCTACCTTGCCATTGGCGTTTTATCTCTTTGGACTCAACCTGCTTCCATAATTTCCCAGTTGTGTTTGCAATATTCCTTTCTGAACCGCTTCCTTTTTGAATTTATGTATAATAAACTGCAACTCTTAAATGCTCTGCCATGTAAAACCATCTGTAAATTCTTCAAATTTCTCGGTGCCTTTCCATTATCTACTTTTCAATACCAACAGTTATTTTGCCTCAACTTTATTCACATTCCTACCTGCCAGCTTCTCATTAAAAATCACACTGCCATAACTGAATTCCCTGCTTCTCTATACCATTCTGTCCATACTATCTTTGTTCCTTTCTGACTAAAAAACACTGTCTCTTTACTCAACTGTGCAAAAATCTCAAATTTTCCTTTAAACATTCAATCTCGGATTACCTGTGAATATCAAACCTTTTGTGCTTCCGCTACGCCACTCTGATTACACTAAATACCTAACAAAATACTCCATAAATTTTGCTCCCACCATTATTCACAATTGCTTCGCACTTTTATTATTACTCTGACTCTAGCTGAATTCAATACTAACTTTTCTCGCTTCTTAATCACTTTACTCAATCAATCAACACTGTAAGAAATATCGAATTTTTGGACTGGTTTCTCTAATACTTCAATTCTAATTGTGCCACATACTTTAGTTCTGAATCCTACCATACCACTATTGACATACCTTGCTCTTTACATTCATTTCTTACTTAAACAACATTCTCTGACTGACCCAGTCAATTTATTATATAACCCTTCAAAATATCTGTTCTCATTACTGTGATACTACATTCTCTTATTGGAAAATTAAACTGCTCAATTAATTCTGCACATATATCTACCTTCAACTTTATTAAATTCTCTCTCAATCAGGTGCCATCTGACCTTAAACTATTCTTGTTTAACTGATCACATCTTTTCCTTTTACTTAACAATTTCAAATTTCCATTCATTTCTTGCTCTCTTCTTTCTTTCTTTCTTTCTCTTTTTTTTTATTCAACTCTGCCATACTCTGATCTGCCACACTATTCCTTAACTGTTCTACCTTTATTCTTACATCAAACTCTAAAGTACTTTCTCGAGAAAATACCTATGCTCGATCTGAACCACTTTTGTGTGTGTTCCATGCAATCTTCTGAACTCAAACCTTAATTTATGCCAAAACTCCATTTTACTATATATGCTACATAATCTTAATACCTGATCAATCCATGCCAACTGCATAACATAATATCATTTCTACAAAACATTTCTCTAATGTTCTGTTGTCTGGATTATCGCACTTTACCCTTCACACTGCAATTCTTACTATCACACAAACGTCCTTTACTGACAACTGCCAAGGACATGTCTTGAAACCGATCTCTTTAAATATTATAATCTAATCTATCTGATTTCTCTATTCTACTTTACTGCTCTACTTTTTAATGCTAAAATCATGCTGCTACATCATACTTACTGCTATCCTTTTCATTCAAACCTTTACTTTAATTCCTCTCATAGTTTACCTTGTTGTTCCACTTTACCTAATGCTGCTTAACTACTTCTCAGCTAATCCATTTCTTTCTATTCTGACCCTCATAACTCTATCTTGCTCCAAACATTCTTAACATTAACCCTTAATCTTTCCCAAACTATACATAACTACTAAATCTCATTGATCTTATCTGTTGCACTACAATCTTCAATAACTTATTCTATGGAATCTTCACAATCTTCTACTTGCCAATTAAATATCTTTCCTCTGAAATTTTCAGAAAATCCATTGTACACTGATCTTCCTTTATTCTCTCTTTATCCAATTGATTACCTCGACACATACTTACACTAATCTTTCCATCAAACTTCTTATTACCACCATTATTCACAGCAGCACTATTCTTAAGCTCGTTACTACAACCATCTCTAATCATGAATACTTATAATCTGACTGCCACACATTGCTGCTCCTCTGTTTACCAGTACCTTATCTCAAGCTAAATTGTCTCACATTGTTATTCCAAACCTCCCATAACGCTAATCATATTATTATTCACACTGCCTCCTTAACGCTGATTAACAAAGATCTCAAATACTACAATTATTTTTGCTAATGTCCTCGACTATAATTCACATACTTAACAATCCTCATCACATACTGATTTATTCCTCATTAATAACATTATTCAACTACTTCATTATCATATAATCCCCATACCTATCTCTACCAACTTTGTATCTTACCAAAATACCTCAGACACACCTTTTCCAAAATACTATTTTCCCCTTTCTGATTATCATAGCCAAATTCACCAATCTCTTTAATTCTTGTAACTGAGATTCTTTAAACAATTATACTTTTACTGCAGACTGACACACTGGTATAACCTCTCAACTTATACCACTAATCATATCATTTCTCTACCATTACTAACAACTGCCATGCTAACCAATCATACACACAATTCAAATGCTAGAAACTCACGTGAAAACCATATTAAAAATCACACAAAACCACAAACTTACTACCAGTAGTGGACATTAAACCATGTCTTGGGACAATGTCTTTTCATATTCTAACTGGACCATTGCTCTGATACCAATTGTAGCGGCCCTGGATATTTATGCCCAATAAGGCTCCATATCCAGATCTGCCTCCCGCGAACGGACCGAAGTCTCGCAAGGGATAGCTCGAACACTTGTCCAGTAAGAATATAAAAACAACCACAACAATATAAGTCACAAGAAAGTACATGTGCTCATATCTGTATATAACAATTTACAATTGTCTCAATATATTATTACATGTCCAATTAAAAAGTATAATTACCTGAGGCATACCCCGAGGGAGCACAAGCTTACATAACACAACTAACGCTACTGCTGGTGGTACAAGTTTGCCACAACGCCTTTGCAAGCCATATAAATGGTAAGCCCTGAAAAGAACTGTAGGGGAGTGAGCCACAACAAGTCACAGGCTCAGTAGGGACCACCCAAAACCACACACGAAACTAAAGAGACCTTAACCTCAAAGGGTCTCACTGGCAACGTCGATAGCCAAACCATGTCATGCTCACAAAAATACATGATTAACAACAAATAAATATAATCTTATCAGCTAATACGAATCTCAAAAGGAAAGAGGAACAACAGGACTAGCACAACACCACTAGTCTGCCCAACAACTGAAATGCCTAGGCCACAATTCTCACAGGCAAACCATTACAATAACTGGTCGTCTAAGCTACAAGCTTCACAGGAAACCTACCCACAAAGGGTAGCAAGGCTGGCATCAGCAAGCCAATTAGTCCCACACTTAAACCACAAACGGAAGCTTACTCGAAAAGGGTAAAACACAATGGGTGAAAGGTCTCACCACACTACCTCTATAGAGCACAGCTCCACCTCAACACCTGAAAAGGCTGGTACACAACGTACCACGAGAAATAGATACCTACAAAGGGTACAGGTACCTACTGCCATGAGGTACCACCACAAAGCCTCAACACAACTGTGCCTCCTAGAAGGCACACCACAACGGGTCAAACCTCAACCAACCAGTCACTATACAAAAACCACAACCATTGGCAAAACACGAGTCGGAAAGAATGATGCCACCACACGGGAACGGACTATTGGTTCATGACGCCAGTATCCAACCCGGACAACACAACACGAGAACTACCTCTCAGTCTTGTAGTCATGGATGAAAGGTCCAACTGCCGCTCCACAAGCACACAGTAAAGCCAAAGAATAGTGGAGACTAACCAACACCACACATGCAAACCACATAGCTGTAGGCCCATGCCTGGCACCCTTAGGGACTCCGGCCCGAGCTCCCTAAAGTGAGGCACTGGAAACACAGGACTAGCTGGGGCCCAGTACGTCTACTGGTGTCCGTACCCCCAACCACGAGCGCACTACAAGTGACTAAACATAAACTCTCACAAGTCACTGCCCGTCTACCGTATTTCCCTCAGTCAGACGTACAACTCAAACACAGGAATGAGGGTGTCCAGGAAGATGACACAGACCTCGGAGGTACACACGGTATCGGGACAAACCCTGAGCACTAACGTGCTCGACTCACACAAAATCTGGGGTATCCAACTGAAGAGGCATACCGCAAGAGGCGCCGGACTACCAAACTCGGCAATGCACAAACCACGATATTTACATATATAATCCTTATTACAAATCACTGTACACATGTTAGGCATAGCTTGTTCCGGTCACTCTGTGACCTACAAGCTAACCTACACAGACACATACATAAGCTACATTAACCAATAATAATCTGGCCTGTCCTTGGTCATATCATGTCCTCCATTGCCACATTAAACACAATACATATTAACCATTTAATAGCCACACACTAACATTTAACTCTACACTTGCTTTAACAATTAAACTATCTTAAATACCTATAAAAGACATCAAAGGACCGAGGCTAGGTTCACACTAGAATTTCACTGCACAACCACCACAAACCAACCTTATACAATCCACTCAAACCACGTAGACACCATACCAAACACATGAACAACACCCTAACCACGTAAACAACACACTAATCATATGAATAACACGCTCAAGGAGCGTTACATGTGCCAATGCATCGATTACCAAAGCCACACACACATATAACCTTTGGGACCCTTAACGCGACAGGGTCCTTGGTCGCCATCAGAACGCGGCCCTTCGATATGTCGCGTTCAGAAGCAGAACGTGACGGGTCAGGCTGTCATGTTCTAAACGTGACACCCTGGGCCATCGCCTTCACAGGCAAAACCATAATCTGGAAACCCTTCTTCGGATCTTCCATTCAAACCACCCTAAACAACATTCCAACCCATTTTTCTTGCTCATTTCATTGCCTTAACATGGTATCTACTATTTATGAAGCATTAAACAATCTAAACATGTACCACACGCAATCCACGCAGTAAAACGAGGTGGAATCTCCCTACCTTCGTGAAGAATATGCAAACCAACCATGGCACGGCATCTCCTCCGCTCCATGCGACGTCCTCGCGGCAAGAGCATGCCAAAAACTCCTCCAGAACCCCGAATCGCCCTAAAACCTGCACAGAAATGTCTCCCTGGCCGAGTAGAGCTTGCTAAGCTCTGTTCAGCCGACCTTGCATAAAAATGCATCGCAGTTGGGAACGTGACGTAGCCCTCCATCGCGACCTGAACACGTAAGTGACCGTCGCCTTCCCAAGGCCGACGTCAGCAAGTCGCCCAACGCGCGACACGCGGCGTGCATGCAGATGACGACCGCTAAACAGTGGTTTCAAGAACGCGACACCCAAGGCCGTCTCGTTCAGAACGTGATGCCCAGCACTGTCGCGTTCGCAGACAGTGAACCAGTGAGTGCTTTGGGCCCAATCTGCCGGCCCACGAAGCCTCACAATCTACGAGAACACCTAAAACACATACTAATGGGCCACACACATTGGCCACCAAACCCGCTAAGCAAGGATCCGCAAAGATCCAAAAAATGCGCGATGTTACACTTATTCTCTCCATCTTCCTCACAACAAAAAACAAAGTTATTTAGGGCATCGTCATTTTCTTCGAATAACACATCGATGGAGAAAGTATCAGTACAAAGATAATTTGATGGTCGACGTTGTGATAAAGGAAAGTTAATAATGAAGACATGTTATGAATTGTGGAGACAACAACAAGAGATGGACCTAGTAAGTTTTGGCAAGCCTTCAAAAAAGAGTTGAGAAGTTAAGAAAAAAATTTAGAAAAGAACAAAAACTGGAAGAAGAAGAGCATTTTCTTCAGATATCTGCAGTATTGACAATCTCTGATCATTCGTCATCATTTAGATGTCATGCATATTGAAAAAAATATTGCGACAATATTCTTGACATGTTCAATTTGTTGGGGATAGAGAAAGACAACCTCAACTCAAGAAAAGATTTACAAGTGTTGAAAATTCGTCTAGAACTACATCCTCACGAGAATTCAGTGCGCTTTCCAGATGCTATTTATAAGTTGAAAATGCACAAAAGTATCGTATATGCAACTTCATCAAGAATATAAAAGTTCCAGATGGCTATTCTTCAAACCTCTCGAGATGTGTTGATATGAGTAGCAAAACAATCGCAGGACTGAAAAGTCATGATTGTCATGTGTACATACAAGTGTTGCTTCCTTTAGTACTTCGTGGTATCATTCCTAAAGAAGTGGCATATCCAATTATTCAGCTTAGTCAATATTTTAAAGTTATTTGTTCAAAAGTGTTGGACGAAACAAGTTTGTTGAGATGGGAGGTCGATATTGTAATTATCTTATGCAAGCTAGAGCAGATTTTTCCACCGTCGTTCTTTGATGTTATGATACATTTAACAGTGCACTTGGCATACGAAGCAAGGATGTGTGGTCCAGTTCATATCGATGGATGTATCCAATTGAAAGATATTTGAAGAAATTAAAAGATTATGTGGGTAATAAAGCTCGAGTGGAAGGTTCAATTGCACAAGGATATCTTGTGGAAGAATGCAATTTATTTATTTCGATGTATATGCAAGAAAAGGATGATCACAATACTAAAGAGAGAAATTATGATGGTGGTCTATTTGACACTCTTAATGGAGAAGTGTCTATGTTTACAACAGTTGGTCGTCCAATAAAGTGCAGATGAGTACCCAGAACATTGTCAGAAGCTGAAAGAGATTTAGCATATACATATGTGTTAAATCAAGTTGACGATATTGTACATTTTCGGCGGGAACATGAATATGCACTTGCAAGTGGAAGGAATATAAATGATAATTTCCTCATGTGATTTCCATCACGTGTCCAAGAACTGAAGAATTTACATGACCCATGCTACACTGAGGAACTCGAGATTTTATCACTCAGTCCATCAAGATTGGCAACATCATTTTCTGGGTATATTACAAATGGCTTCAGATTCCGCACAAGTTTAACTGACTCTACAAATCCACACAACTTTGCGGTGTTATTGTCAATGCTGAGCTTCAATCTGGATGCGATGGTTATTATGGAAAAATAATTGATATTATTGAAATATCTTTTGAGAAATAAAGAAATTGTCTTATTTTAATGTGAATGGTGGGATGTGTATAATAAGGACCGAGGTTTCAAAGTTGATGAACACGGAGTTGTATCTTTAAATACACATCGCAAATTAGGGACTAATGAACCATTTGCACTTGCAAGTCAAGTTAAGCAAGTCTTCTATGTAGATGACAACAATGTTGCAGGGTGGGTGATAGCTGTTAAGTCACCACCTAGAAGTTATTATAATATGTCTAGCGGTGCAAGTGATGATGATGAAGAGCCCTGTCAAGAAGGCCTTGTTGATGTGCATGTGATGTTAAATGATGTAGATATCCATGTACAGCTTCAAAGTGAAGAATATATACACGTGAATTTTTTATATTCTATAAGTATTTAATTTTTTCATGTCTAGTGGAGTCGACCCCATGGTTCTTATGGGTCGACCCTGCATTTCTGTGTTTTGGTTCTGGGAAATGGGGTCGACCTCATGTTTCAACTGAGATCGACTTCAAAAGAAAACATGGTGTAGTGGGGTCGACCCCATGGTTTCTCATGGGTCGACCCTCCAATCTTCAGTTTTGGTTCTGGGAAATGGGGTCGACCTCAGGTTTCAACTGCGGTCGACCTCAGAATAAAACATGGTGTGGTGGGGTCGACCCCATGGTTCCTCATGGGTCGACCCTCTATTCCTCAGTTTTGGTTCTAGGAAATGGGGTCGACCTCATGTTTCAACTGAGGTCGACCTCAAAAGAAAACATGGTCATGGCAAGGGGATTGTTCTTAAATGCATGTCTATTTATCTCATTTCTTTTTCACTTTTTCACAGACCTCATTTCTTTTTGCTTCTTCACTTTGCTAATAGGGCTTCATTTTTGTACATTAAAGATGATTTCACAAACCTCATATATATTTATTATTATTTTTGTTAAATATCCTTCATTCAAAGATGTTTAATAAGTTCAGCAAGACCCGTCAGTCGGCCCAGGAGTCGTCCCATGCACAGGGGCTGGCTTCCCATTCACAGGAAGGGGTCCAGACACAGGCAGGGGTTTCAGCCTCACAGTCTGCACATGTACAATCACAAGCATCAGCTTCACAGGCAGAAGCTTTAGTCTCACAGTCTGTACATTCACAAGCAAGGGCTTCACAATCAGGAGGGCTACACACACCTCGTTCCTTACCAGATGCTGCAAACATCTCTGAGCATGCAACCATCAGTCCTCAGACTCCTGGGAGTGCATCTTCAGTTGCTTCAGGTTTACAATATTTTTTATTTCTTGAATTTTATTTGTATAATTACATTCACTTCATCTTTTTTATTTTCATTTAGTTTGTACCATTAGATGTGGGAGAGGTCCTTCTAGGGTGACCAGCGTCAGGATCCTACCTCCAAGCCAGACCGTTCCTATAGATCTAGAAGGGGGATCTTCAGTTGGTTCATATGCTCAGCAATTTACTACATATCTTGGAGTTTGTAATAGAGTGCATTGCATCCCATGGCAGCAAGACCACATGACCCTTCCTCCTAAAAAGAATGAGGCTATTTTGAGAGACCTACAGGTAATTTTTTTTTAATTATTTAGGTTATATAATTGTTCATTTCTATAGTTATAATGACATTGATCATATATGATGATTATGCAGCAAAATTTCACTTTTCTGCGGTCTTCAGCCATAGACGCCGACATTCTTCGGCATATGGGAGAAATGCAAAGGAAGCAAAGGTCCCACTTGAAAAGAAAAGTAAGATTTTTTACTATTATGTAGTATTATTGCACACACATTCTTATGTAACTTGTGTTTGTGTATGTTAGTATTTTGCAGGACGACCATTTGAGGATGCATGTAATAAATTGCCACCAAGTTATGATTCTAGTCAATGGCGGCACATGTGTGAGATATGGGATCGACAAGATAGTAATGTATTATTTTGTCAAATCCTATTATTGGATGGATTCAATTATTTAGGATATCACTAAATTTTTTTCCTCATGAATGCAGCGAGTTAGTGAAAGAAATAGGTCTAATCGATCTCATTTATCAATGTCTTATCGAAGAGGGCGGACAAATATTCATCAATTAAGTAATGATTTTGTAAGTATTTATTTTAATTATTAATTTGATTAATTGATTTGACATTATTATAGTATAATTATAACTTTTAAATGCTAAATAGGTGCAAAAGAAAGGTCATCATCCCACGCGTCCAAAAATGTTTTAAATGACACAAGCTAGGACAACACCGGATGGTAGTGTCATGTGGAGCAATGAACAAAGTCGTCAAGTGATGGTAATGATGATTATAAATCATAATATTAATCATACATTCAACTTATTTATGTACTAATTATCTTATATTAATTACAGGATCAGATGACACAGTTGATGAATCCCACTCCCTCAGATGAATCAGATGGCACAACTCATCTTGTCGTACTTAGTTCAGAGGAGGCCTTCCGTCAGGTGTTTGGGAGGGATAGGGCTGGACGGATCCGATGCGGTGGTCGAGGACAGACTTTGAGGAGTTGGTACAGGCCATCTGAGGGTGGTAGCAGTAGCAACACTACATATCAGCGTCTCCTACAGGAGCAATCTCAGCAGCAGTCTGAGATGAAAGAATGAAAAAAATCATTGAAGATCAGGAGTAGAGAATAGCAGCACACATCACAGATATAGATGTTCGAGTGGAAGCTCAAATGGAGGCTCAACTGGAGGCTCGACTTGCTGCGCTACAGACACAGATGCTCCAAAGCATGGATAAACGATTGCAAGAGTATTTTCGTACTCTACGTCTGGAAGTGGTGCACCAGCTGTGCCAGCTGAGGACGAGAGAGAGGGAGATAAGGGAGATGGAGAGATGAGGGTTCTTTTGGTGAGGATGAGTGAGACTTGACTATTCATTTATGATCAGATTTTAATGATGTAATACATTAAAATTTGAAATAAGTGTGATGTAATGGATTTCAATTTGAAGTACTATAGTTGTTTTAGAAAGAGGATTGTGAATGGTTTATGTATGTAACTTTTCATGTAATACATTTAAATTTAGAGTTTTTTAGTTATTTTGGAATGTGTTTGTTGTATAATGTAGTTTTTGTATAACATGTTGTAACTTTGTGAAAAAATATTTTTTATTACAATTTTTTTTAATCTGTCATAGCTATTGGGGATGGCTGCAGCCGTCTTTCACTACAAGAAAAAGCGCTATTTTCGACGGACTCAATCCGTCGGAAATCCGTCGGTATTCCGTCGGAAAAGGAGCCTTCCGACCACTTTCCGTTCAAAGCTCGTCGGAAACTTTTCGTCGGAAGTACTTGGTCAGAACTTTCCGACGGATGAAAATTCCGTCGGAATTCGGTCGAAACCTCCGACAGATTTAATCCGTCGGTAAAGCCATCAGTATTTTCCGACCGAATTGCCGACGGTCTTTAACCGTCGGTATTTTTCTTTTCCGACGGATACTTATCCGTCGGCCAATCCATCAGGACTTTCCGAAGGTATTACCGACGGTCTTTTTCTGTCGGTAATTTCTAAGTTCCGACGGATACTTATCCGTCGGAAATACACATATTTTTTTTTAAAAAATAGACAAATAAAAATGATTTGTCAACATTGCTACAATGTCAAACCTGTTACAATATTCATAATTTAACAAATACTAACAATCAACATAAATCATAAAATACAATAAATATAAATCATATAGCATAATGAATACAAAAATCAACATAGATCTGCTGGATCGTCTGCTGTCCCTGCCTCGTCATCGTCTGGAGCTGGATCCTATATTAAAACAAATTAAAATGAGAAACATTAATATAATGAAAGACATCAGTATTTTCAAAAAAGAAATTTAAAACATGTGATTATTTCTCAAGCTTAATACAATACTATTTTTAGATCCATCATTTTCTTGGGTGTTTTTAGATCCGTCCTTTGAATGCCCACCCAATCCGGATATCCAATTGGATTCCGTCAGTTCCCACACGTCACTTTAACCCACCCGGTCGTGTCGGAGAAAACGGCACGTCGATCGGATCCCTTATGGGATTTTGGACCCCCAGGTTGCGTCTTTTAACCATTTATATATGCTTGGCCGTGTTTTTAGATCCGTCCTTTGAATGTCCAACCCAATCCGGGGTCCAAATTGGATTCCGTCAGTTTCTACACGTCACTTTAACCCACCCGTCGTGTTGGAGAAAACGGCACGTCGATCCGATCCCTATTTGGGATTTTGGACCCCCGAGTTGTGTGTTTTAACCTTTTATATAAACTTGTGTGTTTTTAGATCCGTCCTTTGAATGCCCAACCCATCCAGAGATCCCAATTGGATTCCGTCAGTTCCCACACGTTACTTTAACCCACTCGGTCGTGTCAGAAAACGGCACGCCGATCCGATCTCTATTTGGGATTTTGGACCCCCGGGTTGCGTGTTTTGACCATTTATATATGTTTGGCCGTGTTTTTAGATCCGTCCTTTGAATGTCCAACCCAATCCGGGGATCCAAATTGGATTCCGTCAGTTTCTACACGTCACTTTAACCCACCCGTCGTGTCGGAGAAAACGGCACGTCGATCCGATCCCTATTTGGGATTTTGGACCCCCGGGTTGTGTGTTTTAACCTTTTATATATACTTGGGTGTTTTTAGATCCGTCCTTTGAATGCCCAACCCAATCCGGAGATCCAAATTGGATTCCGTCAGTTCCCACACTCACTTTAACCCACCCGTCGTGTCGGAGAAAACGGCACATCGATTGGATCCCTATTTGGGATTTTGGACCCCCGGGTTGCTTGTTTTGACCATTTATATATGCTTGGCAGTGTTTTTTATCCGTCCTTTGAATGCCCACCCCTCCGGGATCCAAATTGATTCCGTCAGTTTCTACACGTCACTTTAACCACCCGGTCATGTTGGAGAAAACGTCACGTCGATCGATCCCTATTTGGGATTTTGGACCCCCAGGGTGTGTGTTTTAACCTTTTATATATACTTGCTGTTTTTAGATCCGTCAATTGAATACCCAACCCAATCCGGGGATCCAATTGGATTTCGTCATTTCTACACGTCACTTTAACCCACCCGGTCGTGTCGGAAAATGGCACGTCGATCCGATCCTTATTTGGGATTTTGGACCCCCGGGTTGTGTGTTTTAACCTTTTATATATACTGGGTGTTTTTAGATCCGTCCTTTGAATGCCCAACCAATCCGGAGATCCAAATTGGATTCCGTCATTTCCCACACGTCACTTTAACTCACACCGGTCGTGTCGGAGAAAACGGCACGTCGATCCGATCCCTATTTGGATTTTGGACCCCCGGTTGTGTGTTTTTGACGCTTATATATACTTGGGTTTTTTTAGATCCGTCAATTGAATGCCCAACCCAATCCGGAGATCCAAATTGGATTCCGTCAGTTTCTACACGTCACTTTAACCCACCCGGTCGTGTCGGAGAAAACGGCACGCCGATCCGATCCCTATTTGGGATTTTGGACCCCCGGGTTGTTTGTTTTAACCTTTTATATATACTTGGGTGTTTTTAGATCCGTCCTTTGAATGCCCAACCCAATCCGGAGATCCAATTGAATTCCATCAGTTCCCACACGTCACTTTAACCCACCCGGTCGTGTCGGAGAAAACGACACGCCGATCCGATCCCTATTTGGGATTTTGGACCCCCGGTTGCGTGTTTTGACCATTTATATATGCTTGGTCGTGTTTTTAGATCCGTCCTTTGAATGCCCAACCCAATCCGGGTATCCAAATTGGATTCCTTCAGTTTCTACATTCACATTAACCCACCTGGTCGTGTTGGAGAAAATGGCACGTCGATCCGATCCCTATTTGGGATTTTGGACCCCCGGGTTAGTGTGTTTTAACCTTTTATATATACTTGGGTGTTTTTAGATCCATCCTTTGAATGCCCAACCCAATCCAGATTCCAAATTGGATTCCGTCAGTTCCCACACGTCACTTTAACCCACCCGGTCGTGTCAGAGAAAACGGCACGTCGATCCGATCCCTATTTGGGATTTTGGACCCCCGGTTGTGTGTTTTACCTTTTATATATACTTGGGTGTTTTTAGATCCGTCCTTTGAATGTCCAACCCAATCTGGATCCAAATTGGATTCCGTCAGTTCCCACACGTTACTTTAACCCACCCGGTAGTGTCAGAAAACGGCACGCCGATTCGATCCCTATTTGGATTTTGGACCCCCGGTTGCGTGTTTTGACCTTTATATATGCTTGGGTGTTTTTAGATCCGTCCTTTGAATGCCCAACCCAATCCGGAGATCCAAATTGGATTCCGTCAGTTCCCACACATCACTTTAAGTATATGAACGTCCGACCCAATCCTAAGTATATGAAATTAATACTAATACTGACCTGAGCTGCTGGCTGTGTGGGGCGTACTCCCTGCATTATTGAGAGGAACTGTTGAAGCATATCGCTGACATGCGTCTGTAGCTCTGTACGTAGCTCCTCCCGAATGATGCCTCTAATGTCCTCTACACACTGACGGCGGCGCAGAAGATGAACTCGCGTGTGCCGGAGGAGCGATCGAACTGGCATATGAGACAACACTCGATGAGTATCCAGGCTGTCCCCAAAGCCGTACACTCGACCCTTCCTCGGCACTCCCCGCTGCCTCGACCCAAGCGTCCGCATCCAAATCTGGCTGGGGAGTGCCCTCTGTGTAGCGCTCCGCCATCGTCCTGTCGTACGTCTCCTGTAAAATAATTTAAAATTCAATTATTGAAAACAATTACTTGATATCATAATTGAATTCATAATTTAAAGCTTGACTTACAGCAATCGTGCGGGCACTGTCGGTAACATACTCATCCGTCCCCTTCCGCTTTTGAGTCCGGTCAAATAACTCGCGGAAAGTAGGGGCACGCTCCAGGTCGTGATGCTTAAAATTCAACAAAATTAGTTAGTTTCACATAATAATCCATATGTATATATGAATCGAACAATAAAATACTTACCAATTTTTGACTGTGGGTCGCATAAGATACGGATCCACTAGTATGCACATTCTTCTCTGTTTGAGTTGCTCTGTTGCGTATTGCCGCCTGTGACCGCTGCTGCCATGGTCCAGCAGCCCCACACGCGCAAAGGGATGCACGTCAGTTAGACGTGGATTCCGTCGCAATATGACCGAGTCAAATCTCTGCAATGTAAATGTCACACAACCGTTAGGTTGTGCAGCAATGCACGCAAATGATGACGAATAAGCGTGGAGAGCTTACTGAATGTAAGGGTCTAGTTCTTCGCAATTCATGAACACGTAGATCTCCGCAGCTACCAACTCTCTATCTTGAAGTGCGCGAGTAGATGAAGATCCAACGCCCGTCCGGCACACTTGAATACAGAGAGTCGGTCTGACACCTCGAAATCTCCACCATCATCATTACGTGGAGGTTGAGTGCGTCGGTTCGTATTTCCGTGTCAAAGTACATCGAACAGAAGTTCAATATCTCCTCAATGAGGTACGCTTGAGTAATGGAGCCCTCAACTTGTGCTTTGTTACGGACTTTCATCTTAAGATCGTGCATGCACCTACGACAATAATTCAAATGCATACATAAGTAATATAAAAGATCGTCGTAATGGCAATAAATTGAGATGTAGAAATATACCTCTCAAACGGATACATCCATCGAAATTGTACTGTCCTCCGACCCTTGCCTCATATGGTAAATGGATGATCAGGTGCTCCATTGAATCAAAGAATGCTGGAGGAAATATCTTCTCTAATTTGCAGACTGTCTGAATTATATTTTGCTCTATTTTTGCAAGTCATGAATTTTGAGTTCTGATGCAGATAAAATCCTGAAGAATTGACTCAGCTCAGTCATTGCTCCCCATATTTGTTTCGGCAACAACTCACGAAAAGCAAGAGGCATCAGTCTTTGCATGAAAACATGGCAGTCATGACTCTTCATTCTATATTTTTTCCCTCCCTCGTTGACATTACACAACGCGCAATATTCGAGACATATCCATCCGGAAATCTCAATTGTTTTAACCATTGCAACACTTCCTTAATCTGTCTGGCCCCAAGCACATATGCAACTTTAGGTTGCACCACTTTTCCTTGAACATGCTGTAGCTCTAGTTCTGGACGTTTGCAAAGTACTTTCAATCGCCCGTGCCTTGACGTTATCCTTCGTTTTACCTTTGACGTCCATAACTGTGTTGAACACATTATCAAAAACATTCTTCTCTATATGCATGACGTCTAGGTTATGACGTATCAAAGTGTTGACCAATAGGCAATTCCCAAAAAATGCTTTGCTTCACCCAATTGTGATCCTTCCCAAAGCCAGGGATTTGTCGGGTACTACCAGCCAGTTGTGTTACAGTCGGTAAGTTCTGGACCCGCCTCGCCATGTTTCCACCAGACACCCGTTCCATATCTACCTCCTCCATCACAGTTGTATTTTTAATAAAAGAATCCTTTTGCTTTCGGAAAGGATGGTCACTGGGTAGAAACCGCCGATGACAATCGAACCAACAAGATTTTCCCCCAGATTTCAACACAAATGATTTAGAATCCTCCATGCAATAAGGACATGCCACCTCCCATGTGTGCTCCAGCCAGATAACATGCCGTAGGCTGGAAAGTCACTTATTGTCCACATTAATGCACCTTCAGATTGAAATTCTGTTTTCTGGATGCATCATAAGACTGCACACCATCTGACCATAACAATTTCATCTCATCAATCAACGGTCTGAGATATATGTCTATATTCTTTCCTGGACTTTTTGGACCCGGAATCAGCAATGAAAGGAACAGATTCTCACGCTTCATGCACATGCCTAGCGGAAGGTTATACGTGTTAAGAATACTGGCCAACATGAGTAGATGCCACCGAGCCTCCGAAAGGATTGAAACCATCTGTGCATAAACCAGCCGTACGTTGCGTGGATCCCTTGAAGTAAGGATGAGTACGGCTAAAATGAGCCCAAGCTTCACCATCGGCATGATGACTCATTTCACCTTCGTCGCGACGGACTCTTTCCGCATGCCATGTCATATGTCCAGCTGTCCTCGAGGACATGAACAATTGCTGCAATCTGGGTGTGATAGGAAAGTACCGCAATGACTTATACGGAACATCCTTCTGCTTTGACTTGTCCCCTCTCTTGGGCTTGAACTATCATGCTTACAAATACAGCATGATGTCTTATCTGCATCCTCTTTGTAGTACAGCATACAGTGATTCGGACATGCATCAATTTTCATAAAACCAAGCCCCAAATCATTCACCATCTTCTTCGCACGGTAAAAGTCAGCAGTAACCTCTCTGATTGAGGAAGCATGCTCTTGACCAGTAAGAGAAGCCGTGAAAAAAACTCTCGCTCATATGAATTCAGATTTCAAATTCATAGCTGCGACACTGCAGACAACCGTGTATGCTTCTCACAACCATCCCATAATGGCTCATCAGCATCTCGAAGTAACTGATAAAATCTCTGAGCTGTATCATTCGACACTTCTTCATTTGTTTGATCTTCATGAATATTGAACTCCGGACCAGCAGCATCGACAACCATGTCTACGTACGTACTTGTGGAGGCAAAGTAATTAGCTGGTGCAGACGACTGAATATTCAACTCACCATGACACGACCATAACTCATAATGGCCAACAAATCCTCTCGTATACAGATGATGCTGCACATCCCATGTCGATATCCACTTTCTGTTCTTACAAGCCGAACACGGACATCGGATGTTACCCATCGGATCAACTGCTACTGATGTATTACTCAATGCAAACTCAATAAAACTGTCAACTCCGTCTTTAAACTCCTCGGTCACAACTCCATTCACTATTCCACGGTACATCCATGACCGATTCTCCGACATTTTTCCTACACTTAAATGTCATGTCCCGAGTTAAAATCCAACACACCCTCACATCATTCAAGTACCATACATACGTTATATGGAGAGTCCCAGAGCTAATGGTGAAATAAGCGTTGACGTAAAGATAAATGAAGAGTAAACATACATGAATATCAAATAAATTTGAGCACTATATAAATACTTAATTATTGAACATTAAACACACCAAACCGTGATGTCTTCATATTAGGCCACCACCACTTGATCGGCTCTTTATTCCACAGCTTCTCTAGTTTTTTCCTAGGGAGTGAACTAACCACTGATATCCCTAATATAGTTTGCCAAATACATCTCTTCGTACATAATGGGAAGACATAACTTTGAGAATGTCAAGTTTTTTGACACAATTATTTTTCACAAATTTACACCAGTCTTTTCCAATAAACATTACATACTACCACACCAACTTCGTCGTAAGATTACAGAATATCGCACTCCTTTTTCATCTTGAACAATAACAGATAATCCACTTTTATTTTCTAAACTTTGTCTTTCTTCTTTCCGAATAATCCTTATGATTTTCGTCATCTTCTCTTTCACCAAAAGTATCATCATGCAATATTCGAATATCGAGCGGAAATATTTTACGTTCAAACAAACAATACTTTGATACGTTGGACATTTGTTCTTCTTTGAGTCTAATTTCCAATCACGAACTCTCATCACTATTACAAAAAATTATAACATTTTATTCATGATAATTTAAAATATGAAATTAAATCATAATATGGTAAATATGAAAAAATCTCTCAAATGGCTACAAATAAACATACGAATGTTGAATGATTAACTTGCAGTGTGAAATTTGTGAAAGTAAACAATTTTTAAAACAAAGAAAGTCATTGCATTGTTTATTTTCATGTCAAGCGTAAAAAAATAACAGCGAGCAAGATAAATAAAAATAACTTAATTTACTAAAGCTTTGAATATAAGCAATTAGGAGAAGGAACTTGTAGGGGAAGGGGGGCGCCAGGATGGGAAGGGGGAGCTGGGACCGGGAGGGGGAGGGGAGGTCATTTGTACTCGACGAATTGTACTCGACGAATTTTCATATTTTAAAACACTCCAATAATAGATTCATTGCTTACATCTCAAACAAATATTTCTCAAGTAGTCCAATCAAGTTCATCAACAGAAGTAGATTCTTGATGACTTGGGAGTGGAGTTCTACAACTATTAGAACTTCCTGCAGTGCACTTCTCACTTCATCTTGCAAATTTGGATGATAATCTGATATCTTTTCCTTAATCCTGGATCTGATTCTAAAGAAGTCAAGTCCAAATGTTCCTCTAATTGTGCTACATTAATTTTTTGTTGCACTTCATTAGTGGAAGAAGATCCTTGCAATGAAATTCTAGAACTACTAGAACTCGATGCATTACCTTGTCTCTACATATATCGATACAAATAAAATTTAGTGTATTTGAGTTTTACATTTTATATTTATATTTTTACTTTTTATTGATAGATGTATTGTACTTTTTTTCTCATTAGCCAATAAAAAAGTAAATAGAAGTGTAAAGTATAAAATTCAAGTACACTAAACTTTTCTTTAACAATACATATCGAAACATATATCAATCAATTTGGTCTGATACTCTAATTTGTGTGTAAATTTTAATAATAAAATTTTTAAAATGAGTTAAAATAGTTTATCAGGCCCATCGTGTCTAAGATCGCATTATCTCAATTCCATATATTAAGCCCCCTATCTATGAAACCTTTCAAAAGTCGAAGATTCGAGTTCCACACTATTGCCATCAGTTTTGATTGGATCATATTGCCCAAAAATAATGTTTTGAGCGGATCATCAACATGCCAATATAAGACTCCAAGTATTTTTCTTCAACTTGACTCCCCACAGATGCCTATAAGGGTAGTCCATCTCTCCTTTGATGGCAATATCCATATTTCTTACATATGACATCGTGATCTTACATAGCATAGTCTAATTATCATGCTTATTGTCTTTAAAATAAACATTCATATCTTCACATAAAGATTAAAATGATGAAACAGAAATTAGATTAACAAGTGAAAATATGTCCTAAAAAAATTCTCGCAAGATAAACATAACACAATCAAATCATAACCAAAACAGTAAACAAACCATGCATACTTATGGGAAAATTCCTCCTATAGGTTTTGCAAATTATCCTACCTTATTCTCACCAAAAGGCCTCCTGGACAAGGAGGGGGAGGGGGAGGGGGTGCTGGCAGGAAGGGGGAGGGGGTGGCGGTGGGGCTCAGAAGGGATGGGAGGGGGAGGGTGTACCCGGCAGGAGGGGAGGGGACAGCAGTGGTTTGGGGCTCCCGGGTAGGGGATGAGAGGGGGAGGGTGTGGGGGTGGGGGGGGGCCTTGCACAGAAGGGGGAGGGGCGGCAGGGGGTGGGGGGGCCTTGCACAGGAAGGGGAGGGAGCAGAAAGGATGGGAGGGGTCACCGGAATAAGGGGGAGGGGTTCTCCGGAATAAAGGGGGGGGGGTGGCGGTGGGTGCAGAAGGAATAGGAGGGGGTGGGGGGTCGCCGACAAGAGGGGGAGGGAACTGCAGGAGGAGGGGGCGACGGGTGAGACGCCGGGATGGGAGGGTGTGGGGGTGGGGGTAGCTAGGAGGGGGAGGGGGGTTGCCCGCCTGGGGTGCCGGGGATGGGAGGGGGAGGGGTCCAGGAGGGGTTGCCCACTGAGGCGCCGGGGAGGGGCCCGGGAGGGGTTACCTGTTGCCCGGTGGGGGCGCGTGGTTCCCAGGAGCGGCGACGGGCAAGTTAGGCCAGTCGCGGATGGCGGCTCCCAGGAGCGGCGACGATGGCTCCCAAGGCCGCTGGCAGAGTCGTCGGAGGAGAGAGAGAGAGAGAGAGAGCGGCGTCGTCGGAGAGAGAGCGAGAGAGAGAGAGAGAGAGAGAGAGAAGAGAGAGAGAGAGAGAGAGGAGAGAGAGAGAGAGAGAGAGAGAGTTATCGGGCCGTGGTCGCACCGATGAGGGGGCGGGGGGTCTCCGCTGGCGAAGGGGCAGCGGCGGTGGGTCGTGGTCGCGACAGCGGCTGTGGGCAACCGGCGGCAGCCCAAGGTGCGACGGCGGCGCGGGAAGCTAGGACAACGACGGCGTCGGCCGGGTCGCGACGGGCGGCGGCGGGCCGCGGTGGCGAAGCCGGTGCGAGAGAGAGAGAGAGAGAGAGAGAGAGAGAGAGAGAGAGAGAGAGAGAGAGAGAGAAGAGAGAGAGAGAGAGAGAGAGACGAGCGAGAGAGAGTGGTTTCGCGCGGGAGGGAGGATAGTAAAATTTCCGACGGATAATTCCGACGGAACTATTAAGTCGGAAAACCGTTGGTAATATATAAGTACCGACGGAAATTTCCGGGATATTTATCCGTCAGTATTACCGACGGATATTTCCGACAGAACTATTTAGTCGGTAGTTTCCGACGGATTTTCTGACGGAAAGATTTCCGTCGGAAATATCCATCGGTAAAACCGCTTCTCTCTTGTAGTGTTTAATAAAACTATTGGGGACGGCTTCTACCGTCTCCAATAATACTATTGATGACAGCTCCCGCCATCTCCAATAATACTATTAAAGACGGATGGAGCCGTCTTCAATAGCCTCATTGGAGACGACTGCACTCCATCTTCAATAGTATCATTGGAGACTGGAGAAAATCCGTCCCCAATAACTCTATTGGCGACGGCTTTCTCCTTGTCTCCAATAATGGTTATTCCCGACGGCGCCAAAGCCGTCACTAACATTTTTTTGTGACGGCTTTAAACTGACTCTAATAGATGTATTGGCGACGGCTTATCGTTGTCGCCAATAATGTTATTCAAGACGGCTCCATAGCCATCGCTAATAACTTTTTTAAAGACGGCTTCAAAACCGTCTCTAATAATGCTATTGGCGACGGCTTCTTATCCGTCTTCAATAATATTATTAGCGACGATGTTTTATCTGTCTCCAATAACATTATCAAAGACGGCTTCATGTCTGTCGCTAATACACGTTTTTGAGACAGCTTTGTACCCGTCGCTAATAAATTAATTGGGACGAAGATATTATCCGTCTCAATTAAAGTTATTGGAGATGGATATTTATCCGTCCCTAATAACGTTATTGGGGATGGATGTTGCTTAGTCGTCTCCAATACTATTGGCGACGGGTTTATTAGGGACGGTCTAGCGACGGTTTTGTAGCCGTCCCTAATAATCATTAAAGACGATTTTCTAAATATTAGCGACAGCTGATAGCCGTCCCCAATAACCTCTTTTCTTGTAGTGTCTATTGTAGTGTTTCTAACTGTAAACAATAAATAAAGATCAACAAAGCCATGAAAAACATATAATGTAAAAAAGATCCAACAGTCCGATCAATCTTTTCTTGCCAGCCATTCCTAAATATATCACAGTTTTATAGCTTTTTTCTATCCATCTATAGATATCACAATCGTGTCGGAGGTCTTGAAGATTTGATCTTAATTTGAGATTGAGACATGCTCATTGAGATTGAAATGCCATTTGCAGACTTG